>CAJQUW010000359.1:0-35296 GCA_907163375.1 Prostheceraeus crozeri
CTTGCTAACGTTTTCTAAATATACTCATTGACATAATTAATGAAACAAACTATCATTGGCTTGAATTGAAGTTTGTTTCATTTTCTTCTCAGGTATGATGCAATATCTCGCTTTCTGTGTATTACCATTCAACACATTAGAGAATGGAGAAAGATCTATGGTGATCAAATTTCAAATTTTGATATCGATACAACTGTCACAATGGCTTTTACAAATTGAACATAAACGTGAACTGAAATCCAGCTTTTGTAAAATAAAATGGCACACGATCAGTTTACCACAGGTATGGCTATTGCAATGATTCGTTGTGGTAGAAGTTGTGCGAGTGTTGCCGAAGAGCTGCAACTATCGAGAGTCGTTGTTTGGAGGTAGTGGTGTCGATGGAAAGCAAAAGGAGATGTTAAAAAGAAGAAGGGATCTGGTCGACCAAGAAAGTCTGCTGGAGGGACAGACGCACGTCTAGTTTTAGCTGCAAAGAGGAATAGATTTGTGTCAGTCACAAAGCTAGTCGTACACTGGAAGAGTGCCTCAAATATAGACTGTAGCGTTCGAACGGCTTACCGAAGATTGCGAGATGCTGGAATTCAATCGCGACGACCAGCTGTCCTAATTCCATTGAGTTTTGAGCACCGCAGAAGATGATTTGCTTGGTGTGATGCCCATCGCTCATGGAATGACCATCACTGGCAGAAAGTCTTGTGGACCGATGAATCGAGATTCACTCTGGATTTCAATGACGGTCGTGTCAGAGTGCATCGTCTTCCAGGTGAACGCTTTGCCCCATGCTGTATTAACGAACACGACAGATATGGTGGTGGAAGTGTTATGCTGTGGGGTGGCATTTGGCATGGCAGACGAACGACAGCAGTCATCATCAAAGGCACGTTGACTGGAGAGAGGTATCTCAATGAAATTGTGCTTCCTGTTGTTGCCCCAGTGGTCAGGGTGGAGGATTTCGTCTTCCAAGACGACAACGCAAGACCACATCGCTCCTCGGCTGTCATTGCCACTGTTAGGAGATTGAACATTCAAACCCTTGACTGGCCTGCGCGCTCACCTGACTTGTCACCCATTGAACAAGTCTGGGACGAGCTTGGGCGGCGAGTGAGAGACCGCTATTCACTTCCAACGGTGTCCCTGAAGATTCTCTCTGAAAGACTGACAGAGCAGTGGCTTCTCCTTGAAACATCCTTCATTCAGAAACTTTGTGAATCCATACCATCTCGGATTACTGAATGTATTGGAGCTAGAGGGGTGGCACACGCGCTATGAAAGTTGTATTTGCTACATGCGTTGTTTTTCTGTGCTAGCGGCTTGGTAGAGATTGTGACTAAATTATCAAGGTATCATACATACATCTATGCAAGCATGCCGGCACGTAAAAGGGGCAGCATGGGCAAGGATAAAAAAGGGCATTTTGCATATGCACACCTATATACAAGAAATTGTACTATTTTATACGCCTTTATTTATTTAAATTATATAACCGTAGGCCAGGAAGCACTTACTAGTTTCCCTGCCGCGCGAATCGCGCGGATTTCCATGCTAGGCGTGGTGTAGAACGTTGTGGATCGAGCTTGATTTCATTACATCGGAGCATGATAATCACCGCTTTGCAATAACAATTAACTGCGGTAGGAATAGTTCCGTAGTCCATAGGTTATTAGTCCATAGCATTGCATGTTCGCATCGGTATCGGCACCTTTATTTATATCTCAAGTATGGGAACTTTTATTTGAAAATTTTGACTTTATATGTGATTTTTGAATTACTTTTCTTCTGCTTAAATGAATACGGAGTTCAAATGATCTTATATGGAGGTTTCTTTTAACAAATGCATAAACATAATGCCATGATTTAACAATATTATAAGTAGGTTATATTCCGATGAAATAACGTGTGAAAATATGAGGCTTATATAATAAGGAGAAGTTAAAAATATGACAATGTGATATAACCGAAATCGAATCATATATTGTAGGTTCTATATACACTTTTACATACAGTGACTTAAACTTGATATTCTTAATGTGTACTCAACTGTAAGGTTATTATTATTCACGACACCGGTATCCAGCTTTGATGCGGAAAATATTCAAAAATAAAATATTTGATCAAATCATTATGATCTATTTATGTACAAAATATCAAACAGTATAATCTAAACCTCTGTGATAACTCTAATAATATAAACAAGAAAAACAAGAGCCAGATCAGAAATGTCCAAAGTATGAGAGTCTCTTTTCATTGAATTTGATGAATTCATCAGCAACGGTGTGGCGTGGATATTAACATCGTCCATGTAATCCTTATGCAATACTGCAAACAAGATATTGTTAAGGTGGTTTGGTCCAGTCTTGGCTCTGGTCCATGTTTTCAGGCGTCGCATTGCGCTGAAACTTCTTTCCGCTGTCGCTGAGCTCATGAGTACTGTGCAATAATATTTCAGCAAGTTGTGGTAATTTTGCAAGCTTTTTTCGTCATTGGCATTGCGTTAAATATATCGCAAATTGTTGATATCTTTGTAACCGTTTTTATTCTTGGTTTGATCTGTTCATTTCTCATTTTGAGGAGGACTGGCAAACCCTTTAGTTCTTCTTCAAATTCTGCTTTGCGAGATTGTTGAAGCTTCATTACTCTGGACACAATTGGAAATATTTTGTCAAATGATTCCTTCTCGAGTTTGCCATTTACAGAGTCTATCAGGGCTATTTCAATATCTTCTAATATTTTCAAATCATTTTGGGAGAATCTTCTCTGCATTGCTCCGTCGATCAAATTGATCAAATCAAAATATTTCTGGGAAAAAGATTGGAACGTTGTATCCGGTGTATCAATATCAGTAGTAAGCAAGTGACAAACACTCGACCGGCGCCCCCCACCTCTGGCACGGCAGAGTGTCGTGGTCGGCCGCCGTGGTGCTTCGGGTCTGAGTCCCCCCCCCCTCTGGAACGACAGAGGTTGTGGTCTGTCGTGGTGTGCCGGCCAGGTTGGTTCACGTTCACAACATGTTCGCTGACTCCCCCCCCTCGAAAACGACAGAGTGTGAGACTCGGGTGAGTTGGTCCGACCGCCTGATTGACGTGGCCGACCGCCTAGGTTGACGCGGGCGACCGTCTAGGTTGACGTGGGCGACCGTCTAGGTTGACGTGGGCGACCGTCTAGGTTGTCGTGGATGGTGAAATGGTTGCCAGATTCGGATTCAGCGTAAAATTCTGCATCGGTAGGGTGAGTTTCAAGGCAATCGGCGAGAAAAAATTTTTCTTCAAAATTTTAACAGAGTTAGAATTTGGGACGTTTTGGTGTGTAGCGCCCAAACGAATCATCGGATGAGAAAACGGAGGCCAGATTCGGATTCAGCGTGAAATTCTGCATCGGTATGGTGAGTTTCAAGTCAATCGGAGAGAAAAATTTTCGCTGACGTCCCCCCCCCTCTGGACAGCTTGCTTCGATTTTGGCTTCCAGTGGACGGATTTTGTCGTGCGATAGCTCGTTTGAAAGCTAAGAGTGAGACAAATTCAGTGAAAGAATCGGCTTGTTCCTATCTGTCTTCGTTTAGATGTGAGACGCCATTTAAGATTTTGGGACATTGGCGAAAAACGACAGAGTTAGAATTTGGGACGTTTTGGACTCTAGCTTCAAAACGAAGCATCGGATGGGAAAACGGATTTCAGATTTGGAATCAGCGTCAAATTCTTTATCTGTATGGTGAGTTTCATGTCAATCGGAGAGTTTCAAGTCAATCGGAGAGAAAAATTTTCAACATTTTTCGGAAAAACGACAGAGTTAGAATTTTTGCGATGGCTGCCTACTGTAGAGCCAAAACGAAGCATCGGATGGGAAAACGGAGGCCAGATTCGGATTCAGCGTCAAATTCTACATGGAAATGGTGTATTTCTAGCTCAATCGGAGCACTAGAACCGGAGATAGACGGGATTTTTAGTGTTTGGATGATGGGTATTACGTCATCAGCTGATCGCCACACACTATATAAGCTGGGAATCGACGGAGACTTCTCATTCAGACGAGAGATTGCCAACGGTAAATCGTCTCTCTGAGCTCCCATGATAGCTTCGGACATTCCAAATTCCGAGTTTCCGAGTAAGAAACCGACTTAGAAAATTTCATTGCTGATATCAGCTAAGCCGTCAGACTTAGAGGTTCGCCAGGAGATGGCCTTCGTCTCCAGGCCATAAAAGACTCCAAAACTTTAAAGGCTTGTAACTTTGCTTCTTCAAGTCCGTTTGACTTGATTCAACAAAGGTTCGGTCGCTATTGACCAGCCCTAAGTGATAAACTACTTATAAAATTTCATAAGTAGTGCTAAAAAGTTGAAAATTTTAAATTCACTATTTTTGGAGGTTTTCTGGGGTTTTCGACCCTGCTGAAGTCAATGAAAGTATTTTTAATGATGTCTGAGCCAGTCTTCTCATGCTATAAGCGGCTTTTCACTGAAAGCGAGCAAGACACGGAGAGTTTTGCTGTAATATTCCACTGACAGGGTGTTCCTTCGGGACGGCGGACGATGCCGTAGTGATAAGTGTGGCAAGGGAATGTGTCATATTTGAGACCGTAACCGCTGGGGCAACTCATGTTGGGCATTTGACACAGCTCTCAACGTAGCACTTTGAACGCCAATCGGTTGAGTCTTAGCTATCTTGTCATGGGTGGCCTCTAAACATCTCCATTGCAAAACGCTGGTGAATCAAGCACTCTACGGCTTGCTATCAAGCTGATCAAAGCAATAACTTGGGATGTTTCCTCAAGGTTTTCAAGTATGCTAAGTTCAAATCTGCTATCAGATTTCAAATTTAACTAAGTCTAAGGCAGCTTTGAGGGGTTAGATCCCAGCTACTGTTCACTACCTTTGACTCGGCGTTGCTGTTACCACTTCGGGGCAGTGACAATGATGTCTTCAGCTGTAAATAGCGGGTATCGGGGAAGATCTCTCACTTCCCTAGTTATCAGTACAAGGCCTTCGGGCTGTCGACGGGATCGAGTGCCACTCACTACACTCAAATCTATCATTCCTCACTAAGTGTAAAAATCATTGTTTTCCGTTTTTCGCTTCAGAAATGCCGAAATACAATAATATGAAGACCAGTTTCAAACTGTGTCAATGCCGGAAGGTATTCCGAGCTGACGCCTTCAAGAAGCATGCTTGTACTAACAAGAAACAGATAGGGGTCGCTCGCTACTATTGCGGAGTCCACAAAGTCAGTCGCTTAAGTGAGCGGCTGGAGGATTGGCACTCACAACACAGCGAGTGTCAAACAGGCGAAGTAGGCGAAGAAGAACGGAGTTCACTCTTCGCCACTGAGCTCCGTTCTTTGGAGCTACAATCTGCCAACGAGCAAGAACGGAGTTCACTTTTCACCACTGAGGCCACTGAGCTACAATCCGCCATTGAAGCGATTGCCGCTGTATCGTCACTTAGTAGCGAGAGCTCGCTGACCAGCAGCGATAGTGAGGAGGAGGAGGGAGAGCTACAGTCGCAACTTATCGAGGACGTCGACCTCGATCGCGAGACCCCTACAGCCGTAACTGTGAGTGGAATTGCAACACAATGTCGCAATTTTGTCAAGCGCCCGCCGGTGATCGCCGAACGGGATAGACTAAAGAAAGAGGCGGAGAAGTTGAAGGAGGAGGCCTTCTCATACAAGGCAAAGTATGAGGACCTAAAGAACGTGGCCGGAGAGATGAAGAAGGTGAAGGAGAGATTAAGCGAGCGGGATGGCGAGTTGGAGCAGGAGAGGCTCAAGACTCTCGAGGGGAAAGCCAGAGAAGAGGCTTTACTAGCAGAGAGGGAAAGTAGGGAGAAGGAGATACGAAGGTTGAAGGAGGAAGTGGAGAGACTCCGTGTGCAGATGGCTAAGGTGGTTGAGACGAACCACGAGCTGCACCGTTCGGCGCAGCTGGTGGATCGCGATCGAAGGTTGCGTTCCAGTCGTCTGCACATCCCTATTAGAAAGGGGAGAGTAGCAGAAACTCCTCTCTTGTACGAGCGTGGAAGAGGGGAGAAATGCTACTCTCGGGTGAAGAAAGGGGTGGAGTGTCTACACTTCACCTTCGATCATCGTGATCCGATCTCGAATTTCCTTTATGAGGAAGCGTCCGAGAAGATCTGTAAGTAAAAATGACTAAATTAAAATGTAAGATGATAACTCACTACTTCTTTCTTTACAGACATCCAAGAGAAGCGACCACCCGCCCCGTTGCCGGAGCCGCAGTCGAAACAGCAAGCCTGAGTCCCTACCACACACCCCGAGAACGAACCATCGGCTCTCTTAAGGGCCACCATGGGGCAAGACATGATAGAACCTCCTCGCGGTTTGCCCTGGGCAGTCTTCGGACTGGCGAATACTATCATTAAGTTGAATCTGCTATCAGTCAACTTGAACGTTGCAAATGAAGTTCGGTGTAATACTTCCTTTCGACGGGCGTTCCTGTAAAGGGCGGCGGTGAAACCCGTAGCTATGTATACCGCAAGGGACATTCGGCAATGGTCAATCTTGTTAAACCTCTCTGCGTCATGTTTGCAAGTGATTGCCTCTGTCTCAACGTAGTATGCATTCGCGCCAGGGCGACATTTAGCCAACTGTCGAAGGTTGCCTAAAACTTTCCATTGCATACGTTATGAGAACCATGAGTTCTACCTGTCTCTATCAATGAGACGAATTGATGAATGGAATGAAATGGGAGGACACTCACGCGCCACACGCAACATAACACACTTCTCTCTTTCGTAGTCTAACAAGCTCTTTACACATGGATCGCAGTCGATTGCTATCCCTGTATCAGAAGTGTAAGCTATCTTAATTTTATCTAACACTATTTCATCTACCATTATCATCCATATGAAATGTTATAAGAATTGCAAGTTAAACTAAGTGTGCTACTATTTCCAAATGAAAAAGTATACATGGTTAAATCATCCACTGAAGCCCCATTCAAGTAAGTCAGTATGAAAGCAAAGATAATATGAAATAAAAATTTATTATGGCATGTATTTCAAAAGGTCTTCATCGTCAATATCGTCCCAGAGTCTGGCTTCACATAGATAACAAAAACAGTTCAGTTGCTTTAATCGTTCTTCCACTGCGAGCCTCACTTTATCAATATACTCCCACTCTGCCATAGTTCGTGGCTGGGAGTTAGGGGTGTACCACTCCCATAATTGGTGGAGGAATTTCGTGCTGGTGATCTCCATCACATCGTCAGTATCGTACTGGAGATACTTCCACCTCACGCCTGTTAAGTCGGGACACTCCTTCTCACATACACTCTCCTCTTCCTCGTCCGCTGGTAATGATAACTTTCGTATAATGTCCAGTCGGTACACCTTCTCCACCTTCGCCTTTCTTGGTGCATTTGGTGTAACGAGCGCCTTTGGTGTTGAGCATGGAGAAGAGAATTTTGTGTTTGGTGTTGTTGGAGGGCTTGTCATGTTGACTGTGAATAATGACTTTGAAATGTTTTCTAATTCTTAAGTATACACAAGCAGCCAATCAGAATGAACATCCAATGAATGAAGAGAATGAAAGTATATAAGCAAAGTGACATCCGTATCATTTCACTCTGTCTTTGAGACGCATAAGTGAACTGTTGTCTAGCGAAGTCTGTATTTGAGGCGTACAAGTGAACTGCTCTTTAGTGAATTCCAAATTTGATTGAAGTCTCTATCTTGTTGAAGTATCAAGCTTAAACATAATTTCGTTCAAATGGTAAGTTGAAAATTTCCTCTCTCATCTCCCTCAAACGTGTGGCTAATAGCATCTTCCTCAATTTCAGGCATCAACTTCATCACCAACACCCTCCCTTCTCGAGGAAAGTTTAGAGTTGTTGAGTCAAGGTAGGTTGTAACAATACACTGAGACTTGAACAGAGATGAAAGAATGATTTCTCTTTCAGGTGATACCAGTTCCATCTCGTGCGAGTCCATATCAACATTGTCGCGGGAATGCGACGATCGGCAATGTGCTGACTGTGGACACATCTTCACGAGGAAGCGTGATCTCACCCGACACATCAAGCGAGGTGTTTGTCGACCTAAGCCGGCATCAATCTCCGAAGGTAGGGATGATTCTGTTAACGATGTCTCCTTTTCTTGCGACTTGTGCGCTCAGTCTTTCGAGACACGTTTTGAACTATCTTCGCACAGACTTCAACATACACACACGAACGATACCTACACCAACGGTACCTCCTCTATCCGACTCACTGAAGTGTCCATAAATAATTTAGTGAGGAACTACCAGATGGACTCCTCAGAAACCATTGCTAACTTTGAGGAATGGTTTCATCAAAATTCATCATTGATAGAAGCGCTCTTCAACAATTTAGACAATTTTAGGATGAAGGCGCTCATCTATCTTAAAATAAAATATGTAAAAATCGACCACCATACTGGACAAATAATAGAGAGGTTGGAGTTTCACATACCCTCCTCTCCTGCAACCGAAGTTGTAGACTGTGAGTCTTGGATAAATTTTCATATCCAAGGGTTAAAATTAAATATAGATAAATTTAACGAGCGTGATAGTGGACTCGTTTTTGATGGTATTGAGACCGCCATGATTAAAATCAGTTTATTAGGAAATCATAGTGGTCGAGGCTCCTTTAAACTTCCGAAAAATTTAAGAAATAAAGCAGCAGTCATTTCTGTAGATTGCGAATCGCAATGTTTTAAGTATGCCGTCCTCTCCATTCTCCACTATAATGATGTGCAGAATAGTCGATACCGCAAGAGTAAGTATCAACAGTGGGAGAATGAATTAAACTTCGATGACTGTAATAGTGACGATATGAAAATTAAAGATATAGAAAAATTTGAAAAATTGAACAACATCAAAATAGTTCTCCATGTTTGGGAAAAGGGATTGAAGGGTGTGCGCTACAACTCGCGTTCGAGTTGTTATGAACGTACAGTAAACCTGTTATTAGTAAAACAGGATGATAGTGAGGAATGGCACTACTGCGGTATTCCCAAAATCTCTCGCTTATACCACCACTTAGAAAACTCTAGTAGAGAGTTATATTACTGCGACAGATGTATTCGCCACTTTAGGAGGAAAACTAAATTTGAAACTCATTACGAATGGTGTAAGCGAGGTAAACTGCAAATGGAGCGCATGCCTAAAGATAAGGAGTTTTCATATAGAGAGAATGGTGATGAACTAAGTCCTCTTCGTGTCATCTATACTGACATCGAATGTTATATCGATGATAACATCCATCGACCAGCAGCCATTTCCTGCTATGAAGTATGGCATGATCACTTTAGGAGTAGGCAAAATAAAATGCGCGTCTGGCAAGGTGAGGATTGTATTTACCAATTCCTACAATTCCTCGAACAGGCTGTAAAATTTCAACAAAAACATGATGGTGAACTCTATCGCAGATCATTGCATATGACAGCAGATGATCAAGCAAAATTTGATAGTTGCAACATTTGCCCCAAATGTAGGAAAACATTTGACGATGATAAGATTAAGAAAGTGCGCGACCATGATCACATCAATGGTAAATTTAGAAACGCACTATGTTCAAAATGCAATTTTTCACTTAGGATGAAACGGCGTACATTACCCGTCATTTTCCATAATTTCAAGGGCTACGACAGCCATATGATAATAAAAGGAGGTTTAGGTCAAATGAAAGAGTGGAAGCTTGATGTAATAGCGCAAACGAGAGAGAAGTTTATGGCCATGACAGCAAAAGTGCCTGTCGATAAAACTAAAGAAAATAAGACGGTCTATTTTGATATAAAATTTTTAGATTCCTACCAATAATATTTATGACTGCATCACTGGCCTCTCTCGTGCAAAATCTAAAGTCTCTTCCACTAACACAAAATCTTAAGAAACAATACCCAAATCTAACCGATGAAGTCATCACACGGAAAGGAGTCTTTCCATATGCATATTTTGATGCGATTAGTAAACTCGGCGAGACTTCTCTTCCGCCCATAGATAAATTTAGAAATGATTTGAGCGGCGCAGAATGTAAGACCGAAGATTATGATCATGCACAAGATGCATGGATAAAATTTGACTGCCATACATTTGGTGAATATATGATTGCCTACCTTAAGTTAGATGTAT
Source organism: Prostheceraeus crozeri (assembly GCA_907163375.1). NCBI lineage: Eukaryota > Metazoa > Platyhelminthes > Polycladida > Euryleptidae > Prostheceraeus > Prostheceraeus crozeri. The sequence continues at coordinate 10,104 of CAJQUW010000359.1, forward strand.
TTTTGCTGGCTGATGTATTTCAGGAGTTTCGACGAGTGGCATTAGAAGAAGATAAGTTAGATCCCGTCCACTTTGTCAGTCTACCAGCCATGTCATTTAAGTCTGCTTTTAAAATGACTGGTGAGACCATTCATCTCTTACAAGATCCAGAGATGTATAATTTATTTGAGCGAGGAATTCGCGGTGGTCTCACATTTGTAAATAAACATAGGTTAAAATCAAAAATAGTAGGCGATCATCAGACTCATCTTAAGTATTATGACCAAAATAATTTGTATGGTAGTTCATTATCCAAACCGCTACCTCACTCTGAGTTTAGCTGGTTAGATGATAGTGATATTCAACATTTCTCCAACCCTTCTAACATACTAGCAATTCCAGATGAAGGTGATTGGGGATATTATTTTGAGATAGATCTAATCTATCCAAATAATATTAAACATAAAACCGTAGATTTTCCACTCGCACCCGAATCAGGTGAAGTGACCCAAGATATGTTTTCCGACTTTATGAAACAATTTCATAAAGATTTAGAATCATGCGGTCAACCCGACTATAAGCCTTGCCGCAAACTTTTACTCACCCAGTATGATAAAGAAAACTATCTAGTCCACTTTAGCATCTTAAAATTTTATTTAGAAATGGGTATGATTTTAAAAAGAGTTCACCGCATTATTAAATTTAGACAGAAAGCCTTCCTCAAACCATATATTGATAGCAACAGCCAGAAACGTGCACTAGCCCAAAATAATTTTGAAAAAGATTTTTATAAATATAAGAATAATAGTCTATTTGGTAAGACGATGGAGGATGTTAGAAAACGTGTAAACTATAAACTAGTTACTGATGATCAAAAGTATCACAAATTGGTCTCATCACCTCTATTCATCGATAGAGACATAATCGATGAGGACCTTGTAGGTGTTAAAATGATAAAATCTGAAGTTGAGTTGTGCAAGCCCATCTATATTGGCCAAGCTGTACTAGATTACTCTAAGCTTGAAATGTACCAACTCTTTTATAAAATACTAAAACCGTGTCCTCTCGTAAAAGAGGTTCGTTTGTTGGGTGGTGATACAGATAGTTTCTTCTTAGGTATTACCACTCAAAAAGATTTAAATTTCAATGAAGTAGGAAAATCTTTAGAAAGATATTTTGATACATCAAATTATCCTACTGATCACCCACTCTACTCCATCAAAAATAAGGCAAAACTTGGCTGCTTTAAGGATGAGACAGCAGGGAAGGAAATAGATGAAATGATTCTCCTCCGCCCTAAAATGTATTCTATGAAATTAAAGGATAGTGATGATAGCATTAAGCGCGCTAAAGGCATATCAAGATCATTGGTCTCTAACATGAAACATAAGAATTTCAGGAAAGCCTATAGAAATAAAATAAAAATATAACGTTTGTCAATATGACAATCTTAAAATCTAAGTCGCATGAGATCAAAACTCATACTTTTAGGAAACGGGCGCTTTCAGCATGGGAGGATAAGAGGTGCTGGTTAGAACACAACATATCTCTTCCACATGGACATCCTGACACAAACATACCACCACCCAAAAGAATTAAACTCACACTACCACATTCAGGAGACGTCTTAGCATAATCATCCTTAACTTAGTATTTTGATGTTGATTTCTGTAGATAAACATTGTTGTTTTATGTATCGCATGAGATTGTTTTTTCCTTGTGAATATGTGTCCACATCTGTACATTCCCCATGTGATGACTTTTCCACTGAAAGACATTTTTCCTATCCCTGTATATTTCCACCCTTCACGAAGTAAAAAGACTTTTTGTATATAGCAATGTTTATTGAAGTACACTCATGTATATATTTTCAGTGGATGTTGTATAAAATCTATTGCTTCACATTCATGTACATATTTCAATAAATGTTGTATAAAGACTTCACTTTGTTTTCCGAAACACTAACGTTATGAGGGATTTAGTATCTTTCACGTGGATGCACTCTTGTAAACCATTGGTAATTTTGATAGCAATAGAGGGTATAGTTTGTTTGATGACGGGATGATAGAAAATAGATTCAAACATCTTCTCGACTATTCCATATGAAGCGTCTTTATCATGAATGAAATCGCGTAAAATGTATTCTTTTTTCTCACCAACAGAAATAGGTAGAATCAAATCACTTTGAATGTAAAGGTGCTGTTCATGTTTATCAAGTGTCATTGGTGTTTCTATACCAATCGTATGCGCAGCAGCAAACACTGTTTGTAGCATTGAAAAACCAAAGAGTTTTTTCAAATTTTTACTCAATTGACATTGAATGTCATCACCCAGTCTCAGAACAACGCGTTGATTTTCAATTGAAAACGAAATGTGGTGTGTCTTTACATCATATTTACTTTTCATCACATGCTTCAACTTCTGTTGTATATAAGGATTTACTACATGAATGAAGCTTTCAACTGTATGATATAGACGCGGCATTATATTGATAGCAACTTTAGATTCTTGATAAGACTGGTAAATTTTCTTGATGCGATCGCCATAGATGTCCACCCACCATTCATCATTAACTGAATCAGCTTTAGTGTGATATTCATGAGAAGCATACACCACACCGCTTCCAATAATAGGTGTATAATGTCTTACAAAATGACGCAAGGTTGGAGAGAAATAAACTGTAAGTTTGTCATTATATTTCTGAATAACCAACTTATTTTTGTCCGCCATAATTTTCTCTCCATACTTCTTACCCACAGTCTCATTCCATCGTTTTACTAACTCAATAAGTGATAAAGGTTGAACACCACGCTTTTTCAAAATGATGCGTTCTTCGCATTCTACAACATCTTCATCAAATATTTTAAATCTATAATGAAATTTGTTGATTCGATTTGAATAAACTTTTTTAACATTTGCAGTAGCAATTGACGTTAGATGTAGTCCATGACCAAAACCAAGATGTGGATAGAATTCACTATCCAACCTCAGCGTAAGACCTTTAGTAAAAGAATGAAAGCGGAGGAACTGTCTCCCACTCCAATGATAGATAGTAAACTCATAAGCTTTCTGATTTTTATTCTTCATGATGGAAGTATTACCACTGTTGAATGCCTTAATAATTTTCTCATTCCCAAATGGCTCATAAGAATCTGATTTTATCTGAATCCATTCATAGTTCCACTTTCCATCTGATGTTAAATTGCATGGGAACTGGAATGCATTATTCATCGTTATTCCATCATGGGTGCGAGGAGTCAATATCATTTCTTCCAAATCATTCACATTCTGAATATTGCTATCATAGCAAATACTAGAAACGCCAACCTCCCATTCACCTTCTAAATGCAGTGGCCGATTTAATTCTACTCGATAGTCTGATGGTTTATTTTTGGGAAATTTATTCATAGAAGCATTACTGGGCAAGTAGATTAGAAACGAGTCCTTATTTTCACTTTCCATATTATTCACATTGGAAAAATATATTAGCATACTTTTGCATTAACTCTTCATTCGGAAATGGAGTGTGATACTTGTCACAGCATCTTTATGAAAAGGAATCAACGCACCAGCATCGTCATAAATGGCAATATCAATTTGTGGGATGTAGTTTGATTTCAGCTTTGTATAATGCACTTTCTTGAAAGTATGCTCAGATAAAATACTGCAGCTTTTTGGCTGGTATGGTATCATTGCTAGCAATGGAGCTTCAACATCTCCCACACGTACATCTTCACCAATATTGGAATATATCTGAAAATAGTTAATACGACGCGATAGCGACATGTCTGCGCTAGCTTTGGTTACAGTACCACTTTTAAAGATATTTTGATCAAAACCCAAAATGTCCATTAGAGTTTTATCCATAATTAGTTCAATACCTTTTCCACTTATAGTGAGAGACAAAGTACCTTCTTTTTCAGAAAATGAAATATGTTGGTCATTAATCACTTCATTTAAATAATCTACAACCAATTTAACCGAAGTAATAATGCGAGGCATCAACACTCTTGTTTCATGTAAGATACCACCTAAAGGCTCTACACACTTTCTGTATAAAGATACGGTCCATTCTGTATCAAATTGATTTGACCTTTCACATGGTAAATGTTGCATATCAGATTTTCCATGAACAGCTGCAGAACGATGTCGTAAGAACTGATGAAAATCTTTTGAACAAACTAATACTAGATCATCATCATTTAATTTGCTTATTGCAATATGATTAGATGATTTAATATAAGTCAATGTTGCCACTTGTTTGCCATCAACTCGAAGGAGATAATTAAATTTCTTCAATAATGTTTCAGGAGTCATGTTTGTCTTTCTTGGCTTAATCACAATCTTCTTCACCAACGTCTTCTCATTTTTTGGAATAAGATCTACATAATAAGCTTCCTCTCGATATATTAACTGTTTATGACCACTTATGTGGTAATTAACGTTAAAATTATCATAGCTTGTTAAGGCGCTAGCGAGGTAACCTAAATCATTTCTTAAACTTGGACTTAAACCAACAATCCAATCTTTCTCAACTACATGATGTACATAATTATAATCATCATTGTGCGGAGTAAATTGGACAATATGTTTACTCGCTTTATTCAAGAAATCATATATAAACTTTTTACATGATAAGAGATCTTTCTTTGGCCACTGTGGAATGTATACTCGGCACCCCTTTTCACATTGATAAGCAGCTGTACGCCTCATATTAATAGTCATCACCTCATGATCAAAAGTATAGACACAGTTGCTATAAACAAGTTGAGTGACACCCACTTCCCAATTTCCATTTAGCTGTTGTGCATGATCAATGGGAGTAGAAAAGAGTGCGGCTCGATTACTAGTAAATCTCTTTGTAGCCGCATTGCTAAGCAAAATATGATAAAACGACATTTTTATATTGCTAATCTGCAACTTTGCATAACATCATGAAGACTTGGATTTTGGACTCTCTACAATATATCAGAGTTGATCGTGATGGAAACGTACATTTCAAAAATTCTCATGGTCATACATCAAGAGGAATTACATTAACATGGCGACAATTTGTCAACCTCAATGATATCATGAGGGATTTGGAATATTTTGAAACATTAAGATTCATCTCCTTGGGTGATCAAGTTTGGCTTCAACATTACAGAAATGAAATTCAAATCTACCATTCTCATTCCGCAAACTGTTTCTCATTTCGCAAATACAATTGGGAGAAGTATAGAAGATACATACATCGCTCCATCATGACATTTATTCGTCGTGAGTTCATCGCCCTACTATGCAAATCTTAATCAGACATGACTACCACACATCATGAGTTGGAAATTAGATTCCCTACAACGTATTGAAACGGATCATGATCGAAACGTCTATTTCAAAGATTCAACTGGAAATGTGAGAAGAGAGTTTGCTTTATCTTATCGTCATTTTCAATCTCTACATCATATCATGAAGGACTTGAAATACTTCTATATGAAAAGACATTCACGTATTGGAAATCGCATCTGGCTGCGCGTCAACAATCGGCGAATTCAACTCTATCATTCCCAACTTCATACTAACTTCACATTTCATCAAGGTAGTTGGGAAAAGTATAAAAGGAAGGTACATCGCTCAATTTACTCATTCTTTCATCATGAAGCGCCATCGCTACACCATCGTCAACATTCTCCGTCGCTTCAGACTCTACACCAAAATCGATCTCACAACATTACACCAACAGCTTCTAAACAGCAAGTATTACCCGGGCCGTCCTCAAATGTTAGTGGTGAAGATGAACAATTCACGGAATCTTCAACTCTTCCCAAATGGGACTGTACAGATTCTCGGCGCCCTTTCTCATTCATCGGCGCAGTCAATGCGCTTAGAGCTACAAAGACTACTACGTCGGATATGGAAGAGGGAGAGGTGTGTGATGTCGAATCTGACTGTGGACAATATGGTGATCTCTACTCAATTGAGTGACAGTCTATCATTTTTGAAGATTCGTACCAGCAGTTACAGTTTGTGTTATGAACCCGAACTTTTTCCTGCAGCTCTCATTAGTTGTTGGTTACCTGTGCATGTGGCAATCTTTCATAATAGTAAAGTGATCATTACTGGACTAAAATCTCATGTACAAGCAAATATGATCCTAGACTATCTCATTGAGTATGTACGTACCCAGCGGATTGTAAAATAAAAAACAATTTTTCCAACATGATGTTTTTATTTCAAATCATGATAGAACTTACAAATCATTTTTTCATTAGAGGATGGATTACATGAAAAGTTTTGAATAACAGATGCAAATCGAGATACATGTAAACGTCTTAAGATGAAGTACAGTACAAAAGCACCACACGTTGATGAAAGTGGATGTTGTAGTATGCGTTCATTTCGCTGATATTGACGCGTATGTTTTCTCAACCACTGCTGTGTTGGTATATTTGGAGGTTGAGCAAGAGAGTCAAATAGTTCACCACGTCGGTCTTCTCCAATAAAGATCGCTTTCCAATGCTCACCGCCTAAATTCTGTGAATGAGTGTTTAGCACAATAAAGATGGGATAGTGATTTACTGCAGGTGGTAAGGTATCGAGTGAATAGACATTATCGAAAGCTTTCAACGTCGCTTCGTCTGCATTACGCTGCACTTTAGTCTTAATATCGTCAGCAGTCAACCAACTCATTAACGATTATACTGAAGAATCACGTCACGATACTTTGTAATTTCAATATTTGAATCGAAGACTGCATAAATTAATACATTGATCGTCTCAGGTAGTGTTCTTTTGAACGTCAAATCCAAACGAATATTATGAGGCACGTTCGCTTGACGATAGGGTGCACTAATATCGCTGTCAGCAGTCAAATCAAATGCATAAATAGTATATCCACTCTTAAACTCTTTCATAGTCAGTCCGTTGGTGTCATCCGTATTGTAAAAGCCAAAGACATCCATAAAATCAACATAACTGCGCATAAATTGATCCGAAGCAAAATCTGGTTTGTAGGGTGGACCAGGATGACTCACACCATTTACACGTAAAGCAATTTCACTTAACTGATTGTGTTTAAAATTGAAAGGATTCTTCTTTATATTACCATTAAATGCATCATTTTCAACCATTGCCACCATGAGGAGCTTCGGTGTTTCCGATGGAAAGAGGCCATCTTTCATGAAACTCTTTTGATCTTTCGGAATTGTAAAGGTGAGAAGCTTTGTATGCTGAACGGGGTAAATGGCATTTTGGCGGTTAAGGCCTTCAGCATGCCCTCTAATGACACTTGGATTCGGTACTACTCGACGAATGTAAAGTGCAATATCTTCCACATGAATTCTAAAATTGTCAACTTTAGCAAATGCATTCAGCGCAAATTCAGGCTTATTCAATGTCAGCTTGAGTCGCATGCTGGTATTACAGAGTAAAAACTTTGACTGTCTAAAGAAGTCTAAATTCAGCGGACCATATAGCTGACATACTTTACTATCTTTAATCATAGCAGATCGCTTTACAAAGCCACTGTTTGTTTCAACATCAAATTTTCCTGCTTCATCTCTATACCATCCCATGGCTTCCATATGACTTTTTTGTGCTGCTGGATGAAACTGTGATACATGATTGAAATATGATTTATAGGGATAATCGCTTTGACCACCTTCCACCTGCTGCTCTCCAATCGTTAGAGAAACATCGCGAAGTAATGTAGTCAATGGTAAATTGTTCAGTCCAACTTTATGTGTATCGTCAATAGCAGTTCCAGCTGCTTGCTGAATTCTAAACCTCAAATCAAGCATCGCATAACTCAAATCTATGTAGTCATCACTACCACCAGGAATAACAAATTCAATGGGGCCAGCATTCTCAGCTGTTCGAGGATGATAATCTACAATACTTGAACTAAGAATATCTGTCTGTATGGCTTGTTGATCGAATAAACAAAAACCGGAAGTTTTACACTCCATGATTAGAAGTTATAGCGTCGTCGTTTAGCGCCTGATGAATGATTAGAGCCTCTGCGACGTTTGCGTGAATGCCTTTTGACTGAAGATCGCACCTTACCAGCTCCGCGATGTTTCCTCCTTCCTTTTTTCATTCGTTTAGGTGATTTCTTTCCTTGAGTAACACCAGAAATGGTCTGCTTCAATGTTTTTAAACCGCGTTCCTTCCCACGATTCAACAAACTGCTCTTAAAACTTCTACCTCTGGAAAGATCACTAGCAACATCACCAGCAAAGCCAACGGCATTACTTAAAACATTTCGTTTTAAAGATCTACCGACATTGGATATGAGAGGTGCTACAACAGATTTCAGTGCACCAAGTATGCTACCTCCACGTTGGCGGCGAGCACCGATGTAAATTTGTCCTCCGCCACTTACATAGGAGGGTCGTGAATAAAATGAGGCAGTTGGATTCATAGCTCAAACCCTAAACATTGTTAGTTACAACTTTGCATGAATCACTGTCGATCACTTAGATGAAAGATGTCGGCACGACGCATCCAAGAGTTCATACTTGAAGGATAACCAGTCCATTTAACAAGACACCATTCTTCACCTTGCCGTTTTTTACATCGAATGATTTTCTCTACCAAATATGTTTCACTTTCAGTGACTACCTCAATCTCATCGCGGTAAAAGCTACCCTCAATTTCTTCATTATCGTAATCTTTCAACTTGTAGGTGGTCGGAGAGTCTTTTTGATTAATCCTTGATACTGTAAATACCTCCTCTGTCCAATTCGGGAGGTACCCTTTAGCAAAAACACTTTTCACTTTTGAGATACGAACTTTATCGCCAATTTTCACATCACTTTTCACATGAGTGCGTTTACGTTGGAATGATTCGCGCACTTTATCTACATTGTCAGCATTTACATCTACTGGTCTGAGTCCAATAGAACGATGGATAGAGTGATTGTAGGCATGGAGTGTATCTTGTAGAACCTTTGTCCAATTTTGTGTCAAGTTGGCAGTAAAATGTCGCCACAAGCGATTTTTTAATGTGCGATTAAAACGTTCAACGAGTGCAGCTTTATAAGCGCTCTTTACACTAAACAACTCAATGTCATGCCTCTCAAATAATCTTGTCACATGCTGATTTTCAAACTCTTTCCCTTGATCACTCTGAATTCTTTTTGGAATGCGACCTTCTCGAAAAATTGTTTGAAATGCTTTTGCTACTCCTTTCCCTTCTTTAGTTTTTAAAGGTTGAGCCCACGCATAACGCGAGAAAATATCAATGACGGCTAAAATAAAATTATTGCCCGAGTTATGTTTTGAAATGGAGGCAACATCACACAAATCTGCTTGCCACTGTTCATCGATGTCATGAACAATATAATGGCGGGTGCAGTACTTCTTTTTCGCTTGTTTGTGGAGTGTATAGGTAGCCTGACCCTTTAACCATCGTTTCACTTGTGATTGTGGAAGACCACTCGCTTTTGATAATTTCTTGATAGATGCAAATCCTGCCGGATGTTTTACATCATAATAGATTGACTTCAAACGTTCAGTCGATGACGGCTGACTCTTTTTCCTCCTTCTCATCTTTTTGTTTTCTTGCCTTTCTACATTTACAACAACTGCAGCATTTAGCTTTAGCGGTTTTGCGATCGTGTTCACATTGCTTAGGGGTTTCATTATGAGAGCTGGCGCAGCAAGTGCAAGTGACAACGACATTCACCTCTGGCGGCTCATTACATGGCAAGCAACACATCTGCTTCATATTAATAGTCTGAGAACATGTATTTCCTAGGAGGAGCTGTTTTACGTTTTCCTTTTACCAGTTTTAGTGGCGATGTAGATCTACGTCGAGTTCTTCCTCTTGTTTGCTTAGTGAGTGTGGGAGGGGATGTAGCAGGTGACGTCTTAAACCAATTTGTTGGCATTTTCATCGCCTGAAGCATTGGAGTAGTAGCCACTGTTGAATCAAGTTCTTTCAATGTCTCATTATTTAAAGCAAATTTTGGCACATTATGCTTTTTCAATAGTTTAAGAAAGTATGACCAACCAGGTGGAACATAGCCCTGACGGCGCTTTCTACGTGTCGCATACTGAATCAAGTCTTCATAACGTGAAGCATCAATCACTTTATTTTCATCTGTAATGATTTCTCCTCTATCATTTACATTGAGATGGGGCTCAATACTGTTGAAAAGAGATATGGCATGTGCGTGAGATGCTAAAGGTGTAGCAGTCGATACAGAGTCACGCATCTTATTCTTCAAGTTTTTCAATTGCTCAACAGTTTCCGATTGTAATAATACAGCACGATGTGGATCTTTGATGTGAACATTTTGCTGATAATCTATTTCTTTCCTATACATTTGATTTGCAAGAGGTTGCTTTACTTGCTGCATGGCAGTCAATTGTACATATTCATCCTGAGGAATAACAATCATGCGAGAATAAGAACTCATAGTTTGTAGATAATCATGGGAGTTTTCAAAATATCACTTCGAAATCTAAATTCTTCCGGACACTCTTGCGTAAAGTCAATGAATAAGTAACCGTATGGTTTTTCAGTAGCTGCTTGAAAAATTTCAATTAAGGCTTTTGATCCTCTGGGTGCAACTTGTCGCGCTAAAATTTCAAATTGACTTTTATCTCGCGGATTCTTGAAAATAGCATAATAGTGTGTATTCAGGTTTCGTGTACGAGCTTCTTTTCCATCAGGAAACAAATTTTGTGTGATATAGATGATAAAACACCTTTTATGGTGTGCTGCGCGAGTGAACATATCTGTAACATCTTTTGAATTCTTACTTTCTTTTAATAAATCATCCAATACAACAACATCATTAGACTGAAGTTTATCCACTGGAATAATTCCTTCATGTCGAATAAAGTTGCGACTTTGCAATTCCTGAAACAGCGACGGTTGATAAATACCATAACACCAAATCACTCGATTGATAGGTTCCTTAAACAACTCCCTTCTTTTATCCAATAAATTCAGCGTGAAAACAGTTTTACCTGCATGAGATGGACCTGATACAGTCAGAACTTTATCACATTGAAGTCTGAAATCCATTTTATTACTTTGAGATTCAACATTTGCATAATTAACGCTTAGAGCCAAAGATATTACCCAATAGGTTGCCCACGGCAGGAGCTATCATTGGAAGTATTGCTGAAAGGAAACCGCCCTTTTGTGTTAGAGTTTTCCTCTTTCTTTGAAGGGCGACTTTAGGATTGGAGATGAAACGCAATTTCGTAGCATATCGCTTAAGTAACTTTCGTTGTTTTGGCGCTAATTTCTTCGTCCTCAACTTCCTCACATGAGAAATAATTTCACAAATGAATTTATCGTTAGCATGTCGTATAGCATTGTATCGCTGATTTGCTTTCATTCGTCGGAGAGCTTGAATGGCTGAAGAAAACTTTTGACTTTTACGTTTCGTCATTTTACGTTTCGCCATTTTCCGTGTTAGTCTTTGCTAAAACCTATCTTTACCACATTTGCATAGGTACTAACTATTGCGACATAAGTGACACTCGAAATGAGCAATATCACAGTGGTTACATTGGCAAAGTTGAATGCAATTACGTATGAAACAGCGTTGACAAAAAGCATGCTTACATCTCTTGAAGATGCGCTTTTCATTTCCATCCTTTCGCTTACATACATCGCAACACATAGTTTCACCGTTACTGATGTCTATAGCAAGTCTTTTTGAAGATATGAATTTGCTAGCCTTTTCTAAATAATAGACGCATGTACAGAAGGAATATACTTCGAGAGTGAGCAGACATAGCTCGAAAACCAGTTGTGCTACAATCAAGTACCACTGCATTTTCAATTTTTCTTTATGGAAAGTTGAATGTGAATATCTGAAATCGCTTCAATCACTAGACTGCTACCATGATGGTTAAATGCGTTAAGACGTTCGGCAATTTTTATCATATGTCTTTTAAAAAATTCTTCGGGGTGATCTACCACTTCCATTGAATAAGAAGCAAAATGGAAAGAGCGACTTTCCACCTCTTCCTTTCCAAAATGACTAAACTTAATTTTCGCAACTAATCGCGCCATGATAATTCTATCAGAGAATGTATTCATTAACTCTAGAAATAGAGTGCTAGCATCATCAACCACTGCTTCGATGTCGGTCTCATCTTTATGAAATTTTATCACATAATCTTGAACAGCTCCTTTTAAACTTTGCCTATGAAAACGTAATGTTCCGCAGTCGTTTGAGAAAGACATGATCGCCCTTTATCTAACCCATCCATTGCATGAAAACAACAACTCTTCTCATAGTAACATTTATTGAATAACGGTAACAAGCATGCATTATAAATCAATGGTTTGAAAGAGATAAAATAGATACAGCTGGTAACTATCATACAGCGAGCAATGATAACCATACAGGACTTTGGCAGTGTTGAGGTAAGGAGGAAAGAAGCATTGGTTATGAACGTAGCTACTACAACGAACAGACAAAATAGGAACACACAAATCCTTAAAACGTTTCGTGACTTCATGATAATGTTGATTCACTCTACTATCCCAAGGCGGGAGCAAAATATCATCAATGATTAGATTGGGAAATACTTTCCTCTCCTTACCAGGATTATTACAAAAGATGCGTATAACATTGAAAGCAGCTAACCATCGTTTAAAGTCAATAAGAAGAGCACTCTCACAAGAAAAGCCATAGTCTTGCAAATATTTCAGATTAAGTCCATGAATGTGTTTTCTCGCCCATTGATCAACATTGGGATCGCAGTTGGCATGTTGATGATAGACACTAACAATCTGATATGTCCAATTGTTCATAGCAATAGCACTGAGCTCCTGTACAGGTTCACCCTCACAATCCATAAAAATGATGATAGAAGCCTAAAACGGAAATTACACATCTAAGGAAGCGTTCTATAACATATTACAAAATGAAGAATTACATCGATGCTTTTCACGACAAAATACACAAATGATATGATGGCAACGAAGAAGTAAAATGTATCTAATAAGACCACGTCTACGACACTCAAAGCACATAAGCGAATTGTCATAGGGTAGAGTTAGGAAAGGGCTAGTAATTCTCCTTCTTTGATTTGCGTTTTGATGTAGCATTCTTCTCCGACTTGCGCTTCGTACCACTGCTGTTAAGGATTTGATCAATTATGTCGTCCACGTTGGGTGGTTTTGGAATATATAGGATGGATTCCATATGCATGGAGAGAGAGGCTATTTTATTATCCTTGTGTCGACCATAATATAGCCCATTCACTTTGAAAAGGATATCCCAAGTACCTTCTCCGAGCTCATCACATCTGATGGCTATTGATTGATCTCCCTCCTTCTTATAGTAAGTACACCAATGTGATACCGGTAGGCAAATGTGATTACCATCCCAAATCTTTCTATAGGGAGTATCCTTGTCATCTCTCGCCTTCCACTCTTGAGCAAGAGGAGTAGGAATGTCCATATTTAATGTCACGTACTCCTCAATAATATCAAGTTGGTGGCGAATGTACGGACTCACGGGGATCAGTATGTAGTCCCCATACTGATTGCGCATTATCTTGACATCCGTGGAAGGGAGCATTCCCGTTTGGAGTACTACGCTATGATCGTCATAACGCAAGACTTGTTTAAATTTACGCTGTAGCGGTGTAGGATTATGTACCTTGGTTGTTTCTTCCACTGGCCTCAGTTGTAGATGATCTGACCGTAGCGAACCTTGTAACGTTTGACCGCCATTTTGTCCTACTAGTGCAGCAGATGGAGTAGATGCCTGAAAATGAAAAAAGATTGTATTAAGTTTACGTTCAAGGGAGGAGAGGGAGGAAAGTAGCGACTTACCATTTTAGTTGGATAATAGAACAGGGAACTAGAGAGAGAAAATGTGCGTCCGTCACTCGTATGATTCAACGATGGAATGATTCTCACTGTGGAAGGCTCGCTATTTATACAGAAATGCTTGATTCTCATTGGATGATGATCCTCATTGGACAATAACATCAAGCTGATTCCAAATCTGAAATCCGTTTTCCCATCCGATGCTTCGTTTTGAAGCTAGAGCCCAAAACGTCCCAAATTCTAACTCTGTCGTTTTTCGCCAATGTCCCAAAATCTTAAATGGCGTCTCACATCTAAACGAAGACAGATAGGAACAAGCCGATTCTATCACTGAATTTGTCTCACTCTTAGCTTTCAAACGAGCTATCGCACGACAAAATCCGTCCACTGGAAGCCAAAATCGAAGCAAGCTGTCCAGAGGGGGGGGGGAGTCAGCGAAAATTTTTCTCTCCGATTGACTTGAAACTCACCATACCGATGCAGAATTTCACGCTGAATCCGAATCTGGCCTCCGTTTTCTCATCCGATGCTTCGTTTTGGCGCTACACACCAAAACGTGCCAAATTCTAACTCTGTCGTTTTTCGCCAATGTCCCAAAATCTTAAATGGCGTCTCACATCTAAACGAAGACAGATAGGAACAAGCCGATTCTTTCACTGAATTTGTCTCACTCTTAGCTTTCAAACGAGCTATCGCACGACAAAATCCGTCCACTGGAAGGCAAAATCGAAGCAAGCTGTCCAGAGGGGGGGGGAGGTCAGTGAAATTTGATGAAAAATGTTTTGGTGACGGTCCCAGGTCGAAATTCCACACTTTGGAAAATTTTCAAAATTTTACCCATACAAAGTCACTCTGACACTTAGGATTTTTTCAGGTAAGCGAGCTCCGACCTAAAATCTTGTAACCGCTCTAACTTTTGAACGAAGACAGATAGGAACAAGCCGATTCTTTCACTGAATTTGTCTCACTCTTAGCTTTCAAACGAGCTATCGCACGACAAAATCCGTCCACTGGAAGGCAAAATCGAAGCAAGCTGTCCAGAGGGGGGGGAGGTCAGTGAAATTTGATGAAAAATGTTTTGGTGACGGTCCCAGGTCGAAATTCCACACTTTGGAAAATTTTCAAAATTTTACCCATACAAAGCCACTCTGACACTTAGGATTTTTTCAGGTGAGCGAGCTCCGACCTAAAATCTGGTAACAGCTCTAACTTTTGAACGAAGACAGATAGGAACAAGCCGATTCTTTCACTGAATTTGTCTCACTCTTAGATTTCAAACGAGCTATCGCACGACAAAATCCGTCCACTGGAAGCCAAAATCGAAGCAAGCTGTCCAGAGGGGGGGGGGACGTCAGCGAAAATTTTTCTCTCCGATTGACTTGAAACTCACCATACCGATGCAGAATTTCACGCTGAATCCGAATCTGGCCTCCGTTTTCTCATCCGATGCTTCGTTTGGGCGCTACACACCAAAACGTCCCAAATTCTAACTCTGTTAAAATTTTGAAGAAAAATTTTTTCTCGCCGATTGCCTTGAAACTCACCCTACCGATGCAGAATTTTACGCTGAATCCGAATCTGGCAACCATTTCACCATCCACGACAACCTAGACGGTCGCCCACGTCAACCTAGACGGTCGCCCACGTCAACCTAGACGGTCGCCCGCGTCAACCTAGGCGGTCGGCCACGTCAATCAGGCGGTCGGACCAACTCACCCGAGTCTCACACTCTGTCGTTTTCGAGGGGGGGGGGAGTCAGCGAACATGTTGTGAACGTGAACCAACCTGGCCGGCACACCACGACAGACCACAACCTCTGTCGTTCCAGAGGGGGGGGAGGGGGGGGGGACTCAGACCCGAAGCACCACGGCGGCCGACCACGACACTCTGCCGTGCCAGAGGGGGGGGGGGCGCCGGTCGAGTGTTTGTCACTTGCTTACTACTAATATCAGGCAGGTCTGTCATTTCGGACAATATTTCTGGCAGTTTTCTTTTTCTCTTTTCCTTTCTCTCCATGATGCTATCTGTCATTTCGTCCCCTAATTCTGCTTGTAGCTTTTCTGCATGACTCCATATCTTACTAGCTTCGTCATTGCAGCACATTTCTTTGAATCGTTGCTTCGCAAGGTTGATGACGAAATTTGCTTCTTGAGCACTAACATCAGATCTTTGAGTAGTCCTGGAAATATTCTCCATTATACAGATCACGTCGTATGAGCACTTAATGCTAACGATCAAAAAGGTGTCCCTCAATTGATTCACTATTCCTTTCGACTTTTCGCGAGTCTCCCAACTGTATGACATTACCTATTTTGTAAATGTGACCGCAAACTTGCCCACGCCTTGTGAAAAGTCAGCATTGTTTCTATTTGACCATCCTCTATAAATTGCACAGGGGCAAATTTCACCTGTCAAAATGCAAGACACAGTAGAATAACTTAGCCGCCGCGCAAAAGGCAACATAGAAACACGTGCCCACCTTGTACTCGTAAAAAAGGCAACATATGTACAATAACTTATGCCGACCATGCAAAAAGGCAAAATAGACCAATTTGCTCACCCTACAAAACGGCAATCATGTTGATCAACTTGCCCACTCTGTCAACCAAAAGGCGACACATATTAACTTGTCCATATTAACTAAAGGAAACATCCTAATTGAAGTCACTTACAGCGTACTTGAAAAAAGGGCAATATACGAGCGTAATTTGCCCATCCCGTGAAAAGGCAATTTGCCCCTCCTGTAAAAAGGTAGCATTGCCCACCCTGCCCACCCTATGAAAAGGGAAGCATGGGCTTTGCCCACCCTGCCCACCCCGTGCCGGCATGCTTGCATGTATGTCAAAAATGAAAGAAGTTAAAGAAGTAAATGTTTCAAAAATTTTGTCAATGAGTATAATAGACGCATGTACAGAAGGAATATACTTCGAGAGTAAGTAGACATAACTCGAAAACCAATTGTGCTACAATCAAGTACCATTGCATCTTTAAGTTTCTTTTATAAAAAGTTGAATGTGAATATGTGAAATTGCTTCAATCACTAGACTGCTACCATGATGGTTAAATGCATCAAGAAGTTGAGCAATTTTTCCCATATGTCTTTCAAAAAATTCTTCAGGATTATCTACAACTTCCATTGAATAAGAAGCGAAGTTGAAGAAACGATCTTCTACCTCTTCTTTCCCAAAATGACTGAAATGAATTTTCGCAACTAATCGCGCCATTACAATTTTATCAGAAAACGTATCCATTAACTTCAAAAATAGTGTGCTAGTATCACCAATAACTGATTTGATGTTAATCTCATCTTTATGAAATGTTATCACATAATCTTGAATAGTCCCTTTAAACTTTGCCAATGAAAACGCAATGTTCCTCAATCATTTGAGAAAGACATTGTCATTCTGCATCTATCCCTCCAATTGCATGAAAAACAGCAAGTCTTTACATAAAACTTTAATATAATGACTTCTTCAAGCATGCATTACAAATTTTGTGTTTGAAACAAATAAAATAGATACAGTTGGTAACTATCATACAGAGAGCAATGAAAACCAAACCTTACTTTGGCAGTGTTGAGGTAAGGAGGAAAAGAACATTGATTATGAATGTAACTACTACAACGAACATTTGAAATGGGAACACTCAGTTCCTTGAAACGTTTCGTAAATTCATGATAGTGTTGATTAACTCTACTATCCCAAGGTGGAAGTAGAATATCATTAATGACTAGATTAGGAAAAAGCTTTCTCTCCTTGGAGGGATCGTTACGAAAGATACGTACAACATTGAAGGCTGCTAGCCATCTTTTAAAGTCAATAAGAAGAGCACTTTCACTAGGAAGGCCAAAGTCTTGTAAATATTGTTGATTAAGGCCATGAATATGTTTTCTCGCCCATCCATCAGCTTTGGGATCACACTTGGCATGATGATGATAAACACTAACAATCTGATATGAGCAATTGTCCATGGCAATAGCACTGAGCTCCTGTACAGGTTCACCCTCACAATCCATAAAAATGATGGTGTATGGCTAAAAAAAAATTACATAGTTTTACTCATCGGATGAAAAATCCTATAACATATTACAATATGAAGAAGTGGAACGATGCTGTTCGCGACAAAATACACAAATAACATGATGACAGCGAAGAAGTAAAATGTATCTGATAAGACCACGTCTACGACACCTAAAGCACATAAGCGAATTGTCATAAGGTAGAGATAGGAAAGGATTAGCGATTCTCCTTCTTTGATCTGCGTTTTCCGGTAACATTCTTCTCTGACTTGTGCTTCCCACCGCTCTCGTTGAGGATTTGATCAATAATGTTATTAACATTTGGCTGCTTTGGTATATATATAATGGATTGAGTATGCATCGCTATAGAAGCCAATTTATTATTCTTATGATAACCATAATATAGTCCGCTTATTGTGAAACGAATATTCCAAGTGCCTTCTGCGAGTTCTTCACACCTGATGGGTGTTATTTGTTCTCCATCCTTTCCA
Source organism: Prostheceraeus crozeri (assembly GCA_907163375.1). Taxonomy (NCBI): domain Eukaryota; kingdom Metazoa; phylum Platyhelminthes; order Polycladida; family Euryleptidae; genus Prostheceraeus; species Prostheceraeus crozeri. The sequence goes on from CAJQUW010000359.1 coordinate 28,384, forward strand.
TCGTAAGAACACCAATGCGATAGTGGTAGAGAAAGTCGTTCACCTTCCCATATCTTTTTATATGATGTATCCTTGTCATCTCTCGCTCTCCACACTTCGTCAAGGGGAGTAGGGATATCCATATTTAGTGTCACAAATTCTTCAATAATGTCAAGCTGACGACGTATGTATGGAGCTACAGGAATGATGACGTAGTCTCCATACTGATTCCTCTTCACACTCACGTCTGTGGAAGGGATCATTCCCGGTTCCAGTGAGTAATGGGCAAAAGACCGTTCCAGGACACCATAAAATTCAAAAAAATAGTATCTTTAAAAACGACATAAATTCATGAATTTAGACCCTTTTTCAGGTTTTTAAGACCTAAATTCATGAATTTAGTCGTTTTTAAAGATACCGATTTTTCAAAAAATGGTACTTTTTAAATGGTCTAAATTCATGAATTTTGGTCATTTTTCAGGTTATGAAGACCTAAATTCATAAATTTGGGCGTTTTTAAAAATACCCAATTTTCAAATTTTTCAAAATCTCAAATTTGAGAATTACAATTTTCTCGCTTAAATCATGACCGTTCCAGGACACCGAAAAAATCAGAAAAGTTAAGAATCTCAAATTTGAGAATTACAATTTTTACCTTGAAAATCATGACCGTTCCAGGACACCGAAAATCATAAAAGTTAAGAATCTCAAATTTGAGAATTACAATTTTTACCTTGAAAATCATGACCGTTCCAGGACACCGAAAATCATAAAAGTTGAGAATTTCAAATTCATGAATTTTATCCATCTTTCAGGTTTTTAAAATATATCATGTGACTAAAAATATTTCTTTAAAAATGGAAGAAACAAAAGTGGAAGGAACTTCAGAAATGGATGAAACCGCAAGAATATATCCTTCGTTATCATATGAACGTAGTTCTACTTTAATGGACATTGAAAAGATTAACATTGAAAAAATGAACAAAGAAAAACACAAAGATAGAGTACGTTATATGAAAGATAAGGAATCTCAATTATTATTAAGATTAGAGCATTATAAAAAATTAAGAAAGAGATGGAGTAAAGTTAAGAATGTAACACAAGGAATTGGCATATTCTTAACAATAAGTTTAGGTGCTTTAACAATTGTTATATCTTCAGGTGTTTTAGTAATTCCAGTAGTTGCTACAGCTTTAACAGGTACGGGTGTTTTTGCAACTTCACTTGTTACAATGTTAGATAAATCTTTAATAACTAAGAAACGAAAATCATTAAAAACTAAGCATTTACATATTAAAGAAGTCTATGATAAACTACACTACTACTTTCAAAGAGTATGTGATGATAATGTTATTACGTTAGATGAGATTGAAAAATTTGATCAAATAGCTAATGAAGTAAATCAAACCTTTCAATTACAGTCCGAAAAAGTTGATGATAAGAATAAACAGGATGGCAAAATTTCTAGTGATGGTAAAATTTCTAATGAAGAAAATGACAAAATTTTTATAGAAGAGCTAAAAACTTTAAGCGAAAATTTAAGCAAAACCTTATTAAACGAAACTTTATTAAACAAACCTTAAAACGAGAAAACTTTAAACGAAAAGATGTCAAACAACAAAGCAATAAAAAAATAATTTGTTCAGTAAAATGTTTTTGTTGTATTCCAATGTTACCACAAAATTCAAATATTATATTTTAAAAATGGATAAAATTAGAGCTGATAATTTTAAAAGAATAAAACAATTAGAAGAGTTAATAAAACAAAGAAATATTATGAAAGAAAATCATCTTCAACATAGAATGATAAAAGCTGGTATTCAATCTGATATGTTTGAAAAAATGCAGCAAACCGAGCAAGTAAAAACTGATTTTGAAAAAACTATGAAACCATTTAAAACTCTTGAAAAAGAAAGTACAAATAATGATAAACAAATTGATATAACAGATCCAGAGCACAAAACTATATTAGATGACTATGGATTACTAGAATCAAACATTAATAAGAAATTACCAAAATCTATGCAATTTGAACATTCTATTTCATTTATAGATGGAAAAACAATACCTAGATTTTATCTCGGACAAAAAGAAATATTTCCACAACCTTTTCGAGGTATAATTTTTTCACCAGATAAATCTCCTTTTAATTTAGATAGAAATTTTGTTAATCTTTTAAGAGGAGCAGATTTAAATAATTATGCTGTAGAAGATCTCATAAAATATAAAGCTATGTTAGACAGAGTTGGTGCAGTAAAATCTCTTAGACGTTATAAACAATTAGAAAATTTATTATCAACGGGAGTTAAAGTAGGGAAAGGTTTATCTGAAAAACAGAAAACAGAAACAACCATATTTTTACCAGATGATCCACAAGAATTACTAAATAGATTAAATATTTTAATATCTGCAATAAAAGAAGGACATAATTCTAGTTTCAATGAAATTCATGCTATATTGAAAAGACTGTTAGAAAAGAAGATTCTAAATGAAGAGGATTATAAAAGTGTAGCTGAAATATGTTGTTTCTAATTTTTATCTGTGATTTTTATTTATGATTTTTATCTATGATTTTTATCTACGATTTTTATCTATAATATTTATTCAAAATTTTTAACTAAAAAATGTGTTCAGCAGATTTAGACAAAATTAATAATCATTTAGAAAATCTAACAGAGATTTTGGGTTCATCAAAATTTAGTACGACGTTAAAAATTATAACAACTACTTCATCACACACTTCTAATTTAGAACCCATTCTTCATTTAGAACAAAATAAAAATTATCAAATTGCATTGACTAGTTTCTCTACATTTAACACTATTCAAAATGTTATAAAAGATGTGAATGATCAATTTAGATATTCTACTGATAAAGGCAAAACGTGGAAAGTACTAACTTTTCTTCCTGGTTCTTACGAAGTTGAATCTATCAAATGAAATTAAGAGACATTTAGGTATACCATTTAAAGATAAGAAACAATTACATTTTGCAGTTGAACCGGCAGTTAATAAATTTTCTCTTACTTTAGACGAAAATCATCAAGTTGATTTTAATCATGATAGATCATTGTCAAAGCTATTAGGATTTAATAAACAAACCTATAGTCAAGGTTATCATTTAGGTGAGAAGATTCCAAAAATAACTGAAATAAATTCAATTGTTGTACATTGTGACATTATTGAAGGAGGATATATAAATGGTAAATTATCAAATTTAATATTCAGTTTTCCAGCTTTTACTGTACCCATTGGTTATAGATTAAAAGTAATTCCACAAACATTAATATATTTTCCTATTACAAGAAAAACTATTAACAACATTGGCATTAGAATCACTGATGAAAAAGGACAAGAAATAAATTTTGGAGGTGAAGAGATTATGATAGATCTTTTGGTTCGGGAGGTATAAACTCCCACGCGAAGCTAGAGAAGTTTAATTTTCTTCTTCTTTAGAAACAAAAAATAAAAAAATAAAAATAATTTTTTTATTAAAAAATGAGTGAACTACCTCCATTAAATAAAAAGAAACTTAAATTTAATCATCATCCAAATTTATCTAATAAAGTTTTGTCAGTTATTTGTGGAAGATCAGGTTGTGGAAAAACATATCTATTATTTAAAATTTTAACGACTCCAAATTTTTTGGATTATAACAATCTTATAATTTATACAACAGCGGCAGAACAACCCGTCTATCAATTTTTAAAATATGGATTTGAAAATAATCTTAAAAAAACAGCAATTGCTTCATTATTCAAAGAATATGAAAAATCTGAAGATGAAGAAGAAATAAGTTCGTGGTGTGAAGAAGCAGCAAAAAATAATCAGTTAGTAGAATCTAATAAAAATAAGCATATAAAAATACAATTAATAGATGATAGTGGTAATATACAAGATCCTAGTAAACTAGATAAAACAATGAAACATTGTGTAATTTTTGATGATTGTGTTAATGATAGAAATCAGTCAGTTCAGAGAAATTATTTCACAAGAGGTAGACATAATAACTGTAGTGTTTTTTATTTAACACAAAGTATGTATTCATTAGACGGAAGTGTTATTAGAAAGAATGCAAATATATTTATACTATTTGAAATAAATGCAAGAAACTTAAGTGATTTGTTAAGAGATTTATGTGTAAGAAATCAAGATGAATTTAAACAATCGTGTAACAATGCTTGGTCAAAAGATTATGGCTTCATTACAATTAATATTGATAAAAAAATTCATGATAGAGTTATCGAACAATTGTTCTCTGACTAGGCTTCGCCTCGAGGGGCTTCACCCCGACTGAAAGTCGATAGAACATTTGTTTACCGAGTGATAAAAAAATATACAAATATAGTGTTATAATATTTTATTATTTTTTATTTTATGTATATATCAAATTTGTCTATCTTAGAAATCAGAAAATTAAAAAGGTTCAGTAGTTATTCCATCAGGTAAAATTTTTCTTTTATCATCGAATGGATCTAATGCTAATTTATGTTCTTCTTTTAAATACATTTTATGTTTTTTTGAATTAAGTCTATAATTACATGCTGTTTTTATTTCATTATTAAATAATGCATTTTTATAATCTTGAAATGTTATTTGATTAGCCACTGATGCCTTTGAAATTCCTTTTAATGCTTTATGTGTTTTAATATTATTAGTTGTATCATAACAGTAACATTTAGATTTTAAAAATATAGCTTCTGTTATGAAATCTTCATTTCCTTCTAATTCATCTTTTACTTTACATAAATCAGAAGGATGAATGATATCTTTTATTTTATTAATTTCTTCATCAAGTGTAGAATTATACGGTATTGTTAATTCTAAGAAAACAGAATCGGTATCTGTAAAGTGTAATTTATAGTTTTTGCCATAAGCAGGTGCTAAATAATCATATATAAATCTATACATAAATAGTTTAGCTAATTCTAATATAGTGAAACCAATGAAATTAAACTTATCATGTTTTACGCTAATTCGACGTAAATGTACAGCACATAGTTCATCACTAAATCTAGTAGTTCTTTTATATGTAGGTTTCCTTGTTAAATTTTGAAACCTATCTTTATCATAAACTATTTCAATATTTTGTCTATTACGCACATTTTCTAAAGTCTTACCATAAAATGCATTATTCATTAATTTGAAGAACACGTTTCCAAAATCATCTTTATTTCTTTTAGCTATTTTGCGTTTTTCAATATTGAACTCTATATAATTTTTTAACCACCTAGATTTTCGATAAAATAGTTTTCGATGTATTTTGGTGAGAATCATTCCATGATCTAAATACCAATCTAGCATTCTTCCTTCAACAACATACTTTCCTTTATTGCTTTGTGTTAACATAAGTTTTTTTGTTGGTCTGTATTTTTTAGGAATTAAAGATTTTGATAATCTGAAAAATCTTCTATATTAGGAATTTTGTTTTCGGGACAGAAAGGAAAATATTTTGTTTTATCTTTTATTTCATCAGGGTATACTAAATCAACTTCATATATATAACCATGATTATAATTTCCATCATATGTTTTTTGATAATCAAGAATATTACACCATGACATTTCACCTGTTGGTAATTCTTGTATCATGCAAGAAGAATATAAGCTATTAAAATCATAATATAACAAATAGTTTTCTCTCATGATTTCATCAACTGCTGCTTGACTATCTTCATTTGATATAAGTCCTTCTATATTTTGATTAAACAATTTTATAAACTGATCACTTTCTTCTGGAGATAAAGGTTTCATTATTCCATAATCATCAGGATTTACTTTTTATTGTAACACTGTACATAACGATTACCTAAAACTGATGAAACTCCACCTCTAATTCCAGATTCAAAAAATAATAATTTATCATATGTATTTTCTTTATAATGTTTAAGTTTAACACCCAGTATGTTTTAATCCTGCTAGCCATGTTAAACCTGGTGTAGAATAACAATAACATGGATCTATTCCGTAATATTCTAAACACATGTCACGAAAGTTTTCGAAAAGATCAGCTAGTATTAATACATCTATCTGAAGATATTTCATTGTAAAATCATACATTGTTTTACAATTTAACTCTCTCCAATTCTTTTCAGCTTCTGCATAGTCTTCGTCAGATAATTGTGATTGTTTTAATGTTGATTTAAATTTATTTATTGGAGGAAGTTGTTTTTCTTCCATAATTTTATTCACAGAATTAAAATCTCCAGTTATGTACTCATACGGAAATATTCCTTTTAAAGGTTTTAAATTATATTTATTTAATATTTTACATTGTTCAGATTTCAAAGTTTTTCCCATAACATCTAATGAATAAGGAGTAAAAAATCTAAATGCATCTAAAATTCTAATACAACCTAATTGCATTGAAAAATATTCTTCTTCTGTTTTACATAGTACATTTATTTGTTGTTGTTGTAATTTTTCAGATGAAAATAAATCTTTCATTACTAGATGGAAATCATATTTAGAACCATTATAGAAATATAGAGGAACAAAGTTATATTTAAATTTATTAGCATTAAGATTACAAGAATTATGTGCTGCACCTCTATATAATCCATTTAGATGATCATGATCTTTTACCTTATCAAGATATCTACCTTTGCCATTTTTATAATTTTTTGTAAATTCTTTTCCACAGTAATAACATTTTGTTTCATTAATAAAATTTAATTTTTCTTTTTCTGTTAATGGCATCATTGGTATATTTGTTTCTAGCAATTGTGAAAAACGTCCTTGTAATTCTTCTACTTTCTTTGTAAACATTTCTGAACTATCTTTACCATAGTATTGATAATATTCTGATTTAAATAATTCAGGATAATTTGAATGAATGTACATTCCCCAACATAATGGTTTTTGTTCAAATAAATATTTTTCTTTACTTTGTTCAGCTGCACTTTTTTCATATTTATAAACCGAAGGTTCTAGGGC
>CAJQUW010000360.1:0-31189 GCA_907163375.1 Prostheceraeus crozeri
TAGAGAATAATTTCTTTCCAAGATTATTTTACACAAATGCGTTTAGATGTTGCAACTCAAAATATAGAAACAATAAGTGATTCTCCAGGTGTAATTGATACAATGCTTAGATTTGTAACAATTGGTTGAAAATAATAAAAAGTATGAAATCGAAGGTTGGTTTCCTGATACTAATGATGGTATAATTGTTGATGATTTAACTCACGCTGGAACAGATGCCGCAGGAATTGCGAAAGATGTAGAAAATATTGCAAAACATTTAAATAAAACAAATAATGATGCATATAAAGAAAGACGTGAATTTAACAAAAAAAGTAAACAGACAGTAAATTGGTCATTGTCTCCATTATTCGGATATTTAGATTATGATAAAATATCATATCAATTAAAATTTAAATTAATAATTCATCGTACAGCAAATAATGAATTAATCTTTTTTGGTAAGACTGGAAAAAAAGCATATTTAAAAATTGATAGACTTGAATGGTGGATTAAGCATATTACTCCTAGTTTAGAGATTGAAACAGCTATTGCAAAAAGATTAAATACTAACAAACCAATTCCAGTAAATTTTCTAAAGAGAACTGCTAGTTCAGTAACTTTTTCCGAACAAAGATTAAACTGGCATTTTACTAGAACTGCGAATACCCCAAGATATTTATTACTAACATTTCAAAGAAATAATTCTCCAAGTTTTGATAAGAACAATAATATCTTCCATATTAATACAATTCGAAGTTTACAAGTTTCATTAAATCAAACCCGTTATCCAATTGATCCATTAAGATTCGATGATACCAATAATCAATTTATGGAAGGATATGATTCTTATCGAAATCTTTGTATAGAATTTGGAGTTGAACCACAATTAACTCCTGGAGATTGGAGACATTTATATCCTGTTTTCTGTTTCGATTTAAGTGCACAATCTGAAGATATTATCAAGACTGGCTGTGATGTAACAATTAATATTGAAAAAAAAGATTCCACAACTTCATTGATGGCTTATGGTTTATTGCTAGAAGATGTAAAATATTCTATTGAAATTCTTAATGGAAAGATGGTAAGGATAAGTTAATTAAAATTTTTTCATAACTAGAATAGATTAAAAATTCTTAACTTAAAATTTTTCATAACTAGAATAGATTAAAATTTTTTGGTAACTTAAAATTTTTTAGTAACTTGAAATTTTTTAATAACTAGAATAGATTAAAATTTTTTGGTAACTTAAAATTTTTTATTAAAAATGTCGCAAGCGAAAGGTAATAATAATAAAACTGTTGAATTAAAATTACGTAATATTGTTGACAAAAATACCCCTAAAACTATTACGATTAACAAAAAAACGTATTACATAAGTAAACCAATGATAGAGAATATTCAATTACAAAAAGAAAAGAATGGCGGGATTCTCCCATTAATTCCACTAATAATAGGTGGCATAGCTGCAGCAGGAAGTGTTGCAGGTGGGACAGCTGGTATTGTCCAAGCAGTAAATAAAAATAAATCAGAGAAGGCAGCATTAGAAGAACAAAAACGACATAATAGAGAGTTAGAGAAAGTTGCTAGGGGTGAAGGATTAGTAGATAATTTTATTAGTAAATTAAAATTAGTTGATGAAGGAAAACGAGTTCTTAAAAATATTCTCCACAATGTTGATGATTTAATTGAAATTAAAGAAACTAAAGATGGTTCTGGAATATATCTAAGTCCTAGTATGATTCGGTAATAACCTCAGGACCTTTGGTCCGATCGGCTAAAGCCTCTGAACAAAGTTCTATTAGGTAAAACATTTATTTTATCTTTTAAAATGAATTCTACAAATTCCGAAAATTTAATTAAATTAAAAATTTCTAATTTAGATTTATTAAATTATCTATTAAACAAAAATAAAAACTCAAATTGTCAGCATATTGGAGGTGACATACAAAAAGCATTAGAAAACTTTCCTGGATTTATTTGGAGTAAATATTCGAAAGAAAAACATCTTCCTGGTCATTCATATACCGGTCCAGGAACTCGATTAGATACAAGACTAGATGAGAATAATAATCCAAAACCGGGTGAAGAACCAATAAATAGAGTAGATGCCGCCGCTTACAGGCATGATTTAGCTTATCGAAATCATGATCTAAGTTCTCGACATGCAGCTGATAAGAAGATGATTCAAGAATTAGATAGTATTCAAAATCCTACATTTAGAGAAAAAATTGAAAGAATGTTTGTTAAGAAAGCTTTACAAGCTAAAATATTATTCGGTCAGGGTTTAAATGAAACGACAGCAAAGCTGTCTGAGAGCAACGCTCGAACTTATGCCTCCGAAATTCATAAAGAATACAGAAGGCCTAAATATTTATTGAAAGTAAAAGTATTTAATAAAGATGATATTTGGAGTGCTGATCTTATTCATATGCCGAATGAAAGGGACTACAAATACGCATTGACCGTTATAGATTTATATACACGATACGCTTGGGTAAAGCCTTTAAAAAATAAAAGTGGTCTATCAGTTAAATATGCGTTTGAAGAAATCTTTAAAAAAAGTAAGAGAAAGCCAAAAAAATTGTTTGTTGATAAAGGGTCGGAATTTTATAACCGAAACGTTCAGCCACTATTTGAAACTGTTTATTCAACTGAAAATGCAGGGAAGGCTGTAGTGATAGAAAGATTCAATCGGACGTTAAAAAATAAATTATTCAAGAAATTTACTCAGCAAGGAAATCAGAAATGGTTGAAGATATTACCAGGAATTGTAGAAGAGTACAATAATAAAGTTCATTCTGGTATTGAAGAAACTCCAAAGAATGCTTCTGACGACCCTGATTTGATACGAAAGAAAATATTCGAGAATAATAATTTGAATGAGAGTAATCCGAATTTGCAGAAACTTAAGCCGAAATTTAAAATTGGAGATAGAGTTAGAATATTTAAATATAAGAATAAATTTGAAAAAGGCTTCGTCGGATACTGGACGAAAGAGATATTTGAAATTTCTAAAATAAATCAAAGTTATCCGATTACTTATGAAATTAAAGATTTAGATAATGAGGATATCAGAGGCCGTTTTTATCAAAATGAATTACAACGAACTGATTTTTAATTATCATTATTATTATTAGGCGTAGCCATAGAACCTACGGTTCGTTCAATTCTAACATAATATCAAGAAATGATACTCCATTTTGTAATTTAAATAAAACATAAAGACATAATTGACCGCAATATGTAGTTCCTGGTTTTTGAATTTGAAATGTATTATAAATTCCATTGCCAAGTAGTTTTTTGACTTCGTTTGTAGGTGGAAGTCCGTATGAGTCAAAATAATAATTAGAACAGTTTATATTTCTTTGTCCTGCTGACCAATGTACGCCTTTTTCATCTGACGTATGAAGATTTGTTATTAAATTTACAGTTTGAACTTTGTTCCGGGAACTGAAGGTTCCTGTTGGCCTATTTTTTAGGAATTGTAATTCGACTCTCATTAGAACATGAAAATTCTTTATTCCTAATTGATTTGCGATTTTCTTTAGGTCGAAATTCGTTGTCGTTTGTGTTCCATATAATTTCAAAAACTCATTTATGTTGCTCATTTTATAATAAAAAAATTCTTAAGGGACCCCTAGAAGTCAAAAGGGAGGGGGTATTGATTTAAAACTGTTCTCTAATGATGTCTTTCCTTACTACTTATTCGATTTTGAAATGATTATACTATAATTATTCTAATCTATATTGTTTTATATATTTCCATTTTCTTCATGAACTTCATTTGTAAAATATGTTTCATCGTTAAAATGATTGTTTAAAATTGCCATAACAACTAACCCGCATATCGCCGTTTATGCGTTCTGTGTTCACAAGAAGAATTTTATTGTCATTTGCTTTTATTGTCAATGCACTCTTATGTGCTTAATCTATTCATGTCTTCACAATGGGAAGTACTTTACTACCCGTATGTGTTTGGCAAACGCTAAATGAATTTTGAAAACAGACTTTACAAATGGATTTTGAAAACAGACTTTGCAAATGGATTTTGAAAATAGATTTTGAAAACAGATTCTGAAAATAATTTACGTAGGGGTAAATTGAAATGTCAAAACTTTACGCACGCGTAAGTTGAAATGTCAAAAGTTTACCGATGGGTAAATTGAAATGACAAGAGATAGCACGATAATTTTAGGGGAAAGCTGTTACATGTTTCTCTCTCTTCAATCTCTCTCTCTCTCTTCAATCTCTGTCTCTCTTCAATTATCAGCCAGTGTACGGGTTCATTGAATAATTTTGAGTTTATGAGTTACAATAATCTTCTAGTTCACACAATTAGTACTTTAAATAATGTTGAAAATACAATAACGAAGAATGTCTAAGTAATAATTGCGTCTTCTTAATTTATCATATTGCTCTAATCTTAATAATAATTGAGAACCATTTCACCTGTTTTTAATTGAGATAACGAAGGATATATTCTTGCGGTTTCATCCACTTTTGTTTCTTCCATTTTTAAAGAAATATTTTTAGTCACATGATATATTTTGAAAACCTGAAAGATGGATAAAATTCATGAATTTGAAATTCTCAACTTTTATGATTTTCGGTGTCCTTGAACGGTCATGATTTAAGCGAGAAAATTGTAATTCTCAAATTTTGAGATTCTTAACTTTTATGATTTTCGGTGTCCTAGAACGGTCATGATTTTAAGGGTGAAAATTGTAATTCTCAAATTTTGAGATTTTGAAAATTTTGAAAAATTGGGTATTTTTAAAAACGCTTAAATTTTCGCCCTTCGGCCTTCGGCCACGTGAAATTTGAAGTTTACCTAAATTTTTGAAATTTTTGAAATTTTGATTTTTTGAAAAAACCCGCAAAAGTGTGACATCCGGCGCAAGCGAAGCGAAGCGTCGCGCCGGATGTCACACTATATACTACTTATATCACCATCGTCGTCAACAATATCGCTTGTAACTTCTACATGTATGTCATGATCATAATTGTCTTCATGTGTTTCAATTGGGACTTCGTCGACGTCTGGCTCGTTATCAAGGATGGAAATATCAGAAGCTGAATTCTTACCATGTAGAGCTCGTACAGCTTGTAGAAAAGTTAGTCGTCTTTCTCGCGACATGCTACCGCAAACAATGAGCGTGGGGATTTTCTACAAAAAGGCTCCCTGCCTGATGACTCATGTCGATGGGAACATCACGTGCATCGTGATGATATCAAGTGATATCACGATACACGTGATTCAAGATACAACAGATGACCTTCGAAACAGAGTGGAGTCCCATGCGCTTGCACACGAATAATTTGCAAACTTGTTGCCATGAAGAAAATAATGTATTGTAGTAAGTAAAAGTGAGAGGCTGAGACTATATTATAGGCCTGTCGGTGTATTGGACCCACTGCTCAGTTGCTAGAGCTCATGATAGTGAATAGTTATTGACAAATATTCATCATACGTGATGTTTTTGAAGTGCAAATCACTTTTGTTTCAATATATGATTGATATGAACAAACTGAAGCGATCGTATAATTTTGTCACAAAATGTGACACCGTGGCCGTTAAGCGCACAGCACATTCCGTGGCCTGATAAGGGTTAAATAAAGCTTCTTGTAACACCAATGCTGGTTAAATCAAAACATATGGATGCAGTGACAAGTTCCTTACAACATATTTAAACATTACATACATCAGTCTACAGCGACAGCAGAAATACATACTCAATACTCAATACTGAAAAAACCGAATCATTCGGAAGCAGTTGCAGAGAATCGCAAAAAATTACTTGTCACAGTCGGCAGACGATGAAACGTCAGGTGTCATTTCAGGAAGTTTTATTCAATATGTAAGGTCGTAAATTGGGAGTGAAATTCTGTTTTTTTTCAACCATGGCCAACTTCCCGTGAGACTATTAACTGAAACATAATTTTCTCCTTTTAATTTTTTTGTTTGCTTATAATTAGAATGCTTTAATTGCCTTAACTCTTTTTCAAGTACAATAGGCTTAATTAAACAACCCACTGTTTAATTATACTATATTACACGTAGGCCTGACAAAACGACAGACGCGGCTTGCTCACAAACTACATTATCGAAAAGCATCAATCAGCGAATTGAATTTTTGAAGATGGAGGACATTCATGTTTATTCACCACTCCTGTTTTTAGGAAATATGCTTCAATATCAAGGATCGAACTTTCCATCTCCTATCAACGATCCTGATGAATCACGCGATTAATTCTTTAATCAAATACATATTTTATGTTCTAACTTCAGGACAATTAGAATGGTTGGCTTGGAATCTGTTACTATACAAGTTACCTATTGATGCGGTTTATTCACCTGATTTACGAGTGCGATTTATTTTCTACTCACATGTCTTAATATTGTTGACGCACCATATAAACTCTACTCATAAAACCGCGGTGATAATCTTCAACAAATGATGGCAACGTGCATACTATCTTCAATGAATAGAGAAAACTGTACCGTCAGCTGTTCGACGAGCTGTCACACCCACACACCGCATGAGGAATCCGTGAACTGACTGATAGACGTAGCGCGCGGAGAAGAAATGCATTGCAATGTTCGAATTCGGGAGGCTCGATGAAGACATGATAATCCCCTTTTAGAATAGGTCAAAAATATAAATTAGATAACTATACAGTGGTCGGGATGTATTAGAATGAAGTCATGCTTTATAAATAATCATGAAAACTAATTATCGTACATACATACTCGTGAAACATCAGAAAATGATGGCATTTCTGCCTGAGCGCCTTATACGGACTTCTAAATATAGTACCCAATACAAGATTCCCGTCACAGTGCGATTAATCGCTATGTTCCGAAGTCAGCTACATTTTTCGCGTTGCCGAAGTTCTGACGAAAAAGTCGATTGACCGAATTAAGACGCATTTGTGCCGAAATTTATTAAAATGCGTGGATATAAAAACATTTCTACTTATTTCATATTAAAACATCTTTCGCAGTTCGATCATAACACAGATAATATAAATTACGATAGAAACTTCATTTGAATTGAAACTGCTCAAGGTGGCCGAAGAGTCGAACTCAGCTGTTTTCGGCCCGGACACGGTCCGACATTTACGTTTGCACAGGGTCACGTCACGAATTCACCAAAAGATTGCGTGTTTTGACAACGTGTCACACACGTTGTCAACACGTGATGAATCCCCGGACACGTTCGGAACGTGGCGGCCACGTTCCCAACACGTTTTGTGTTGTTTGGGTATCCGACAAAATGGCAATTTCGCCCCATCGCCGTAATGCTTTTTTTTGCCACGATAAGGACCGTACTAAAATGGGTTCAAATTTAGGCATCTATTTCTCATCTAGCCCTTTTAAACAATCAAATATCTTTGGATCACGCTTAAGAAAATACTCTTGGAGTTCAGCATGAAAGTGATAGGAACACATCGAATTGCTAATTTAGCAAACATTAAATCTCCAAGGCTGTCATGAGAATCTGTGAAATACCATCATTCCTTCTGCATTACAATCATGATCACTCAATTCCGTTGTAATGTCTTCAAAACTGCAACAATTTGCATATCTCACATTTGGTGACAATAACACCTGTATCTCCCTTGAGTTCATTTAATAAAATCGAAAGTGCATACCACCATAGACCATCTTTGACCATAGACATCGAACATCAACAACTAAATGCTTTGATGTTCGATGTCTGTGGTCGACACAGGGGTTCCCAACCTTCATCGCTACGCGACCCCCCAGGACAAATCCGGAGGGCTCCGGGACCCCCAGTAAAAAAATCAGAGGAGTTAGGAAACAACAAAATCTTTTCCAGGCGGCTCTTGCGACCGATGAGCGGCTCTTGCGATCGAAACTGTATACACATTGGGGATTTAGCAAATGTTGAGTTGCTACTCTACATAATATGCCTACTCAATGAGCACCACATCATCACCGACCAAAGTAGATGTCCATCTGAACAGCATACATATGATGCATTTTGCGCAGTCAGCTTAAGATTTGCAGAGCGGCATGACACACTTAAATGATCTGCAGAGCTTCCGAGTTGACTATAAATGGGCCTTACCTCTCATGGTTGTGACAGCACAGCCTATATGAAGACAGATGATCTGAAGATGCTTTCTATGCTCATCATATTGAAGAAGTCCTTCTTTGAATCAGAGACAGTGTCATCGCCATATGGTCATCGCATTAATAAACCAAATCAAAGACAATGGATGACGTCTCTGGACCAAATCCGCCATTGATTGAGCGTTTTATACCAAAGTGATATCTTTTTCACACTTGCTTCGCAGACTAAACTGACCTGTCCCGTGAACTAATTTTAGTCCGCGGACGTCATATGCAGGTCAGGAAAAGCTTGTTTGAAATGACTAGTTAATTAAGAGGGTAGTTACTTGCAAAACTCATTTCTTACTTTCTTACCTTTTTTCCAGGTGTTTTGCAGGTCCTAGTAGTGGAGCGATTCAGGGTCTTCAAGAGTGCACCAATCTGTTTTATTGTACCCATTCTCAACCGAATACTGTTTAATCAGCATGGATGAAGCCAACTACTGCAAAAAGCCATATTTTCAGATATCATTTAGACTCGTTGGTATAGTGACAGTGTCGTTGCCCTTCTTTTCTCTATTTTTTTGTCTGTTTTCATCTATATCTTATAAATTGGACGCCGTTTGCGAAACAGTTTGCGGGGTAAGTTATTCAACGAGTTTGATGTCTGCGTATGTAGGGGGATACGGGAGACGAATACCTTCTGCAGAGCAGTCGACGAAATATTTTTTCATGTTCAACGTATGCTTCCTGAAGAACAAAGTGTTCTCAAATGGTATCTTCTAAGACAAGTTTTCAGTAGTAACCAAGCTTCTAATCGAATTTTTGCATAAATGAAGCACATCAGGCGTCTCTCGGAAGGTTAAACCCATAGCATACTCTGGTTAAACCTTTCTGCGGTTGCGGTTCTAATAATCAAAATTTTTACAAGCCACACTTTAATTGAAACCAGTCAAAAATAGTCCATGTGATGCTGAACTATTAAATATATCCACATCTGGATATGTCCACATTGGACATATCTCCTATGTGGATATATATCCACATTTTCTGTGAATGATTCTGCTGCACTGCCAGTGATATTGAAATCAGTGAATTCAGTATCGAGATCTCGACCATTTTTAGGCGTTCGAGACCAGTGCCGAGATGTCGTCTATCCGACATTAAATTTTTTGCAATACATGCACCTAGGAAGTGAAATTGAATGTTACATTGAATTGCTTATTGGGACATTAGTCAACTTTAGGAAGTGTGCCTTGAGTGTTGTACATTATTGACAATAAGATTGGAAGATAGTGAAGTTATTTATTGTTAATTATCGTAGACTTTTAACAATCGACCACAAAGGCCTTATCGTATGGCCTTTTACACCATAGTCTTTTCTTGACAATGGCTACGGTGCAGATATCCGAAATATTTTCGGAATGTATGTATATAACTTTCTGTACGATGATCAACAATAAATTACTTTGACTATCTTCCAAACTTATTTTCAACATTTGTCAACCATTGACGCCAAGTGTGGCATCACCACACGTAGTTTACATGTGAAATGTCATCTGTAAGGTAAATGAAGATGCACAAGGTTATATGACCGCTCTTTTGAATCTCTGCCGACCACTTGCAATTTTTCTAGCACACCACTTTTTCCATGCAAAAAATTTTGTCAAAATGGATTGTGAAAATGAAATGTACATCGAAATATAGCCAAGCCAAAAAGCTTTTTGAAGTGTTCGCATTTGTCAATATAGTGTTAATCCTTGCAGTTAGACACACCATCAAAATTGCTTGATTCAGCTTCGGTTGAATTGTTTGTGTTGCGGTTTTGGTTAACTGTGGTTATCAGTCCATCTATGCATGTTTGATGCGTTGAACATGTACTTCGAGCAATTTTTCCATGTCAATTCAACACGCCATTTAATTGATTGTTTCGTGCGTATCATTCTAACAACCATGATCATCATTTTCAGATAACCTATGAATTCAATTTTATGATTTTTCGAGTTTGTAGTCTACATGCATTTCTAGCTATATGATCAATGAAGAGCATTTGTATAGGCAAGTATACGCCAAACACGACTGGAATCTTTACATGTTTTGCTGGATTAATCCGGCACGCCGGCGCGAAGCGCTTTGGCCTTTGATGAAGTACATTTTAGGATACTAACGGAGTAGTAACAAACAGTATACTGTAGAGAGTACTCAATGATAATGATCAAAAAATATAAATACTACTGTTAAGTAACGAACACGGTTAAGTATGAGATATCATATAAATATCGTTACATTTTACTGTGTTCGGTTACGGCGCGGATTAAACTCATCATGCGGATTATTGAGTAGAATCTATGAATAGAATTTGGTGCCGGCGCGCTTTAATCCGGAAGGATCTATAAATAGATTTTGCTACCGGCGCGCCGGCGCGCCTTAGTCTGGAATAATCTATAAATAGAATTTGGTGCCGGCGAACAATCCGGCGCGCTTGATGTAAAGATTCCAGTCAGGACGCCAAAATGCGTTCGGTATATATTCAGATAGAATTATTGACAGATAGAATTTGATACATAAACATGGTGCGCGTCATGGAAGATCAACTTTGCATCAAATATGGCAAGAATAATTCTGTGGACGGTGTACAAAATGCCGTGGTTTTGCAATTGACTAAGGAATGCCGATCTCTTCCAAACAACTTTTATGCTGAACCCTTAATTCGTGAATTTGAAATGATTTTAGACCATATTCTGTGAGGCGAAATATTTCGAAAACAACGTTTCTTACGATGGTCCGTTGCGTGATAATCACCGATAATATCTGGATTAAGGTGTAGAGAAATGTCGACTAAATATACGTATAATTTGTTTTCTAAAAATACACGCGCCAGTGGGCCGAAGCCGATCATCTGGCGCGCGCTGGCTATTCAAAATTGCGCCAAAAATCCGGAGCAACCTTGTATGAATTCCAGTTTGGGTGCTACTTTCAGGTAATAACTTTATGGTGGCAACTTAAATTGGGTAAAAACTTCCAGGCAATAACTCTACGTTAAAAACTTTCATGTCCCTGTATCTTCAATTGCAAGGAATATCTTCCGTCTTGTAATAGACTCTTTGCCTTACGATTGTTAGCATCAGCTTCTATCAGACTTTTCCAGTCAGATTTGAGGAAAAATAGTAAAGAGAAGGAGAAACAAAACGTCCAATAAGTTTGAGACGTCAGAAGCTTACAGAGTCCATTCCGGGCCTTTCTCAGAAACGCTGACTTTCTGAGCTTACTCTTTTTCCTAAGCGTCAAACTCTTGCTCTGCATCGATGGACATACCCCCAGGACCCCCCCCCCAAAAAAGTAGAGGAAGTGAACCACAAAGATGGATTTGGCTGTCGCGGTTACTCTAGAGGTGACGTGACTTTGTCTCAGCCATTGTATGCGATGGTAGACAGGTGGAAAGATCCGTCTCCCTTTTGGCTTACGTGATTGTCTATAAGCGCGCGCAATGCGTAAGGAAAGTTTTATTAGGGAACACACGATCTACCATTTTCATATTGAAGTCTGAACATCTGCCAAATTGAATGGTACCTATTTTTGACTCAATGTGTGTCCACAATAAATTCTCCAAATGGAAACATTATTCACATCGTTCGACTCCTCAGGATCTATATTTACTGTAATCTAAAATACGTTCTATTCGTTGTAAATGATCTAGTTTTTCAGAATTCAGGCTTGAATTTGCATTACATTCAATGGAAAATTGATCTTTCTGCCCCGCGGGACTAGTTCTAAGCGTGACCAGCAGTGTTAAAAAATGTCATCTCAAGACCAAACAACACATACAAAGCAATTTATCTCTGTGAAGCGAACCAAGGAAAATGTGTTTGCAGGCGGATATCCGCTCATTTTTAAAAAAATAGTGTAATGCATCGGATCTTTTTCGTTATGCCTATCCACTCATCTGCATTACTAGACTATTCTGAATAGTGTTACGAATAAATTATGGAATTCTAAGTGCTGAAAGTCGAGTATTAGGGATTGCTTTCTGAGTTAGCTAGTTTAATTATGTTAAGTTAATTAATGAGTTAACTAGTAGTAAGTTTAATTATGTACTTCTTAATCTTTATAAAGATACATGTAAAAGACAAGGAACAGACATGTAAAATTGAGTTAATGATTATATTGGCGATTATATTTGCATTTATGGCGAAGGGATAAGGCAAGGTGACCACTTGGTACAAAATTTCCAACCAGTACGAAATGGTTCGAATTGGTGCGAAATTCCGGCCCTGGTTCGAAGAAGTACGAAATTGTACCTAATGGGACATTCTACGCGAGCCATAATGGTGAAAAAAAATTTTAGAATACACCTTCGTTGTCATACTCGTCTACAGCGTGTTCCGACCTTATCTAACCACTATTTGCACTCAATATATAGTAAAGTAAATAAATGATGTCTTCTGCTGCATCGAAAAAAATTAAAAAATATGAAAAAATTAAATAATTTATTTGTTTTTTGATGCTGGCATATTGTTAGTAAATGCTCCATTTATGAAACATTTTCTGGTAATTACATTTCTAGGAAACAGTCGATTTACTTAATCTTAAAACACTTATTATTATACTGATGTAGGGTTCTCAGGCCTATCGGCCTTCGGTTAATAAGTTCTATAATGATCTCAAAATCATCCATTGTCTATTACGCAACAAATATACAAGAAATCATTATAGCATCAATCTAGCATGAGATGATTACATGGATATTTACAATGATTGACATAGACAGTTCCAAAGTCAATGAAAACAGATGAATTCCTTAAAGCAATATCACCAGGCATGAGATGAAGATGACATAGATATTTACAATGAAAGGATGAATATATACAAAATTTACAAATTGAGAGACAAATGATAGGCACTTGCTCTGTCATTCATTAAATTCTTCGACTCAGAACTCTTCATGATTATAGACTCGAGTAATCGAGCAAGTAAGTATTTTATGGAATTCATCGGTTTTTATTGACTCTGGAGCTGTCCATGTCAATCATTGTACATATCTATGTCATCATCTCATGCTAGATTTTATTGTCTTATGGGAATGACTTCGATTTTATTGTGTTTACTGTCCTTTCGATCAGTCATCGTTGTAAATTCGCTCCTCATCATCCGTGTTCATATAAATACGTTCTCCATTGTTGTAGCATCACCTGATGAAGGATGTCACATGGAGAAACATGTTGTGTCAATGAAAAGTGACTTTTAATTTACAAAAAAGATAATGGACATCAAGAAATCCTTTTCTGTTTTTGGATTTCGTAATATGGAAGACTCTTTAAGGAAGCATGGTACTCAGATCAAAGATCCATTAAACGACACATAGAGCTTGACACTATCTATGAAGCTCTCCGCCGGAAGCAGCAGCAGTGACTAATTTTTGAATTTTTTAAGTAACTTGTATATCTTTTAGCTTAACTTTACCACTCACATTTTGTTCACACCTGACGACGCACCGGAGTTCCGGTTGTGAAAATTTGTTAAATTAAAAGTTTATAATCCTGATGACCAAGTTTTTTTCTGAATACACAATTACTCAGGATGCCTATTTTCAAAGAAATAATTATGTATATACGTATAGATTCAATTCAATTTGAAGGCAAAAAGAAAAGCTCATAAAATTGCACAAGCGCTTTCTAATCTTCAGGTGCAAATAACAACGATTTTATGAAGTCAGAAAGTATAATACACCGGGTGTCCCAAAAGCCGCGCAAAACTTTAAAAGGCTGTCATTTGCTTCAATTCAATCATATTCACATGCGATTATTTTAAAAATGTGCCTCACATCGGAGAATTTGATATGGCATGTTTGTTTTTATACAATCAAAATTCAATTGCCATTTTTGGCTCTGAGACTTTAATAGCTTAAACCATGTACATCGAAAAACAATATTAATATTATATATTGCAAATTAATATTTTACTTAGCCAATAACGAAACATACAACCAACAAAAGAAAAAACAAACTCTTGCTTACAAATGAATGTTCACACAAGACATTGCTCAATTGCTTTTCCACATTCGATCATCGTTTCCAACCTCGAGCGCAGATTCAGAACAGATCGTCTCAATTCATCTGAGTCGATCTTCTCAATCACCATCGTTATCCTCTCTTGTAGCTCATGGAGATTTCTTGGAGTGAAACAGTGGTATGTACCTAGACGGTCCTTCACAGTGCCTCAGAAGTAGTAGCCCAGCGGTGTTAAATCTGGCGAGTGAGCTGGCCATCGGTTTGGATATCCTCTGGTGATAATCCGATCATCAGGGAATATTCGAGACAGGAAAGATCTTGAAACATTAAAAATATGTAGAGGTGCTCCAACTGTTTGGAAGATTGTGGAATTCATACGCCGTCTCCTTCTCAGTTGTGGAATGACATGATTACGAAGCACACGGATGAATTCTTCCTGAAATTCCCAATTTGGCATGAGGTTTATTGGCATCGAGATTCGTCCAAAAACGTTATAAAACAGAAAGGGTTTAGGGTCTTCTTTCTATAGTTGTTGAATTTTTGATTGCGTTTTGAGAAACAATTTTTTTTAAGATTGTTAGATATTTTCCTATTTTCGTCAGACATATTTTTGAGTCGGCTGTCAGACCTATTTTAATAAATATGTATCATTAATATATTATTAAGATCATTAATATCATTAATATAATTAAGATCAACCTAGAAAGTAATATATCAACATGTATGCTTACGAATTTACAATCTACAGATTACAGAGAAAATTTTGAAATTAGATAATGATACAATCGACAACAGAACAGCTAGAAAGAAGCAGCAAAGCTTCAGCATGGAACCCTTGAATAGCCATAGAACCATAGAGCCATTCGAATATATGGATCCTTAAGTTGAAGTTTGAAGTTGATATTTTGAACAAGTAATTTTGAATTACGAAAAATCGAAAAATCGTAGAATATAATTTAGAAGTTCCCTAAATTTCTGCATCTCATTTCATTGCATATTCGACGAGCGTCACGCCAGTTTTGATGTACATCTTATTTTAGCTATATTATCGTTCGCTATATACCCTTACGTGATCGATACGTAATAATTTGTGATGAACTCTGTAATTTCGTGTGCAAACTTGTCATTTTGTTTCCAAATTGAGGAATATTCTTCAGTTTGTGGTTGTTTTCATTGTTGGAAATGGCATTTTAAGATTTCATCAAATATCTTCCAAGTGATTACGTTATCGATAATTTCGAATTATGAGCGAAGAATCTATTATACGTAGAATATGAGCATATAATTCCCAACATTTCTTTGTCTCATTTTGCACATATTTGACGAAAGTGACGCCGCCTTACAAGATACATTTTATTATCATCCGTCACCTATAACCGGATTATCGTCTCTGATATCTTCATCAGCTATACCCGTGGAAAGTTGTTTCGATGAACATTTATAAAGATTCTTATATTTGACGAAAACCACTTCATTTTAACCACATTTATGTTATAATTTGTTATGCGTCTCTTTTTCTCCCCAAGATCTCCCGTACTAGCTAGCATCTTTCTGTTATTATTGCAGAGTGTCGACAATCCGGAAAAACCCGGTAAATACGGGAATTCGAAAACGACCCTGGAAAACCCTTGAAAATGGTCATGACACCTTGAAATGTTTTAGGTATTCCTGAAAATTACAAAGTTTTAACAAAAGTAGTTCGATAAAATGAAAAATTGAGCGACATTGCTTCTTATGTATTGAATATTACTTCAAAGTTAAATTATACTGCTTAATGAAAATAATGTACTGGTCTTATTGTAGGTATGGAATTCTTTTCAGCAAAATTTTCCAAGTTTTGCAAGGATATTGCATTATTCTTCAAAACGAACGTGATGTCTATCGTCATTCTGTAAAACTGTTTTATTGTATCATTTCAGCGATTTTCCGGAATGCCGGAAAATTGTTGATTGGTTTTGTGTATTTTAATTACACATGGTATTATTGCCACATGGTATTATTATCCAATCACTTATTGATTGTCTTATCTTTGTTCATGAACTGATACGTACAACCAAGGAGTCACTGGTTTATATGAAATTATAGTGCTCTCATTTTCGTTTCACTCAAAAGAAGATATATTTCCAGTGGTCGGATTTGGCACGAATTTGTCGAAAGTGGACACGAATACACGAAGAATGATTGTGGGCACAAAAATTTGACCTGAAATTCGTACCCATCTTTTTCTGAGAATCACCTTAATTTAATAGCTGTATGCTTCATGCATTAATTCATTGTATGTATTAAAACAACTTAATTCGTTGCTGATTCTGGAAATCAAATTCTTTTCAAAAATCAAACGAAATAATACAGGTATACGTCATTCGATCGAGCTATATTTAATCCTCAACGTAGTTCAGGGAACCACTTACGACTGTAGCACACCATTGTTTTCATTTACGTACAGAAGAAAACCAATCAGAAAAATGATAGATGACTCGCGTAATTTGACGGTAAACTCTAATTAAAGCTAATTCCATGGTGTAGCCTACTCTTCCAATTTGGTGGTAGTATTATATATAGTGCATATATGAAAGGAATTACCATCAGATTGGTATTATAATTAATTTTTTGTTCATTCAATATATCAATAAGGTTTTGCCATTAATTTTTCTGGATAATTCATGCTGCCAATGAGTATTAGGCCTGTATCGATAATCTGAAGCTCAACTGAATATCCCATAACTTCAGAATAGAAATTGTCAACACAATAATCCATGAATACAACTTCCTTTTGATTGCCATCGGGCACCTAGATCCTCCCGCCATTTGAAGTCCAGTTCCATCCAGATTGTGTAGGTCTATGAGATGAGACTTATCTTCCAGATGCACTTCGGCTTCCTAAGCTCCGTTCTTGTCGAACAAGTCGTCCATCAGAACGTGTTTTACAATCAATTCTCGATAAGGGCTACTTACTCGAGCGCTCTCAGTGAAAAATTGTCACGTCTTTTGAAAGACGACCACCAGTTCCAGCCATAGTATTATCAAAACGAATCATATCGATTGTTTTCAATCCGAACCCTAAGCGAACCATATCTCCGAATACTTCATTAACTCCCGCGCTTGGCTGTCGATTAGCGATTGTGGGTTACCAGGATTCAGATTGATAGAAGTTTTGACATGTCCTCTCAATGTAGTCTCGAGAATGCCGTATTGCCAGGAGGCTTTATAGATTGATATTCTACTGACTGTTACTGCCTTCTTTGCAGCAGCAACGCGTATTTACCGATCCATCGTCAACCAAGTAATGAAAAAATACTTGCTTTTCAATGAATTAGCTAAGTATCTAGCAGGTGTATTTCGATTTAGGTCGATTTGCATCGAGTTTCTAACTTGCAACAAATGTTCAGTCAATACATAGTTGTCTGTCGGCATTATATCGCAAAATGTTGAGAAAATATTGACTTTCCCACGATGTTCATTCATGAACAGCGAATTTTTGTCACATATCTATGGTTATCTATATAAAGAATATCGTGTAGCATCACTTCCGCAGTAGAACTTTTGATCATTCTAACATGATTGACGTAGGCCTACATATTACCTACATACTTCATGTTAGGTATCCATGCGTGAAGTGTAGAATATTGGATTTCTTTAAGCAAGAAAGTTATTTGATCAAATTAAATGCCTCCAAAATCATAGAAGTGGGTAATAGTACAAATGGAAGTTTGATATCTTGCCTATGTACAATCATGGACATCTATATACTATCTAGGGGATTGGAAACGAAATATTTGACTTATACCAAAGAAGTATCGATTTGGACTTCCCAATTAGAGTCAAAACCATGAGTTCTAGTGTTTGTTATTGTGTACAGCCTACTATATTGTTACTTACTGAATTCAATGGATACAATATGCTTTGTTTGGATTGAGAGGAAACTAGTTTGACATACAAAACTACTTTATTTATTAGACATATGACTGCAGCGCCAGTCGAATAATGCATGCGATAATTCTGCACAGACTGTTCAATTCCTTTTTATTTTTAGAGATTGGAAAAGTAAATTGGTAGAATTTATCAGTAATTGCTAATTTGTGCAATATATTTCTCCTACTATGACTAAATGGAATGACTAGCCAAGGAATTTTCTCAATTGTTCAATTCATGTTGGATTCAGCACTGTCTTCGTAATTTTATATGCCAGTTTTTTTTGTTTTTCTACTTCCTGACGGCAGACAGACTCGATGTCATAAAAGGAAACGGAACAAAGATTCTCATTGTTGTATAAAAGATAAAAGGAACTTCAAAATCACGCTTTTCAAGAAAATTATCTTTAATGTTTTTGATGTTGTGTGTAGTGTCGAACAGAAGGCACAGTGGTCTATCAGCATTGCATGGATGAGGGACCCTGACACGCAATCATTCGTCGGCCGTCATCAATCTAAAAACCTTCGATTGGCTGCCGTGATTATCTGTAATTACCGCATCTATTAGTAATCCAGCTCCTTCAAGAAAACTTGGCAAAAGTTATTCTTCATCAATTCACCACTTATTCTGCAAATCAAGAGGAGGCAAACTACGGTACTTCTTCAAACGTTCCACAAAGTGATTTCACCATGAAAACAAGGACCGTCTGAGCAGGTTTTAATGAATCCGATGTCAATGTAATCAATTTGCCACCGACGTATTCAATTATTTTGAAAACATGTACTTCGTCTAGCATGAAGCAACATTGTCTTTGGTATTGTTTCAACTTTGATACTCTCAAAGAAATAAAGTTCCGCGAAGTCACAGAACTATCAGCCTTCCATGGTTGCGAAAGTCGGTGAAGAATTTTAATGCTCGGAGCAGAAATGACTCGTGAATCACGAACTGACTGATACGCAGAATTACTGGTTGCATGTGTCAAATAGCTAAAGACAAGTAAATCATTCGAATGGGACATTGTTTTTTTCTTGTCATCTTGTTTCAGTTGTTCTGACAATAAGGAGATTTTCTTGGTCCTATCACCATTATTCCGCTGAGTCTGCTCTCTTTCAACACTTTGTCTCTTTCTAAATATGAAATCGACTATCCATGATTTTCATAAAGCCAAAAGATGTAATAATTGATTCATGGATCCTGCTTTGACGGAAGCAATGATATTTTTGTACTTAACAAAATGAATTAGAGTATCACATAGGAAATGCAAAGAGCAGAAATGTGCTTTCAGCTTTCTCCCAGGTCAACTGTTTGTCCCATTGAGAAATTCGATTGAACCAATAATATTGAATCGCCAGCGACTTTCGAAAATGAATGCATCGAATTAGAATTAGAGGAAACTGCATTAGTGCGGTTTTCGGACTTCCAATCAACAACACAACACATATTCGGCATCGATATTCTGATATGACTGTCGTCGTTAAACTGAACAGGATTATTTGAATGTGACTGACTTACTTACTCAATTGACAATCGTTTACTTCTTTGGTATTAGCTTTTCATTCCGTGTCCAATCCCTACTTTACTATATAGATATCCATGGTACAATGATGGCACATGGAAAAATCTATGGTTTGTAGATCAGATTCGATCTAAAACATTGTATCATAGTGAAACTATTTGCCAAGTTGGTTGTGGAAGTTGTTGACACCTAATTACAGGATTTTCATGAAGAGAATTGCAAGTGAGATGGCGGCATTGTTTCATGTAAAATAGTCTACTATTCCATGGATTAATATAGTGTGTCTATTTGTAGCAGTCACTGACAACAATTTTCCAATTTTTCAATATTGGAATGCGAATTAAAAATTGGTTCACAAATTCATATTGAAAGTGGTCGGTGTGCTGTTTGTAAGAATATACTGAAGAATTCACAGATAGAAAGTCTAATTATTGGATAATTTCTTCTTCAAGCGGCTAAGAAACCTGACGCTTATCTGGAATAAACACATTGAAAGTTTCTTTACCGACAATCATTTCTCAAATAAATGAAATGTCGCTGGAACTTTTCAATTAATCATTAAATGACACATGTGATATTTTGGAAGCTGATATTCGAATGCATTTAGAGATTTTGAAAATTATTCAAATTTAGTGAACAGGGGAACCCTTTAAAGTAAAATGAATACTCTAAGATTTCCTGGCCTCTGATTTCAAGCTGGAGTTATGCATGTTCTGTAAATCGACATTACAAGTTGCATAAGAGTCTGATTATACTATTGATAGATTATCGGAGCGATATGTCAAAATGATGAACGTACAGAACGTTAAAAAGGATATCCTTCTTTGTCATCCTGTCGGCGCAGCATTTTGTAAATTCACTATTGCTTTTGAGAACATGGTCTTTGGACAAAGGCCAACAATCCAGATCAAGAATTGGCCTGATAAATATAAATGCTAATCAAAAAACTTGGAAGCCAGATCGCACAAGTTGCATTTCGCCTCAACTAAGTTCCCCCGGCGTGTGCCATAATTTTCATGCAATTTCCATTCTAGGATTTTCTATGGTATTGTTAATTTCTATGTCCAAAATAGAGGTGCCTCCGAATTAGCCGAGTTTACCCTACATCAGGGGTGCGCAACCTGCGCCGTACGGTCGCATGCGGCAGCAGCAGAGGCAAAGTGCGGCCGTGACATCGAGAAGTAAATGAAAAAGAATATTGTACATGTATATTGCAAATATTTCTGGAGTTCAAGGCAATCGAAGAACAGTCGTCAGTATAGTAGCATACTAGTCACCTTACAATTGTCGAACACCTTCATGCCCATGTTGCTTGGAAAAATGCGCGCCTCGCAGGCTCGATGAAGGCGTTCAAGCAGTTCGGTAACTCATGACTAGAATATTTTAGGAAGTTACATTCATGTGCATTCATGGCTAGAGTCATCAGCTAAAGCAGGGGTTCCCAACCTTTTCATGTTGCGTACCCCAAAGCAGAAAATTATAGGATTTTCATTATTCCGCATAGGTCTACTCTCACTCAACATATAAAGAAAAGCAAGAATTCAATCATACTGAAATTTGATTATGCGTAGAAATATACGAAATTCGCAATTGAATAACACAAAAATGTGTAACACAAGCGCAGCGAAACCCATGCTCCAAAATCAATCAAGCTCTTTGTTTGCTTTTAATCACTACTATGGTGGGGAATCCGGATTCACATAATTATGCGGTTGGGGTCGAGTTGGTGGTCGCTAATTAGGAACGGTTGCTTCAAGGCCAGATGATGACAATCCAATGAGGAATGCGCAGAACAGAAAGTTTAGCAGTTCAACTGACCCATGATCAGGAAAGTAAAGAAAGTAAAATTGAATAATAATAAATCTCCCATGTTTGCCCTTCAAAATTCCTTCGCGTACCCCAGGTTGGGAACCCCTGAGCTAAAAGGAACAAAAGGGACAGATGTAGTTTGCTCGAATTGCTCGCGCGCGCTAGCTTCAAGTCCATGACCTGAATAAGGATGTCTGCTAGATCATTTTCTGCAGCGGCATTGTTGTGTGCTGCGTGAAATAGCGGATTGAATCGGAAGATTTTGTAATTTCTTTACGAGATATTGTATTTCTACCTATCTAGATTTTGCGTATTTTCATAAATAGAATGTTAAAATTTCAGTTGTGTTTTATATTTGACATTTATCATTAAATTTAAGGCTCACGTTTTGGGTTGCGAAAGAACTGTATGATTAATAATAATAAGATACTTAAAGGCTTCAAAAATAATGCAAGGTAGGCACCCTCACATACGAGGCTCTAGAAATGCGTAGGCCTATATAAGAGTGAATCCCCAGAATAGACTGGATCTGTGATGAATGAAACTCCTTTATATTACAGTAGCTTAGCAAAGTGTCTTTCAAAAATGACCGTCGGTCGTATATGGGTTAACTTACTAACTCCTTCTTTACAAAGTAGGCCTTTATGCGATTATGTGCCTTTATGTCATTCATCAGGGGAAGCTAATTTGAGTGGTGGAATATAAAAAGGATTGGCCATTGAACTGGTTGCTTGCACACATTAAGTGCGGCCGTGATTCTTTCGGCCTTCGAAATGGCGGCCGAAAAATGCAAAGGGTTGCGCACCCCTGCCCTACATAGATGCACGGGTCTCATCTTCAAGCTGATCAATTGCATACATTTCCTTTGGGTTCCTTTAACATCTTGGGTGATCAGCAGCAGGCGAGCCCACGACCAGAGGCATGCCCCACAAAGCTTATAAACGGCTTGAAGTAGTACAAACCAACTTAGAAGCCAACATTCCAAATGAACAGAAAATCAAAGATGATAAAACGAAAAGACTCACATCAGCAAGATATGACGAGACTCTGAAAAGTCTGAGGGATGCGGATGCAAATCTGAAGGTTCTTCTGAATTAAAGTTCGAAACTAATGGATGAGAAAAATCTGGAATCAGACAGACTCATTCATGAAAAGGAGGATCAATGTTTACCTTGACAGTGACGATGATAATGCTGTTCCTAGAAAGTAATGATTTTTATAAACTTTTCCACGTAATATACGTATTACGAATAATACTCGCACTTGTAGCTAAATACAAAGTGCATTTTTAGGTATTCCGGCATATTTTCAGTTGACCAGCTTGTATTGCATGTACATGAATATGCAACAAATGTGCATTTTCGGGCTAAAAAGCATTATGAAGATTATGCAATTCAATTTCAATGCGATTTATAGTAATGTATATGAAGCAGTAGGTTCTTTGAGCTGGTGGTACTGCATGGGCACGAATTTCGAGGAGTGGGCACGAAAATCCTGAAAATGCTAATCTGACCACTGCATTTCAAAGGACTGTTACTGATGATGGCATTGCATTCCAAATGTTATTCCAGTCGGTTTACATTGAGGTGGTACAAAGGTTTTACATTCGAATGGATATTTAATATGCCTATAGTAGTAAGAAAACGGCGAACACCAGATAGCGCAAGATGGCCGCCATCGCTGACGTCCCCCCCTCTGGAACGGCAGAGTGTCGTGGTCGGCCGCCGTGGTGCTTCGGGTCTGAGTCCCCCCCCCTCTGGAACGACAGAGGTTGTAGTCTGTCGTGGTGTGCCGACCAGGTGGGTTCACAAACTGTTCGCTGACGTCCCCCTCTGGAACGATAGAGTGTCGGTCGTGGTGGACTTGGGCGACCGCCAGGATTAGTCTTGAGGCTATAGTGTGTGATGTTTTTCGTGCAATCTGCTGAATGTTGGGTTGTAAAATGGGTTGTTTCGAGTGGAAGGAGTGGTCGGATGAGAAAACGGAGGTCGGATTCGTATTCAGCGTGAAATTCTGCATCGCTATGGTGAGTTTCAAGTCAATCGGAGAGAAAAAATTTTCGGCTGACGTCCCCCCCCTCTGGACAGCCTGCTTCGATTTTGGCTTCCAGTGGACGGATTTTGTCGTGCGATAGCTCGTTTGAAAGCTAAGAGTGAGACAAATTCAGTGAAAGAATCGGCTTGTTCCTATCTGTCTTCGTTCAAAAGTTAGAGCGGTTACAAGATTTTAGGTCGGAGCTCGCTCACCTGAAAAAATCCTAAGTGTCAGAGTGGCTTTGTATGGGTAAAATTTTGAAAATTTTCCAAAGTGTGGAATTTCGACCTGGGACCGTCACCAAAACATTTTTCATCAAATTTCACTGACCTCCCCCCCCTCTGGACAGCTTGCTTCGATTTTGGCTTCCAGTGGACGGATTTTGTCGTGCGATAGCTCGTTTGAAAGCTAAGAGTGAGACAAATTCAGTGAAAGAATCGGCTTGTTTCTATCTGTCTTTGTTCAAAAGTTAGAGTGGTTACAAGATTTTAGGTCGGAGCTCGCTCACCTGAAAAAAATCCTAAGTGTCAGAGTGACTTTGTATGGGTAAAATTTTGAAAATTTTCCAAAGTGTGGAATTTCGACCTGGGACCGTCACCAAAACATTTTTCATCAAATTTTGAAATTTCACTGACGTCCCCCCCCTCTGGACAGCTTGCTTCGATTTTGGCTTCCAGTGGACGGATTTTGTCGTGCGATAGCTCGTTTGAAAGCTAAGAGTGAGACAAATTCAGTGAAAGAATCGGCTTGTTCCTATCTGTCTTCGTTTAGATGTGAGACGCCATTTAAGATTTTGGGACATTGGCGAAAAACGACAGAGTTAGAATTTGGGACGTTTTGGGCTGTAGCACCAAAACGAAGGCTCGGATGGGTAAACGGAGGCCAGATTTGGAATCAGCTTGATGTTATTGTCCAATGAGGATCATCATCCAATGAGAATCAAGCATTTCTTTATAAATAGCGAGCCTTCCACAGTGAGAATCATTCCATCGTTGAATCACACGAGTGACGGACGCACATTTTCTCTCTCTCTAGTTCCCTGTTCTATTATCCAACTAAAATGGTAAGTCGCTACTTCCCTCCCTCTCCTCCCTTGAACGTAAACTTAATACAATCTTTTTTCATTTTCAGGCATCTACTCCATCTGCTGCACTAGTAGGACAAAATGGCGGTCAAACGTTACAAGGTTCGCTACGGTCAGATCATCTACAACTGAGGCCAGTGGAAGAAACAACCAAGGTACATAATCCTACACCGCTACAGCGTAAATTTAAACAAGCCTTGCGTTATGATGATCATAGCGTAGTACTCCAAACGGGAATGCTCCCTTCCACGGATGTCAAGATAATGCACAATCAGTATGGGGACTACATACTGATCCCCGTGAGTCCGTACATTCGCCACCAACTTGATATTATTGAGGAGTACGTGACATTAAATATGGACATTCCTACTCCTCTTGCTCAAGAGTGGAAGGCGAGAGATGACAAGGATACTCCCTATAGAAAGATTTGGGATGGTAATCACATTTGCCTACCGGTATCACATTGGTGTACTTACTATAAGAAGGATGGAGATCATTCATACCCATCAGATGTGATGAGCTCGGAGAAGGTACTTGGGATATCCTTTTCAAAGTGAATGGGCTATATTATGGTCGACACAAGGATAATAAAATAGCCTCTCTCTCCATGCATATGGAATCCATCCTATATATTCCAAAACCACCCAACGTGGACGACATAATTGATCAAATCCTTAACAGCAGTGGTACGAAGCGCAAGTCGGAGAAGAATGCTACATCAAAACGCAAATCAAAGAAGGAGAATTACTAGTCCTTTCCTAACTCTACCCTATGACAATTCGCTTATGTGCTTTGAGTGTCGTAGACGTGGTCTTATTAGATACATTTTACTTCTTCGTTGCCATCATATCATTTGTGTATTTTGTCGTGAAAAGCATCGATGTAATTCTTCATTTTGTAATATGTTATAGAACGTTTTCTTAGATGTGTAAATTTCCGTTTTAGGCTTCTATCATCATTTTTATGGATTGTGAGGGTGAACCTGTACAGGAGCTCAGTGCTATTGCTATGAACAATTGGACATATCAGATTGTTAGTGTCTATCATCAACATGCCAACTGCGATCCCAATGTTGATCAATGGGCGAGAAAACACATTCATGGACTTAATCTGAAATATTTGCAAGACTATGGCTTTTCTTGTGAAAGTGCTCTTCTTATTGACTTTAAACGATGGTTAGCTGCTTTCAATGTTATACGCATCTTTTGTAATAATCCTGGTAAGGAGAGGAAAGTATTTCCCAATCTAATCATTGATGATATTTTGCTCCCGCCTTGGGATAGTAGAGTGAATCAACATTATCATGAAGTCACGAAACGTTTTAAGGATTTGTGTGTTCCTATTTTGTCTGTTCGTTGTAGTAGCTACGTTCATAACCAATGCTTCTTTCCTCCTTACCTCAACACTGCCAAAGTCCTGTATGGTTATCATTGCTCGCTGTATGATAGTTATCAGCTGTATCTATTTTATCTCTTTCAAACCATTGATTTATAATGCATGCTTGTTACCGTTATTCAATAAATGTTACTATGAGAAGAGTTGTTGTTTTCATGCAATGGATGGGTTAGATAAAGGGCGATCATGTCTTTCTCAAACGACTGCGGAACATTACGTTTTCATAGGCAAAGTTTAAAAGGAGCTGTTCAAGATTATGTGATAAAATTTCATAAAGATGAGACCGACATCGAAGCAGTGGTCGATGATGCTAGCACTCTATTTCTAGAGTTAATGAATACATTCTCTGATAGCATTATCATGGCGCGATTAGTTGCGAAAATTAAGTTTAGTCATTTTGGAAAGGAAGAGGTGGAAAGTCGCTCTTTCCATTTTGCTTCTTATTCAATGGAAGTGGTAGATCACCCCCAAGAATTTTTTAAAAGACATATGATAAAAATTGCTGAACGTCTTAACGCATTTAACCATCATGGTAGCAGTCTAGTGATTGAAGCGATTTCAGATATTCACATTCAACTTTCCATAAAGAAAAATTGAAAATGCAGTGGTACTTGATTGTAGCACAACTGGTTTTCGAGCTATGTCTGCTCACTCTCGAAGTATATTCCTTCTGTACATGCGTCTATTATTTAGAAAAGGCTAGCAAATTCATATCTTCAAAAAGACTTGCTATAGACATCAGTAACGGTGAAACTATGTGTTGCGATGTATGTAAGCGAAAGGATGGAAATGAAAAGCGCATCTTCAAGAGATGTAAGCATGCTTTTTGTCAACGCTGTTTCATACGTAATTGCATTCAACTTTGCCAATGTAACCACTGTGATATTGCTCATTTCGAGTGTCACTTATGTCGCAATAGTTAGTACCTATGCAAATGTGGTAAAGATAGGTTTTAGCAAAGACTAACACGGAAAATGGCGAAACGTAAAATGACGAAACGTAAAAGTCAAAAGTTTTCTTCAGCCATTCAAGCTCTCCGACGAATGAAAGCAAATCAGCGATACAATGCTATACGACATGCTAACGATAAATTCATTTGTGAAATTATTTCTCATGTGAGGAAGTTGAGGACGAAGAAATTAGCGCCAAAACAACGAAAGTTACTTAAGCGATATGCTACGAAATTGCGTTTCATCTCCAATCCTAAAGTCGCCCTTCAAAGAAAGAGGAAAACTCTAACACAAAAGGGCGGTTTCCTTTCAGCAATACTTCCAATGATAGCTCCTGCCGTGGGCAACCTATTGGGTAATATCTTTGGCTCTAAGCGTTAATTATGCAAATGTTGAGTCTCAAAGTAATAAAATGGATTTCAGACTTCAATGTGATAAAGTTCTGACTGTATCAGGTCCATCTCATGCAGGTAAAACTGTTTCACGCTGAATTTATTGGATAAAAGAAGGGAGTTGTTTAAGGAACCTATCAATCGAGTGATTTTGGTGTTATGGTATTTATCAACCGTCGCTGTTTCAGGAATTGCAAAGTCGCAACTTTATTCGACATGAAGGAATTATTCCAGTGGATAAACTTCAGTCTAATGATGTTGTTGTATTGGATGATTTATTAAAAGAAAGTAAGAATTCAAAAGATGTTACAGATATGTTCACTCGCGCAGCACACCATAAAAGGTGTTTTTATCATCTATATCACACAAAATTTGTTTCCTGATGGAAAAGAAGCTCGTACACGAAACCTGAATACACACTATTATGCTATTTTCAAGAATCCGCGAGATAAAAGTCAATTTGAAATTTTAGCGCGACAAGTTGCACCCAGAGGATCAAAAGCCTTAATTGAAATTTTTCAAGCAGCTACTGAAAAACCATACGGTTACTTATTCATTGACTTTACGCAAGAGTGTCCGGAAGAATTTAGATTTCGAAGTGATATTTTGAAAACTCCCATGATTATCTACAAACTATGAGTTCTTATTCTCGCATGATTGTTATTCCTCAGGATGAATATGTACAATTGACTGCCATGCAGCAAGTAAAGCAACCTCTTGCAAATCAAATGTATAGGAAAGAAATAGATTATCAGCAAAATGTTCACATCAAAGATCCACATCGTGCTGTATTATTACAATCGGAAACTGTTGAGCAATTGAAAAACTTGAAGAATAAGATGCGTGACTCTGTATCGACTGCTACACCTTTAGCATCTCGCGCACATGCCATATCTCTTTTCAACAGTATTGACCCCATCTCAATGTAAATGATAGAGGAGAAATCATTACAGATGAAAATAAAGTGATTGATGCTTCACGTTATGAAGACTTGATTCAGTATGCGACACGTAGAAAGCGCCGTCAGGGCTATGTTCCACCTGGTTGGTCATACTTTCTTAAACTATTGAAAAAGCATAATGTGCCAAAATTTGCTTTAAATAATGAGACATTGAAAGAACTTGATTCAACAGTGGCTACTACTCCAATGCTTCAGGCGATGAAAATGCCAACAAATTGGTTTAAGACGTCACCTGCTACATCCCCTCCCACACTCACTAAGCAAACAAGAGGAAGAACTCGACGTAGATCTACATCGCCACTAAAACTGGTAAAAGGAAAACGTAAAACAGCTCCTCCCAGGAAATACATGTTCTCAGACTATTAATATGAAGCAGATGTGTTGCTTGCCATGTAATGAGCCGCCAGAGGTGAATGTCGTTGTCACTTGCACTTGCTGCGCCAGCTCTCATAATGAAACCCCTAAGCAATGTG
The DNA here is from genome assembly GCA_907163375.1 of Prostheceraeus crozeri. Lineage (NCBI taxonomy): Eukaryota > Metazoa > Platyhelminthes > Polycladida > Euryleptidae > Prostheceraeus > Prostheceraeus crozeri. Next base: position 28,596 of record CAJQUW010000360.1, read on the forward strand.
AACACGATCGCAAAACCGCTAAAGCTAAATGCTGCAGTTGTTGTAAATGTAGAAAGGCAAGAAAACAAAAAGATGAGAAGGAGGAAAAAGAGTCAGTCGTCATCGACTGAACGTTTGAAGTCAATCTATTATGATGTAAAACATCCGGCAGGATTTGCATCTATCAAGAAATTATCAAAAGCGAGTGGTCTTCCACAATCACAAGTGAAACGATGGTTAAAGGGTCAGGCTACCTATACACTCCACAAACAAGCGAAAAAGAAGTACCGCACCCGCCATTATATTGTTCATGACATCGATGAACAGTGGCAAGCAGATTTGTGCGATGTTGCCTCCATTTCAAAACATAACTCGGGCAATAATTTTATTTTAACCGTCATTGATATTTTCTCGCGTTATGCGTGGGCTCAACCTTTAAAAACTAAAGAAGGGAAAGGAGTAGCAAAAGCATTCCAAACAATTTTTCGAGAAGGTCGCATTCCAAAAAGAATTCAGAGTGATCAAGGAAAAGAGTTTGAAAATCAGCATGTGACAAGATTATTTGAGAGGCATGACATTGAGTTGTTTAGTGTAAAGAGTGCTTATAAAGCTGCACTCGTTGAACGTTTTAATCGCACATTAAAAAATCGCTTGTGGCGACATTTTACTGCCAACTTGACACAAAATTGGACAAAGGTTCTACAAGATACACTCCATGCCTACAATCACTCTATCCATCGTTCTATTGGACTCAGACCAGTAGATGTAAATGCTGACAATGTAGATAAAGTGCGCGAATCATTCCAACGTAAACGCACTCATGTGAAAAGTGATGTGAAAATTGGCGATAAAGTTCGTATCTCAAAAGTGAAAAGTGTTTTTGCTAAAGGGTACCTCCCGAATTGGACAGAGGAGGTATTTACAGTATCAAGGATTAATCAAAAAGACTCTCCGACCACCTACAAGTTGAAAGATTACGATAATGAAGAAATTGAGGGTAGCTTTTACCGCGATGAGATTGAGGTAGTCACTGAAAGTGAAACATATTTGGTAGAGAAAATCATTCGATGTAAAAAACGGCAAGGTGAAGAATGGTGTCTTGTTAAATGGACTGGTTATCCTTCAAGTATGAACTCTTGGATGCGTCGTGCCGACATCTTTCATCTAAGTGATCGACAGTGATTCATGCAAAGTTGTAACTAACAATGTTTAGGGTTTGAGCTATGAATCCAACTGCCTCATTTTATTCACGACCCTCCTATGTAAGTGGTGGAGGACAAATTTACATCGGCGCTCGCCCCCAACGTGGAGGTAGCATACTTGGTGCACTGAAATCTGTTGTAGCACCTCTCATATCCAATGTCGGTAGATCTTTAAAACGAAATGTTTTAAGTAATGCCGTTGGCTTTGCTGGTGATGTTGCTAGTGATCTTTCCAGAGGTAGAAGTTTTAAGAGCAGTTTGTTGAATCGTGGGAAGGAACGCGGTTTAAAAACATTGAAGCAGACCTTTGCTGGTGTTACTCAAGGAAAGAAATCACCTAAACGAATGAATAAAGGAAGGAGGAAACATCGCGGAGCTGGTAAGGTGCGATCTTCAGTCAAAAGGCATTCACGCAAACGTCGCAGAGGCTCTAATCATTCATCAGGCGCTAAACGACGACGCTGCTATAACTTCTAATCATGGAGTGTAAAACTTCCGGTTTTTGTTTGTTTGATCAACAAGCCATACAGACAGATATTCTTAGTTCAAGTATTGTAGATTATCATCCTCGAACAGCTGAGAATGTGGCCCCATTGAATTTGTTATTCCTGGTGGTAGTGATGACTACATAGATTTGAGTTATGCGATGCTTGATTTGAGGTTTAGAATTCAGCAAGCAGATGGAACTGCTATTGACGATGCACATAAAGTTGGACTGAACAATTTACCATTGACTACATTACTTCGCGCGATGTTTCTCTAACGATTGGAGAGCAGCAGGTGGAAGGTGGTCAAAGCGATTATCCCTATAAATCATATTTCAATCATGTATCACAGTTTCATCCAGCAGCACAAAAAAGTCATATGGAAGCCATGGGATGGTACAGAGATGAAGCAGGAAAATTTGATGTTGAAACAAACAGTGGCTTTGTTAAGCGATCTGCTATGATTAAAGATAGTAGAGTATGTCAGCTATATGGTCCGCTGAATTTAGACTTCTTTAGACAGTCAAAGTTTTTACTCTGTAATACCAGCATGCGACTCAAGCTGACATTGAATAAGCCTGAATTTGCGCTGAATGCATTTGCTAAAGTTGACAATTTTAGAATTCATGTGGAAGATATTGCACTTTACATTCGTCGAGTAGTACCGAATCCAAGTGTCATTAGAGGGCATGCTGAAGGCCTTAACCGCCAAAATGCCATTTACCCCGTTCAGCATACCAAAGCTTCTCACCTTTACAATTCCGAAAGATCAAAAGAGTTTCATGAAAGATGGCCTCTTTCCATCGGAAGCACAGAAGCTCCTCATGGTGGCAATGGTTGAAAATGATGCATTTAATGGTAATATAAAGAAGAATCCTTTCAATTTTAAACACAATCAGTTAAGTGAAATTGCTTTAGCGTGTAAATG
>CAJQUW010000361.1:0-35079 GCA_907163375.1 Prostheceraeus crozeri
TTTCTTATATGATTACCGTTAGTAGTAAGCACATTCCAAATTCAAGCGCAAAATGTGAAATGCTGAGTCATCAGGCTGACTCAGCCCACCCCCTCTGGCAGGAAGTGTGAGGGAGATGGCCAAGGATGTGTTGGGAGGAATGGGTCCGTGAGGAGAAAACCACCCCCCCCCCCAACGACTCAACTGACTAAATTGGTCGAAAAGACCAAACTTGTTCAGAATCATGTGAAACAAACTTCTATCAAGGTTTCAGGTTGAAATTCGTCCAAAAATTTTTTCGAAAATGTTTCACTACGGTGGTCTCGACACTTAGGATTTTTTCAAGTCCAAATGTGAAATGTCGCTTTTTTAGCCAACTTTGACGATGAATAGCGGAGGATTGGAAGTGAATGAAGAGCTCGGGTTTCTTTTAGGGGCAAGACCGCGCTTTGTTCTCTAGGATCTCCTCTTTTCAGATGCGTGGCAGGCTCCGTTTCCAAATGAGAACCTGTTAAAAATCGAGTTTTTGTGCATTTTCCAAGATTTTGGAACTTTTTGAAAAAACGAGAGTTTTTTCATCTCGGCTTCTGGTCATCGTAGAGGGTCGAGGGATGTCTTAAATGAAAGGGGAGAGCGAGAAAACGTGACACTCAAAATTTGGAGTCAAATCGGAGCACTAGAACCGGAGATAGACGGGTTTAAAGTTTTTGGATGATGGGTGTTACGTCATCAGCTGATCGCCACACACTATATAAGCGGGAACCGAGAGAGACTTGTCATTAAGACGAGAGCGATTGTCAAAGGTAGGTCGTCTCTCTGAGCTCCGATGATAGCTTCGGACATTCCAAATTCCGGGTTTCTGTAAGAAACCGACTTAGAAAATTTCACTGCTGATATCAGCTAAGGCGTCAGACTTATAGGTTAGCCAGGAGATGGCCTTCGTCTCCAGGCCATAAAAGACTCCAAAACTTTAAAGGCTTGTAACTTTGCTTCTACAAGTCCGTTTGACTTGATTCAAAAAAGGTTCGGTTGCTATTGACCTGCTCTAAGTGATAGACTACTTATAAAATGTCGTAAGTAGTGCTAAAAAGTGTGTTTTTTTTTGTTTTTGTTTTTTTTTATTTTTTTTGGTTTTTTTTTTTTTTTTGTTTTTTTTTTTTTTTTGTTTGTTTTTGTTTTTTTGTTTTTTTTGTTTTTTTTTTGTGTTTGTTTATTGTTGTTTTGTTGTTGTTTTGTGTTTTGGTGTTGTTTTGTTTTTGTTTTTTTTTGATTTTTTTTTTTTTTTTTGTTGTTTTTTTTGTTGTTGTTTTTTTTTTTTTTTTTTTGATGTTGTTTTTTTTGTTTTTTTTTTTTTTTTTTTTTTTTTTTTTTTTGTTGTTTTTTTTTTTGTTTTTTTTGTTTTTTGTTTTGTTTATTTTTTGTTGTGTTTGTTGTTGTTTTTTGTTTTTTTTGTTTGTTTTGTTTTTTTGGTTGTGTTTTGTTTTGTGTTGTTTTTTTTTTTTTTTGTTGTTTGTTTTTTTGTTTTTTGTGATTTTTTTTGTGGTTGTGTTTTTTTTTTTTTTTGTTTTTTGTATTTGTTTTTTTTTTGTTTTGTTTTTTGTGTTGTTTTGTTTTTTTTTTTCTTTTTTGAATTTTTTTGTTTTTTTTTTTTTTTTTGTTTTTTGATTTTGTTTTGTTTTTTTTTTGTTTTTTGATTTGTTTTTTTTTTTTTTGTTTTTTTTTTTTTTTTTTTTGTTATTTATTTTTTTGATTTTTTTTTTTTGTTGTTTTTTTTTTGTTGTTTTTGGTTGTTTTGAAAAATTTAAATTCACTAGTTTTGGAGGTTTTCTGGGGTTTTCGACCCTGCTGAATTCAACTAAGACATTTACAAAGTTGCCAGAGGCGAGCTTCGGCTCGAGACTTGTTTCCTGATGTAAATAACTCCACCGATTTTCATGTCAAAATCGGGGCCCGGATACCAACACAGTGACATGACGCACGCTCTGTCCGCTCGAGGTTGGATTTGTGGGTCGAGGTCTTGGAGTTGGATAAGATCCCCTCTGAGAATGCCTGTGACGGATTCATCAGCTTAACTTGTCTTTCCTCTAAGCGAAGTTGTCTTTGTGATAGCACTGGGCGACTATCGATTCTGTCTTTGTATAGCATGGGCCTTCACGACTGAAAGCCCAGTAACTCAGGCTTGGCAACGTCTATCGTTTGTCATTGTAACTTGGTAAAAATGGGGTGGTTACTGCAAGTATTGACGTCAAGACCTTTTCGCGTCATAGGGGAATCCGTCTTTGTGTTGGGAGTTGGAAACAGAAAGCATGGTGACTGCCGATGCCATACATGGTAAAACTGCTGTTGTCAAGTTAAAAGCATGGTCCAAATAATGGAAGGTCTGAATCATGGCTTTGTGCAGCTACAACCTACAATCCGTCCTAGCTAAAAAAAATAGCCCAGGGCGGGTAGCAGGTGAGCGGATTCTACTCTCTCTGTGTGCGCAGACCCTAACATGCGCTCGGACGAGAAAAGGACGATGGTAGCACTGGCGCATCGAAATTCGACACTTTGGAAAAAATTTTTCATTTTTACCGTACACAGTCACTCTGACACTTAGGATTTTTTTTTTCAACCTTTCCTAAAATCTTGTAACCTCTCTAACTTTTGAACGGCTGATCGGATTGACTCGCGCCAAAAAATGTCATAGGTTAGTTTTTCATCCTCTTTCGAATGCAACCCGAACGAACAAAATCCGTCCACTAGAAGCCGAGATAGCAGCTAGCTCTCCCGGGGGGGGGGGGGTAGGGTGGGAAAAACTTGTCGACCTAACTTTTGACGAGGAAGACGATGGTAGCACTGGCGCATCGAAATTCGACACTTTGGATTTTCTCCCACCCTACCGCCCCCCCCCCCCGGGGTGGAAAAACTTGTCGAGTCCATTTTTGACGAGGAAGACGATGGACACCATGTCCACCAGGCCGGCACACCACGTCCACCAGGCCGGCACCCAAGCCCACCCGGGCGGCACAACACCCCAGGACAGGGAGGAGGAGGAGGAAGAGAGGAGGGGGGGTAGGGGTAGGGGGTAGGGGGTAGGGTGGGAAACGGCCGCCATCTTGCGCTATCTGGTGTTTGTCACTTGCTTACTACTTCCTTTCATTCACAAATAGGAGTGGCAGCTAAGAGTGCTTCAGTAAGCCTGGAATCTGAAAAGCAGACACAGAAAGGAGTGGTGCAGTTAACTCTTTACCAAGAAACAGAAGCAATCGAGTGATGAATAGACTCGTAAATCAAAAATGAAAAAGTGCAAATAATTTTTGACTTGCCCTCGTACTTGGAGAACGAAATGATATGAATATTTGAGAAAGATATTTTATGTCAAGGTTGTAAATTATCACCGACTATATTTGTAATTATGATGGACATACTGATAAAACGACTGAACTCAAAATGACCTAATTATGAAGCAAACATTTTAATGTACGCAGATGACGGTTTGATCTTTGGCCATAACGAAGTTGAGGTTGAAGAAAAATGTTCATTCCTAGTAGAACAAGCAATGGAAATAGGAATGAAAATCAATTTCCAAAAAAGTCATTTTATGATTTTTGGCAATACAAACAAAAATACTTTAGGTGGGTACCACACACTGAAAAACAAAGTTCTCATAGAGATTGGGAGAATAAAAATGGTTGATGAAATGAAGTGTTTCATCTGATGAAGCATTTCATGAAATGAAGGAATCAAAATATCGACAGATAAAACTATTTTTAGAAGGCACATAAACGAAAAAATCGAAAAGATGAAAAAGTATAAATTTTGGATGAATTACATTATTAAAGGAAGATTAGATAAGCAGTTCATAGGAAAGACCATCTGGCAGTCAATCATGATGTCTGCAATAACACATGGATTGGGCGCTATCCCAACGAACATCAATCTCAATAAAGAAATTTAGAAGAATCAAAATAAAATTTTTAAATCAATACTGGGTCTACCTTCATTTGCACCCGAAGAATACATAAGAAGGGAAATGGGACTGATGAGTCAAGAATGGCGAGAAATAAAAGACAAGATAATACTTCTACGACGTATACTTTGTAGTACAGAAAAATTAAGACAAATGATACTTGAGGAATGGAATACTGGAGTTGGATGGATAGAAGAATGTAAAACAAAACTGAAAATATTAAACATAAAAGTTGAAGACTTAAAAAATTACACATAAAATATTTAAGAAAAATAATGAAGGACAAAGATAATCAAACATGGAAAGAAAGCATAAGTAAGAAAAGCAGTTTAAAGATGTAATTCAATGTAAAGCAAAGTATGGATAGAAGTAAACTGGAGGTAACTGAATATGGAAGTGATATTACAAGACGATGGATTAGTGGAGCGGTGCTACTTAATGAGAAGATATGCAAAGATGAGGAGAAGGAGAAATGAAAAAATTGTAGTAAGAAAGAATCAGTGGAACACATACTGAAGGAATGTGAAATTTATAAGAACATAGAACAACACGACATACAAAAATATGATCTCATGACTGTAATTGGCCTAAAAGATTGGAGCAAATGCGAAGAATACAGAAAAGAAACATACAGGGTACGATTCATAACTCAGAAGGTGGCATGAAGTGAAAGTGAACTTTTATAAGAACCATTTTTGCCTTTTCTATTCTTGACTATTGTCGCTTTTGACTTTGATTTTGCTGACATTATCTTCTAGTTAAACTCTTGTTCATCGTTATGTTAATGACTGCATATTGTAAGTCAGTTATGTTGGATCGAATGTAGAGCTGATATAAAAGCTCTGATCTACATTAAAATAAATCAAAAAAATCAAAACATGCAGGGTGCCAGCCAAAATCGATACTTTTTGCAGAAAGCGACGAGATTTATCTTATTTTCATACCTTTATTGCAGAAAGTGAAAAGTCATGCATCTCATGCGTGATAGATGACTTCATTAGTGAATAGATCGTTTTTTCAGTTGGTCATATAGAATCAACTCTACATATTCTTTTCATCAGTTAACATAATGGATCAATTTACAGACTTTTAGCGGGAAGTAATCGTATTATTCAAGCGAGAGCAGCCCACATGTGGTCTAGAAAAAGTGCCGTAAAATATTGCCAGATTTCTTCAGCAACATAAACAAGCATCAGCTGGATCATGTCTATTGGAATCTGAGAAGTGGTGGTTTACCAGTCGCTAGGAGGCGAAAAAGAGGTTCTGGATCGAAAATCAGAGTATCAGCAACACAAGTAAGAGAAGCTGTGGTGAATTTGGCCGTTACACCTGATAAAAGTCGAAGGCATCTTTCCCAAAGCGAAATTGCATCTGAGTTACAGATTTCAAAAGTTAGCACGATATTAGTGAACAAAGGTTTCAAATGCTATCGTCGAATACAGTGTCACAAATTAGCTGGTCATCGTGAAGCTCGCATTGAAGAGGCCGAAGCATTTATCATTCGTTTTGGTGAAAACGTTGGGTGGAAGAACATTTGGTTCTCTGATGAAACACATTTCAGTTTTCATGTCCCTCTAAATCATCAGAATGAAAGAATCTATCGCGAAGTTACGCTAAAGACTGATATCCCTGCAGAAGACCTGTTAATTCAGTTTGACAAGCAGCAGCCATCCCTTCTTTGCTACGCAACTGTCTCGTGGCATGGTAAATCGGATCCTTAGTGAATGGCCATCTAAGAGTCCAGACTTAAATGTAATGGATTACTCTTCGGGGCATTCTCTTGGCTGGAGTGGCAGCAACCCGTATTGAAACCTGGAATAATGCGTTTATGGAAATGATTTGAAAAGTCACTGCTTCCTGGATTCCCCGTTTAAGAGCCTGTATCCAGAGTGGAGGTGGTCATTTTGAGCATGTATTATAACTTCTTTTATGCATTTTTTAGTTTTATGACGTTTAATTCGTGTACTTTATTCGTTTTAAAAAATAGATTTTAGTTGGGAACCCTGTATTTTCTGATTTGGATCAAGTTCATCGTGTCAGTGTGCATGAAAGTCTTTCAAAAGCTGACACGCAAACCGCCAAGTCGAGATGATTTAGAGGTCTTCATGAGAATTGGAGTTGAATGGAAGGTTGCACAAAAAATTCAAAAAGCGGCAATTTTGTTATATGAAGATGTTCATACGACTGAATTGCTTGCCGTCAATTCTCGTTCACTCAAAAAGAAGCTATGACCTTGAAATTCATGGAAGCAGGAAAAAACAGTAAGAACAACTTTCAATAGTAAGGGAAAATCGGTGCAGAAAGAGGGATGACCACCAATCGTCGATATGCAGATCCTTCCTGAAACTGGAAGTTATAAACAACTTTCAATGCTCCTTATTGAAAATACAGATGGTTACGTCACCATTTGGAATTAAAGTTACATTTGATGTATTATAACAAAAACGTGAAGCTGTAATAACGAAAGTCAAGAATGTAATCAATATGGCTGACGATTGTCTTATTTATGGACACGATTCCACAACTCAAGATGACTTCTGTTGTTAGAATCTGCTCGTTTAAATGGAATAAAGTTCAATCCAGATAAAGTACAGTTTCGTGTAAATGAATGTACGTTTTACGGACAGCTGATTGTATCTAATGGATTGAAAGCAGACTCCGATAAAATAAAAGCAATGTCTGCAATGCTCCACCTAAAGATAAAAAACTGAGCTCCGAACCGTTGTAGGCCTTGTTAATTTGCATGAAACGATATTCAGTGAAGTTGACAAAGCTCTATAATCATGACGGCCATTTTGAAAGATGACACTATAATTCGGCAGTAACTCATAGATTTTGGTGACTGACATGCATGATACGTATCTGTGACATGTATGATTTCCAAAAATACAAATGTTTAAGGGATCGCATTTTTTTCGTTTGATGCCCGTTCCTGCCGGGTGTGCCTGGCCGACCTCATCGAGCGGGCACAAGAACGAAGGACCTTCAGGAATCTGATCACTACGATCACCTAGTGGTCAAGCACCTTCAAGTACAAGTACAAGATGTTCAACTTGAGTATCCTCAAAGTTAAGATAATGTTATTGCAGACGCATTGTTGGGAGTCTCTCCACTCCCATATGACTCCTCCGACAAACAAGATTTGGTGCCAGTCCATTCATTGACATCAACATTCCAAGCGACCAATGTTAGAACAGCTTAACTAAAAAATAGCAACTGCAAGATCCACAATTGTGACAAATGCGATTGTGCATTATGTGCATGGTTAGCCTAATTTCCGATTTGATTGTTCACAAATTGCTCAGGATTATTGGATTTATCGCGATCTGATATATAAAAATCATCGTTTAGTCGTTCCTGAGTCATATCGTCAGTATATTCTAAATAAATTGCATGCTGATAGCCTGGGAAAAAATGTACACTCCGAGCACGACAAACAGTATTCTGGCCAAAGATAACACATGACGTTGGACTTTTAGTTATGACATGCGGAATTGGTCAAGCTGCTCGATCAATCCAACCAAAAGAGTAATTATTACATAACAATGTTTCTGCAGAACCTTTTAAAAAAACTAGGAATTGACAAATTCGAATCAAACAACAACCATTATTTATTAATAGCCGATTGTTTCTCTAAGTTTCCGTTTGTGAAAAAAATGAGTTCCTTACACAGCAAATCAGTAATTGAAGTTCATGGAGGTCTATTCTCTGAACACGGATGTCCTGATATAATATATACAGATCAAGGAGCACAATTCATGTCTTCTTAATTCTATGATTTTGCTGATCAATGCGAGTCTAAGGTAGAGCAATCGTCATAAAGAATGCATAATGCAAATGGCTTTGCCGAAGCTATGGTCGAGGTAGTAAAGTAAATGAAGTCGAAATCAGAATCTGCTGGTGAAGATACATACTTGGCATTGCAGTCGCATCGAAGACCACCATTTTCTCATTCTGTTGTGAGTTCCAGTGTCCGCTGTGTGTCCAAGCGAAGCGTTATAATGTTATATGGACATTTATTCAAAACATTAATACCTGTCAAGACGTGTCCAACAAGAGAAAAGAATTAAAAACTGACAAATTAACTCAATTAACTGAGGACGTTGCACAGACGGTGAATACTGAAGAAACCGATGCTCTGATCCTACGTCGTTTTGTTAGGGTAACTAAAGGGAAGCCAACAGAGCGAATACAAATTTATTCCAAACATAAAAAAGTTTCGAAAGAAGGGGTATGTTTCCGTCTTCCTTGCTGTCTATCACTTCCATGGTTTTAGTGGTACCACCATGTCTATGATCATGGTCATCATTGCCACTAAGCTGCTATTTTACTAAGTGAACATTTACTGTCATTAATTTCAAAAAATAGCTTTCTCATCTAGCAGCTCCTGTGTTTGTGTCTTGCGGCAGTATAGATAAAGCCTTGATAAGATATCTTGAGCCGTCTTAAAGCAATTGGTGAAGGCATTGAAACCAAGATTGAGTTTGAAACGTTTCCTAAATAGTTGGCAAGAAAGTGACGAGGCAAAAATTGTTGATATAAATATGCGGAGGAATATATTGATAAATATGAGACGTTGCATCAAGATATTATTTGTTGCGTTGATACTTCAGATTCAAGCAAGGCATGAGGTTGCATCTTGTCGCTCAAAACTAAACTGATCAGAATTTAATGTCAACCTTCCAAAAATAGAAGTTTAGCCTTTTTACGGTGATATAGAGAATTTTGATCAGATTTGGTCTTTTTCTGTTATGCATAGATGAAATAGCTCTTTGAATGATACATCCAAATTTTCATATCTCATACGGCAACCTTACTCAAAGGCCGAATCTTCCGAAGACCACATCGAACTTAGAGAATCACTCTGTTGATAGATGATCATGGCATAATTCTAGCTCCGCAAGTCATGTCTAAGTTGCCGAAGAGTACTAGAAAATCATGCCCTTGGGCCCTAGTCGTTTGGAAATGATAAATGGACGGTTTCCGGTATTGTCAAAGTTTGAAATTTGAAATCAAATTGCAAGATTGCTGTAATCTGACGAATTTTTCGAACAGAAATTAGAACATAGACTGAGTTTTTTCGCAGTGTCCTTTGCCTCGAATAACAAAGAAAAATTGTTGTGTATCTTGTGACTTGCAAAATCACAATTCAAATGATTGTAGAAAACACACAGATTTCAATGGTCGATTTTGCAGAGTTAAATAACTGTAGTTTTGTTTACGATGTGTGAAGAGAAGGCATTTTAGCTAAGAATGCAAATCAAACTTGACATGTGAGCATTGTAGGGAACCCCAAATGAACATTTGTGCAAGCAATTTGTAGAAAAAGCTTCTAGCAGAAATAATCTTGGGGATATACCTAATGTAAACCTCGTTTCTTCCGATCAAAGCGAAGCTACATCGTCTGATATTGCTGAGTCTAATTATGAAATGCAACCAGCTGTGCCCAAAAGCCAAGATAATGTGTTACTGCATCAAGGTACTTTTGTAACATGCATACGTAGGATGGGCTAATTTGGGTCTATTTTACGTAAGTTGTTCTGGAGCTGTGAGTATTTCACCAATCAATCTAAAATTTTGACTGATGCTAACCAATGCACCAACGTAACTTTACATCACATTAGTTCAAATTTGTGTCTCATAGTAAAGGAGTGAGATGGGTTTATCTTAGATAAATGTGTACTGTTGAAAAAAGTGCTAGTGACGAACTTCTCTGTAGAGACAACAAATATAGTTCGACAAACTAACTAGATGTGCTAAATCTTTAAGTATTTCCAATAGATCATCATGCTAAAATTTGGTGACCCAACTCCTAATCAATAATGAGCCATGGCCACTTGAAGGCCATGGGGTAATTTTGGTCTATTTTGGAGCTTTGATACATTTCAATTCATCCTTTTCAGACATGTATATTCTCACTTAAAACCCATCTGTTCGCCGTGACTGTGCTTAGACGCCTAGAAAATGAGAAACTGAAGCGACAGACACCAGCGACTCTGTTTAAAGAAGACATACCAAAATTCGATGATCAACAGCCTTGTAGCCTACATCGCAATCGTTGATTGACAATGAATATCTCCTTCCATCTACTAGAGGATTTTCCGATTGTGATACTGATGCTTGCGAAATGGATGACAATTGTTCTGAATCAATTCTCTCTGCACAATCAATCAAAGTAGGAGACTGGGTTTTTGTCTAATGCAGTGGCAATTAGCCAAAGAAATGCGTAGAATCCTTGTGTGATGGAGAATACGAGGATTCATTCCTCCGACATTGTACAGCAGGTGGCAATGCATATTCTTTCCCAAAGTTCCTCGACACTGCCATTATAAATGCAGAGGATGTTCTGCAAGTGTTGGATCAACCATCCATTGATCGACGTGGCAGATACTTTTTAGTGACTTGAAGAAGAAATCATTTTAGTTTGCATCGTAGACCTTATTTCACCTAGAGACCTTATTTTCTTGATCACGTAGTCAATAGCAGTAAGCTACATTGATATTTAATAAAATTGTTGTTTTCCTTTCATAGCCTAATTCAAGTATTCCAGCATATCGGGTTAGGATTGACCTAGTTAGCGTGTGGCAGCCCAATTAAATTACAAGCGAGTACTTGCTTAACTTTTTTATCTTCTAACTTTTTTTACCTATCCACACAATCGCCCTTTCAACTCTTTTGGACAGAGTATACCGGTATATGTCTAGGTATGTCCTAATATGTAGGGCCCACAGACTAATCCAAATCGCTAAAGAAATTCAAATCCCTATTTAATGATACAAGTTTCATAACATATGTACCGGTAATCAGAAGTTTCATCTTACGAATTAATTCATCAAAAATGTGATCTCACTTTAGGCCCACTTTGAATCAGGATAATGTGACATTTTTTAAGCGCAGATTATAGAATGACATGAGGAGCATCTTATCTAACATAGATGGGTGAATTATTACGGAACATAATATCTGAATGCAACTTATGACAGAAAAATCAAAATAGACCCAAATTATTAGACCCCAATTCATGGGGTAAATTGGGTCTATTTTTTACCCTTCAAATCCGAATCTCTGAAAAGAGTAGACGACGATATATTCGCTATCAATCAAAATATTTTGAAGTACACACCCAAGGTGCACATTTGAGAGAAAAACGGAATCTCAAGGATCTCTTCATTAAAAGTAATGAATCTCAAAACAAAAAACGATCGAATTTAGACCTAAATTACCCCATCGCATCCAATTTAAGATGTTTCAGGCGATAAAACCGAAAAGTTAAAAAACATTTCGATAATGGTAGTCGTTTGAGCTTAATCAGAAAGTCTGTAGCTGATTATCAATCATTCAGGTGAAACATGAGGCTAACAGATGAGGTAAAAATCAGTCTCTCTCTTCACCAAAGATTCTGTTGCCATTTATTCATTTTTGATAAAACTTTCACTTAAATTCAGTTAGTAAAGACTCGAACAAATACGGTTAGACAAATGAGACTGTGATTCATTGGACTATGTATCTCAAAGGACTCAGTCTGTTATGGTCTCCCACAGCGTATCCAAAAAATCATTTCTTTCATCTGGTGCACTGCAAGGCTCCGTCCTAGGACCTATTTTATTCTCGCTTTATCTCTCACCAATCTCGAAAGTGTTCGGATACAACTCCTACAAAAACCATATGTATGCGGATGACTGCCAATTCTATCAAAGCACAACTTCTGAGCGAGTACATGAGCTCTTGCTGTCTCCGAATAACTGTCTTCATCAAGTGGAGGATTGGTTGGCAAGTAATCAACTAATTTTGAATAGACGGAAGACTGGAGTGATTGTGTTATGTCCTCCAAGCACAAAAATTCCAGACAGCGGATGTTTTAAAATTTGTGTCACTGTGTACAACATTCTTCAGGGTTCTTGTCCGTCCTATTTGTCAGATCTCATATCCGTACATCGGTAGGATGTTAGGTTACATGTAGGCGAACACTGGCCTCGTTGCGTTCATCTGATAATCACCGAATTCTGGAGTCTCGTAATTATCGGACTCGCTTTGGAAGAAGATCATTTTCCAATGCAGCACCCGTATTATGGAATTCCTTACCAAGAACGTGAGGAACTCTGCATCCCTACACTCATTTAAAGGTCTTTGAAGACATACTTTATTTCTTACAATCGCTGGCGTGTTTATGTATTTTTCGTGTACATGTAATATTGTATAATCTCATTGCGCCATGAGCTCACCAAGTAATGGCGCTCTATGAATATACAGTTATTATTATTATTTTCATAATCAAGTTAAAGCTTGATATCTAAATTTCAAGAAGTTTCGAAATAATAAGTTATGCGGATTAATACAAATTATAACAAATTTGAAGGCATGGACATAGGAATGGCATAGACCATGGCATAGACATTCGATTTTTCGCTCTATTCAATTTTGTAAATGAAATTGTTGAGGCCTGCCATATTTTTCCACATTCTTGCCGTAGGGCGATGAATAACAAACATTTCCATCGAAAATAATTAATCGGATTTGATGTTGAAAGGGCACGATTGGTCACGATTATGCATTCGACCATGCAGTAAGTATATGGGTACGACAACATAGTAAGTCAAGGTAGTAAAGTAAATGAAGTCGAAATCAGAATCTGCTGGTGAAGATACATACTTGGCATTGCAGTCGCATCGAAGACCACCATTTTCTCATTCTGTTGTGAGTTCCAGTGTCCGCTGTGTGTCCAAGCGAAGCGTTATAATGTTATATGGACATTTATTCAAAACATTAATACCTGTCAAGACGTGTCCAACAAGAGAAAAGAATTAAAAACTGACAAATTAACTCAATTAACTGAGGACGTTGCACAGACGGTGAATACTGAAGAAACCGATGCTCTGATCCTACGTCGTTTTGCTAGGGTAACTAAAGGGAAGCCAACAGAGCGAATACAAATTTATTCCAAACATAAAAAAGTTTCGAAAGAAGGGGTATGTTTCCGTCTTCCTTGCTGTCTATCACTTCCATGGTTTTAGTGGTACCACCATGTCTATGATCATGGTCATCATTGCCACTAAGCTGCTATTTTACTAAGTGAACATTTACTGTCATTAATTTCAAAAAATAGCTTTCTCATCTAGCAGCTCCTGTGTTTGTGTCTTGCGGCAGTATAGATAAAGCCTTGATAAGATATCTTGAGCCGTCTTAAAGCAATTGGTGAAGGCATTGAAACCAAGATTGAGTTTGAAACGTTTCCTAAATAGTTGGCAAGAAAGTGACGAGGCAAAAATTGTTGATATACACGTAAATATGCGGAGGAATATATTGATAAATATGAGACGTTGCATCAAGATATTATTTGTTGCGTTGATACTTCAGATTCAAGCAAGGCATGAGGTTGCATCTTGTCAGTAATGGGCAAAAGACCGTTCCAGGACACCATAAAATTCAAAAAATAGTATCTTTAAAAACGACATAAATTCATGAATTTGAACCCTTTTTCAGGTTTTTAAGACCTAAATAAATGAATTTAGTCCATTCAAAAAGTACCATTTTTCAAAAAATGGTACTTTTTAAAAACGACATAAATTCATGAATTTGAACCCTTTTTCAGGTTATGAAGAAAAAACCGTTTTTAAAAATACCCAATTTTTCAAATTTTTCATAATCTCAAAATTTGAGAATTACAATTTTACACCCGCCCTTAAAATCATGACCGTTCCAGGACACCGAAAATCATAAAAGTTAAGAATCTCAAATTTGAGAATTACAATTTTTACCCCCATTAAAATCATGACCGTTCCAGGACACCGAAAATCATAAAAGTTGAGAATTTCAAATTCATGAGTTTAGACGTTTTTCAGGTTTTTAAAATATATCATGTGACTAAAAATATTTCTTTAACCCTCTAAAGACGGGAGAAAAACTTTCGTTAAAGACGGACAGGGCCCTATTGGTAAAAAATGTTCTACAAAAGCATACTTATTTTTGGTGACGGTGATTTCTAAACTGTTTCTGGTCAATTGGCGTTTGCTAATTTCAGTAGAAGTGTTCCCTTTTCTCTAACTAGTGAAGTTCTTGAGCTAGAGTCAGATAAATTTTTGAACTGTCTCCAAAAAATGGGAAATATGGTAAAATCGGCTATTTGTAAAAAACTGTTTATCGTCGCTTTCAATGCAGACATTGTACTGTTTCTGATCAATTTACATCCATCAAGTTCGAAAATCACAACAACTTTGCTCTATCAAGTCATCTTTTATAATATATGGGTTCAATCTTTTTACTCCGTTTTTAGATAGGCCTACTTCTCATGCTAAACATCATAATCCCTTTTTCTCACACTATTTGTCTGTTGTACATGTACCCATCAGGTCCCTAGTTAGATCCAGTGTAGACAATTTCAACAATGATACAAAACCATCATTTACTAGAACTCATACCGGTATATTATTGTGGATAACATTCTATGAAAGCGTATCTATAAAAGCGCAAAACGAGTGGGAGGTCTTGCAAGAAAAACGGTTAGTTATTTCTGCCATCGATGCACTGCAAGGAAATCAGATTGCCATGTTCCTTACAGATTGGGTTCCTGCAAACACTGCATGACATTGTTGATTTTCGGTGTCTTGCATATGGGCAGTAGCGGCAACGGCGACGAGGAGATAACAGTTGTTGAGTTGATTCATGCATCATTGGTTCATTTGTTGGCCGAAGCCTACATGTATATTCTGCAATCAATTGTTTTCCCATTTCGATAATAAATTGTCGGCGTCGGTTTGGAGCATTGTTTTTGTATGAAGGATGAATAGACAGAAAAAGTACGTATGCATTATATGATGCAATATCTAATATGTTCATGAATAAGGCCAGGGGCCAACGTCGAGTCTTGCGCTTGCAGGAATATTGACGAACCATTTGGTCAAGCGTATCCATCCCACCTTTTGTGCTATTGTAGTCTAGAATCATATTGGGCTTGAACGGAGAGGACGAATCACAAGAAAAATCATCATGTCCACTAGAAAGAAGAATGACTGCTTTGTTCCTTTTAGGTACATATGATACCATCGTACAGTTTCGTTGAAATGCAAAAATACTTGACTCAACCTGTCTCTGTGGATTGGGTAGCAACTCAGGAGGTATGTCAGCTTTATTCTTACGGATTGTACCATTGTAAGTTAAATTTCTTCCCAGTAATGTCCTAACTAAAGGCAGACTGGTAAAAAAGTTATCTCCGGTCACATTTCTGCCAGAATTGGAGATGTAATCTGTCAATTCAAGTACAACTATGCTGCTTTGTCCAACCTCACGAGATGATCCTCGTTTTCCAGTATAGACTTCCAAGTTGCAACAGTAGTTTGTTTTTGAGTCCGCCAAAATCCAAATTTTAACACCGTATCTACCAGGTTTATCCGGTAGATACATTTTGAACGGGCATCGGCCGCGGAACGTCATCAACTGCTCATCAATCGTGACATCAATCCCAGCTTTATAAGAGCTGCGACATTTGATTATGAATGAATTCAGTACTGATCGCAGAGGAGCTAGTTTGTCATTTGTAGACCTTTCAGTTCTCGTATTTCGATTGTCGAATCTAATAAATCTTAGAATACTTTTAAAACGATCTCTGGACATACTCTGTGCAAAGAAAGCACGTCCATCATCTTTGCTCCATAACTCGGCTATAGGCTCATTTTTTGCTTGATACACACCAGACAGTAGTAGTAAACCTATGAAACAATACATCTCACCTCGATTTGTTTCATTCCAATCCGCACCGCTCAATCGTCGACGAGCTTCAGAATTAGTGTGGAGAACTATTTCGTCGATAACTGATGTAGATAAAAGATCTTAAAAGCATCTGCTGGACTTTCACCACAACCTGATTGAATAGCCTGACGAGTTGGTCCTTGCGACTCTCTAAGAATGTTCCATTGACGTGTTTGAGCATTTCTAAATCGAATGTCGGGAACTGCATTCCATCTTTCACCATTCCGAGAAACATATTCAGTTGGGGGCACACTGGAGGTTGAAGGCATAGTTGACGTGTCATGGGACGTAAAAATTGATTGAATAGGCCCATTCTCATGGGGATCGCTGTTGGAATCGATGTCAGAAAGAACGGCATCGTCTTCGTCGTCGTCATAATCATCATTCGATGACACATTTCCGTCGGAATCCAAACCAGTAGTCGAAATGTCCCAAATTGCTCTGTAAGCAGTTGCCGCAGCTTGCCGTTGACTCCGATGCATATTGTCTAACTAAACTCGACAAGGAAAATGCTCGCATGTCCGTGAGAACTTGCAGCAGTCACATGATAGTGACGCGAGTGATGACCAGGAACCGATCGGAAACTTGCTTATTGTCTCCTCCACACCGGCTTTTCCGCGTAGACATGTCTCGTGTATCAAGTTATCATCGATATGGAAAAAGGAATAGGTGAATACATCAATCTAGCCAGCGTATGCCTTTAGGCCTAACTTTCGAGATAATAAACAGTTGCTCCCATGCAGTTCAAATAAAATACTTTGCCTAATAATGGATTGCATTTAAACGCTAAATGCTCACTATTATATCAGCTACATCAAAGTACATTAATTGATAAGAATATAGCATTAATTTTAGCGAAAAATGAGACAGGGCCTCTGAGGCCCTGTTCGTCTTTAACGCAAGTTTTTTTTAAAACGAAAGTAGCATCGATGAAATTATTGCAAATATCAAAACAATGATATGCAATGGAAGCCAATAAAGAACTTGAAGATGTCACGAAGTTTCATCGATATATCTCAAATAGTTTTTGAGATATCCAAGTTTGAAAATAAAATAGGGCCTCAAAGGCCCTGTCCGTCTTTAGAGGGTTAAAAGTGGAAGAAACAAAAGTGGAAGAAACCGCGGGGATGTATCCTTCAATATCATATGAACGTAGTTCTACTACCCCCTCCCTTCTAATTTCTAGGGGTCCCTTCTGACTTCTAGGGGTCCCTTAAGAAATTTTTTATTATAAAATGAACAACATAAATGAGTTTTTAAAATTATATGGAACGCAAACAACTACAAATTTTGATTTAAAGAAAATTGCAAATCAATTAGGAATAAAGAATTTTCATGTTCTAATGAGAGACGAATTACAATTCCTAAAAAATAAGCCAACTGTAAATTTCATAACAAATCTTCACACAACAGATGAAAAAGGAGTACATTGGTCTGCAGGTATCTTTAATAAAAATCGAGATAATTACTATTTCGACCGCCCGGAGGCTGAGAACTATTGGTTCGACTCTTATGGACTTCCACCTACAAATGAAGTCAAAAAATTACTTGGCAATGGAACTTATAATACATTTCAAATTCAAAAACCGGGAACTACTTATTGTGGTCAATTATGTCTTTATGTTTTATTTAAATTACAAAAAGGGGGGCCATTTCTAGATATTATGTTAGAATTGAATAAGGGAATTTCATTCCCGAAACGTTAGTTCCAATAATAATGATAATGATAATTAAAAATCAGTTCGTTGTAATTCATTTTGATAAAATCGGCCTCTGATATCTTCATCATCTAAATCTTTGATTTCGTAAGTAATCGGATAAGTTTGATTTATTTTACAAACTTCAAATATTTCTTTAGTCCAATAGCCAACGAAGCCTTTTTCAAATTTATTCCTATATTTAAATATTCTAACTCTATCTCCAATTTTAAATTTCGGCTTACGTTTCTGTAAATTCGGATTACTCTCATTCAAATTATTATTTTCGTTCGAATAATTATTCTCGAATATTTTCTTTCGGATTAAATCAGGGTCGTCAGAAGCATTCTTTGGAGTTTCTTCAATACCAGAATGAACTTTATTATTGTACTCTTCTACAACTCCTGGTAATATCTTCAACCATTTCTGATTTCTTTGCTCAGTAAATTTCTTGAATAATTTATTTTTTAACGTCTGATTGAATCTTTCTATCACTACAGCTTTTCCAGCGTTTTCAGTTGAATAAACAGTTTCAAATAGTGGCTGAACGTTTCGGTTATAAAATTCCGACCCTTTATCAACAAACAATTTCCTTGGCTTTCTATTACTTTCTTTAAAGATTTCTTCAAACGCATATTTAACTGATAGACCACTTTTATTTTTTAAAGGCTTTACCCAAGCGTATCGTGTATATAAATCTATAACGGTCAATGCGTATTTGTAGTCCCTTTCATTCGGCATATGAATAAGATCAGCACTCCAAATATCATCTTTATTAAATACTTTTACTTTCAATAAATATTTAGGCCTTCTATATTCCTTGTGAATTTCAGACGCGTAGGTTCGAGCGTTGCTCTTAGACAGCTTTGCCGTCGTTTCATTTGCTGACGGATCAATACCCTGACCGAATAATATTTTAGCTTGTAAAGCTTTCTTAACAAACATTCTTTCAATTTTTTCTCTAAATGTAGGATTTTGAATACTATCTAATTCTTGAATCATCTTCTTATCAGCTGCATGTCAAGAGCTTAGGTCATGATTTCGATAAGCTAAATCATGCCTGTAAGCTGCGGCATCTACTCTATTTATTGATTCTTCACCTGGTTTCGGATTATTATTCGCATCTAGTCTTATATCTAATCGAGTTCCTGGACCGGTATATGAATGACCGGGAAGATGTTTTTCTTTCGAATATTTACTCCAAATAAATCCAGGAAAGTTTTCTAATTTTTTTTGTATGTCACCACCGTAGGTAGTAGCCAAACCTTGTTTGCTGTCGTTACCTTCATAAATTTTACAATTTGAGTTTTTATTTTTGTTTAATAGATAATTTAATAAATCTAAATTAGCAATTTTTAATTTAATTAAATTTTCGGAATTTGTAGAATTCATTTTAAAAGATAAAATAAATGTTTTACCTTATGGACCAAAGGTCCTGAGGTTATTACCGAATCATACTAGGACTTAGATATATTCCAGAACCATCTTTAGTTTCTTTAATTTCAATTAAATCATCAACATTGTGGAGAATATTTTTAAGAACTCGTTTTCCTTCATCAACTAATTTTAATTTACTAATAAAATTATCTACTATTCCATCACCCCTAGCAACTTTCTCTAACTCTCTATTATGACGTTTTTGTTCTTCTAATGCTGCCTTCTCTGATTTATTTTTATTTACTGCTTGGACAATACCAGCTGTCCCACCTGCAACACTTCCTGCTGCTGCTATGCCACCTATTATTAGTGGAATTAATGGGAGAATCCCGCCATTCTTTTCTTCTTGTAATTGAATATTCTCTATCATTGGTTTACTTATGTAATACTTTTTTTATTAATCGTAATAGTTTTAGGGGTATTTTTGTCAACAATATTACGTAATTTTAATTCAACAGTTTTATTATTATTACTTTTCGCTTGCGACATTTTTAATAAAAAAATTTTAAGTTATCAAAAATTTTAATCTATTCTAGTTATGAATAAATTAGGAATTTTTAAACTATTCTAGTTACAAAAAAATTTTATTACTAATTACTAAAAAAATTTAAGTTAACAAAAATTTTAATTAACTTATCCTAGCCATCTTTCCATTAAGAATTTCAATAGAATATTTTACATCTTCTAGCAATAAACCATAAGCCATCAATGAAGTTGTGGAATCTTTCTTTTCAATATCAATTGTTACATCACAACCAGTCTTGATAATATCTTCAGATTGTGCACATAAAATCGAAACAGAAAACAGGATATAAATGTCTCCAATCTCCAGGAGTTAATTGTGGTTCAACTCCAAATTCTATACAAAGATTTCGATAAGAATCATATCCTTCCATAAATTGATTATTGGTATCATCGAATCTTAATGGATCAATTGGATATCGGGTTTGATTTAATGAAACTTGTAAACTTCGAATTGTATTAATATGAAAAAGATTGTTGTTCTTATCAAAACTTGGAGAATTATTTCTTTGACATGTTAGTAATAAATATCTTGGAGTATTCGAAGTTCTAGTAAAATGCCAGTTAAATCTTTGTTCGGAAAAAGTTACTGAACTAGCAGTACGCTTTAGAAAATTTACTGGAATTGGTTTGTTAGTATTTAATCTTTTTGCAATAGCTGTTTCAATCTCTAAACTAGGAGTAATATGCTTAATCCACCATTCAAGTCTATCAATTTTTAAATATGCTTTTTTTCCAGTCTTACCAAAAAAGATTAATTCATTATTTGCTGTACGATGAATTATTAATTTGAATTTTAATTGATATGATATTTTATTGTAATATAAGTATCTGAATAATGGAGACAATGACCAATTTACTGTTTGCTTACTTTTCTTGTTAAACTCACGTCTTTCTTTATATGCAGTATTATTTGTTTTATTTAAATGATCTGCAATATTTTCTACATCTTTCGCAATTCCTGCTGCATCTGTTCCAGCGTGAGTTAAATCATCAACAATTATACCATCATTAGTATCAGGAAACCAACCTTCGATTTCATACTTTTTATTATTTTCACCAATTGTTACAAATCTAAGCATTGTATCAATTACACCTGGATAATCACTTATTGTTTCTATATTTTGAGTTGCAACATCTAAACGCATTTGTGTAAATAATCTTGGAAAAAAATTATTCTCTAGTGCAATATTATCGGTTTCTGGTAATGGTGTTGTAAAATTGGCATCACTATACAAAGAATATTCACAGTGTAAAAATGAATCAGGTAGATATATATAACTCTGCTGACTATCAACTTCAAAAATTAAATCACCTCCAGTATTTACTCGACTGGAAGATCCGGGATTCATAGCAATTCTTATATAGTCATTCTTTTTTTGATTGCAACTGACGAACGGAGGATCGTCTAATCTAAATTTATTTTCGATAAGCGAAGACATTTTTATAAAAAATAAGTTGACATTTTGTTTTTCTCACACACAGAAAAAATTCTGCTAAAATAATTTTACTAAAATAATTTTACTAAAAAAATTTTGCTAAGAAAATTTTGCTAAAAAATTTTACTAAAATAATTTTACTAAAAAACATAAATTTTGAATTTCGCTAGACCAGCTCCGCTACAGCTTTGCTGGTTAAACCGAAGGTTGCTGCTCACGCCATTTCCTCTTATTTCTTCAATTGAACGTTTTATGGCTACGCCTGATTTCTTCTTATGTTTACTATCAGACGGAGCTCCGCTCCTCAAGGTTTCCCCAACAGCTATGTTAGCAATTTTATTTTTTGTTTCCTCTGCAAGTTTTTTTAAATTTTTTAGTTCTTCGGAATCATTCCTAAGTTTACGAATAGCTTCTAGTTGTTTTAATTCGTTTTGAGATTTAACAGCATTTGATATTGCACTAGCTGTACTACCTATAGCAGCTGCTCCTTTTGCAGCAGATGTAATCAAATCTTTATTATTTTTAATTAAGTTAACGATACTTCCAATACCAGAGAAGATGCCAGCTCCTTCTTTTTGAACGGCACCTGCGGTGCCTAGGAACTTTTGTGTTTCGATTGTTTCTCTATTATCATAATGATAAACAGGATTCATACGTGGTTCATGAGCAATTCTTTGATTTGAAGCAAAATGTTTAAGATTGTGTTTATAAATTATAGGCATTTTTTAGGATTAAATTTGACTTTTGGGAAAAAATATTTACGTTTGTGATTGGTTAGTAACCTGAGGAGCTTCGCTCCGATAGGTTAGAAACCCAAGACTTCGTCGATCAAGATTTACGTTTGTGAATGGACAACAACTTCGAGATAACTTTATTAATTGATTGTTGCACTTTATCTATTGCGTCAAGCAGCGTGTGATGTACTTTAATTTCTTTTCTATTAACTTGCATTTTCTGCTGATTAATCTTCAACGTCGTTTTAAGAGCATTTAACTTAATTTTAAGAACATCTAATTGTCTTTTAACAGAATCTAACTGTTCTTTATTTTCTTTAGAGTTTTCTTGTAAATTTTTCTTTAATTCATTTTGTAAATTGATTTTAAGAGTTTTCATTTTATCAACTTTTTCATTAAGTGAGTTTACTTCATTTATTATTCCATTCATCTTTTTCATTTGTTGAGTAATTTTAGAACTTAATTCATCAACACTTTTTTGGAATGTAGTTTGTAACTGCTTTAAATTTTTTTTAATTCTTTCAGGAAGTTTTTCTATTTCATCTTCTAATTGTTCTTTTAACATTTTTATCTGATGTTTATTTTTAATGACTGCAGATTTTAAATTTATAGAAAGTAATATTAAAATTTTTGATTGTTCAGAAATCTTTTTAAAAAGTTTTGCTATACCTGCTTCTAGCTCTCTATCCTTTTTATCAAGTTTTAATAATTTTTCGTTTAATGATTTGTCATTAAGTTTTAGCAACTTTAATTCATTCATCAGTGGAACCAAAACATCGTTTATATATTTTTCTTTTAAGTCATTGATTTGTGTATCAACATATTGTTTATTTGTCAACTCTGTATTTTGTTGCGGAAGAATAGAAAGATGCAATGGACCAGATAAAACGTCTCCAGTTTTCATGATATAATTTCCGATCTCTATTTCTAATTCACGATTATTCGGGATATATGCACCTCCACCAACATTTGGTATCATCATTTTTAAAACAATAAAAAAGTAATTTTTTTATATAATGAGAAAAAAAATAAATTTTTTTCTAATAAAAATAAAAAAATAAAATTTTTTCTAATAAAAATAAAAAAAATAATTTTTTTTCTAATAAAAATAAAAAAATGGATAAGGCAAATTTAAAAAAATTATATTCGTCCGCATCATCCTGTTCTTCTTATTCGACGAGATCAACGGGATTTGAAAATAAATGTTTTGATAATAATAATAATGATAATAATCCATGTATAGATGTTAATATTTTATTTCAATTACAAGCCGAAATATTTAGAGAACAGACTAAAGGTTTACCTTCTATAGAAACTAATTATTGTTTATTTCCAGGTGATCCATTTATTAAATTTATGGAGATTGTAAGTAAATATAATGATGTTGCGTATGTAGAATTGAATAAAGAAAATATGGTAATCATTGGTCATAATAATGTTTATGGATTCATTAGAGCAGTTTTGCCGATTAGTAATACTGAGTGGATAGAAAATAAAATTATCAATTATATCAATATTAAAGAATTAGTTAAAAAATTAAAATCGTTTTCCAAGGAAAAAATTAGATTATTTGTTGATGAACAAAACCAATATAATATTCATATAGGAAGTAAAAAACATAATGAAGAATTATTATGTCAAGTTTATTACAGAGATACAATTTATAAACAAGAAACATTAGAAATGCCGCAAAGATATGATGATGATACTTATATAGGATTATATTCAAATTTAAATATTGATTTATTAAAATCTTATATAAATGGTTTAGCTCAACAAGAGAAAATTTATATGTGGACTACACCTTATACTATTAACAATGACCATAATCATAATCATAATAATTTTAAAAATAATAATAATTTTAAAGAATCCAATAATGATAAACGAACCGAAGGTTCTAGGGCTTTGCCCGATCTTAGAGAATCTTATAATAATAATGATGATGATAATATAGATGATGATAACATAGTCGATGATTCTGAAACATCTGAAAAAGGTGTAAATGGTAAAAAAGATTACAAAAATATTAGTAATTATAAAAATTTAGGTGAAGAAAAATTTATATCTCATACTGATGTACATGATATTAATACTACATGTAATCAAAATTTATCTAAATTTCATTTTCTTACAATTGAAAATAATAATGATGGTATAGTTGAAGATACTGTTAGACAACTATGTGTCGGGTCAACAAAATTTAAATTAGGATTTACATCTAATCAATTTAAAATTTTATCATCTTTAATAAAAACTAAAAATGAATCAGATTATGGTGGTGTTATTAAATTTTCCAAAAGAGATCAAAGACCAATATTTTTCTCTATTATATTATTATCAGATAAAAGATGTAATTTAGAATTAGATATTCCAATAAGAGAATGGTATCCTATCAGGGAATGGCATCCTATACCAAAAAGTGTAATTTATGATGTTGAAGGAACAATTTATGATGATGTTGAAGAAACAATTTATGATGATGATGAAGAATCAATAGTTAGTGAAAATAAATTTAAATTATCTTTTGATAAAACCTTATATGATAAAACTTAATATGATAAAACTTGATATGATAAAACTTAATTTGATAAAGAAAATAAAATAACTAACGAACGTGAAATATATAATAATATATAATAACTCTCAAGACCTTGTTATTAGAATGTTTATATCTAAAATTAAAACACAATTTTTTCCTTAAAAAATAAAAAAATGGAAAATACCAAGTTTTATTGTAACTTATGTAAAAAAAAGTTGCAAACAAAAAGAAGTTATCAATCTCATTTAAATAGTAAATTGCATTTACAAAATGTAGATCGAGTTGATGAAGGAAATATATTAATATTAAATAGTTATAAAAACTATCTAGAAACATTGCCTACTGATATAAAAGTTAAAAAAATGTTTGATGATTATTCACATTCGGAATATAAAAAAGTTTTTAATAGTGAAGATGAACATGTACGAACCGAAGGTTCTAGGGCTTTGCCCGCACCAGATGGAAGATATTTATTTAGCGATACTGATGAATTTAACGAAATAGATGAATTAAACGAAATTAAAAAAACCGATGAAGCTGAACGAACCGATGAAGCTGTACACGGGACATCGGAGATGTCTTCCAGGGCTACGCCCATAACAGATGTAAAATATTTATTTAATGAATCGGTACACGGGACATCAAAGATGTCTTCCAGGGCTTCGCCCGTTGAACATAATGAAACCGATGAAACTTTTTATAATGTATTAACAAACTTTTATAATATATTTAAGAAATCTTTCAAATGTTATATGAATGTAGAAGTACTTTATACAAAAAATGGACCTGATGGAATTCCTGAAGAAATAATACAAGGACATTTTACAAGAAATTCATAATGTAAATGATATACAACCCATATTTGAACAAATGATACTTAAATTAGAAAATTGTGTAATTGAAGCCCAGTTACGTGAATCTGGTTGGAGATTTGTTAAAATACTATCTAAGAAAATAGTAATTGATAAATATAAAAATAATACCGGTGGTAGTTATGTTCCTTTACCTTTCAGTTCACCACAAATAATTAACATAAAAAATGAAGATGATTATTGTTTTCTGTGGAGTATTATAGCACATTTACATCCTGCAGAATATCATAAAGAAAGACTAAGTCATTATAATAAAGAAGAATATATAAATGAATTTGATCTTTCGGATGGTTTAGATGAATTTCATAGGTTAAAAAAGTTTCATAAAAAGAATAAAAATTTAATAGAAGTAAATGTTTTTGAATTAAATGTGAATTATGTTTCTACTGGTAAAATTACTCCACTTTACTCAGATTCAAAAAAATTTTATTTGAATAATAAAAATTTATGTCAATCAGAAATAGTATATAATGATAGAGGAAATTACATGCATCATAATATTTTTTACCAAGGAAATATAGTATGTACTGAAAAATTTCAAATTGTTAAAACACTATCACCAATAATGATTAATCATAATAATTATAAAGGACGTAATTATAATTATGATTATGATTCCGATTATTTATCTTTATCTTTAGAATATCAACAAAAATTACAAAATTTAAATGAAATTTTACAAAAATGTAAAACAGATTATCAACAACAAACAAAAATGTTACTACAAGAATATCACCATAAATATCAAAATAAGATAGAAACGATTCAAAAATTAAATGAAGAAAATAATGAAGAAAATGAAACCAATCAAAAAATAAATGAATCTTTAAAAAAATGTCTACAACAATATAAAGAACAATATGATAAAGAATATGAACAACAGCTACAAATATTAAATCAAAATTCTCATCGAAATACATTTAATCTTGCAAAAGAAATTGATGAAACACATGAAATATATAAAGATAAATTTGAAAAATTAAAACAAACAAAGCTACCAGCACAAGCGAATATATTATATTATCAGGGTCATTTTATATTGTGTAAAGATGTTTCTATATTTACAAAAACTTCAGATAATACAAATTTTCCTTGTCTTCAATGTATGACAAGTTTTAGAACTAAAGAAGAAATGAATAGACATTTGGAGATTTGTCAACAAAACGAAGCAGTTGAAGATACTTTTCCTGAAGATGATTATTTAGAATACAATAAGTGGTATTTTAAAAATAAAGTACCCTTTACAATATATTGTGATTTCGAAGCATATAATGTTAAAATGACACAAAATTCTGAAAATGATAATTCTGAAAATGATAATTCTAAAAATGATAATTATGAAAAAAGTGCACCTGATCAAAGTAAAGAAAAATATTTATTTGAACAAAAACCATTATGTTGGGGAATGTACATTCATTCAAATTATCGTGAATTATTGAAATCAGAATATTATCAATACTATGGTGAAGATAGTTCAGAAATGTTTACAAAGAAAGCAGAAGAATTACAAGGACGTTTTTCACAATTGCTTGAAACAAATATTCCAATGATGCCATTAACAGAAAAAGAAAAATTAAATTTTATTAATGAAACAAAATGTTATTACTGTGGAAAAGAATTTACAAAAAAATTATAAAAATGGCAGAGGTAGTTATCTTGATAAGGTAAAAGATCATGATCATCTAAATGGATTATATAGATGTGCAGCACATAATTCTTGTAATCTTAATGCTAATAAATTTAAATATAACTTTCTTCCTCTATATTTCTATAATGGTTCTAAATATGATTTCCATTTAATAATGAAAGATTTATTTTCATCTGAAAAATTACAACAACAACAAATAAATGTACTATGTAAAACAGAAGAAGAATATTTTT
The DNA here is from genome assembly GCA_907163375.1 of Prostheceraeus crozeri. Taxonomy (NCBI): domain Eukaryota; kingdom Metazoa; phylum Platyhelminthes; order Polycladida; family Euryleptidae; genus Prostheceraeus; species Prostheceraeus crozeri. The sequence continues at coordinate 26,798 of CAJQUW010000361.1, forward strand.
CAATGCAATTAGGTTGTATTAGAATTTTAGATGCATTTAGATTTTTTACTCCTTATTCATTAGATGTTATGGGAAAAACTTTGAAATCTGAACAATGTAAAATATTAAATAAATATAATTTAAAACCTTTAAAAGGCATATTTCCGTATGAGTACATAACTGGAGATAAAACCTGTGGTTCACAGTCGAAGACTGATTTTAATTCTGTGAATAAAATTATGGAAGAAAAACAACTTCCTCCAATAAATAAATTTAAGTCAACATTAAAACAATCACAATTATCTGAAGAAGACTATGCAGAAGGTGAAAAGAATTGGAGAGAGTTAAATTGTAAAACAATGTATGATTATACAATGAAATATCTACAGATAGATGTATTAATACTAGCTGATCTTTTTGAAAACTTTCGTGATATGTGTTTAGAATATTACGGAATAGATCCATGTTATTGTTATTCTACACCAGGTTTAACATGGTTAGCAGGATTAAAACATACAAATGTTAAACTTAAACATTATAAAGAGAATACATATGATAAATTATTATTTTTTGAATCTGGAATTAGAGGTGGAGTTTCATCAGTTTTAGGTAATAGATATGTTAAATGTTATAATAAGAAAGTAAATCCACAAGAATATAGAATAATGAAACCTTTATCTCCAGAAGAAAAAGAAAAAATATTAGAAATTTTTCGAACGAAACGAGAAGGAGTAGAACGTGAAAATGCAATTGATGAATTCATGAGAGAAAACTATTTGTTATATTATGATTTTAATAGCTTATATTCTTCTTGCATGATACAAGAATTACCAACAGGTGAGATGGAATGGTGTAATATTCGTACGACATCAGAGATGTCTACTAGGGCTTCGCCCGTTCTTGATTATCAAAAAACATATGATGGAAATTATAATCATGGTTATATATATGAAGTTGATTTAGTATATCCTGATGAAATAAAAGATAAAACAAAATATTTTCCTTTCTGTCCCGAAAACAAAATTCCCAATATAGAAGATTTTCCAGATTATCAAAAATCTTTAATTCCTAAGAAATACAGACCAACAAAAAAACTTATGTTAACACAAAGCAATAAAGGAAAGTATGTTGTTGAAGGAAGAATGCTAGATTGGTATTTAGAACATGGAATGATTCTCACCAAAATACATCGAAAACTATTTTATCAAAAATCTAGGTGGTTAAAAGATTATATAGAGTTCAATATTGAAAAACGCAAAATAGCTAAAAGAAATAAAGATGATTTTGGAAAAGTGTTCTTCAAATTAATGAATAATGCATTTTATGGTAAGACTTTAGAAAATGTGCGTAATAGACAAAATATTGAAATAGTTTATGATAAAGATAGGTTTCAAAATTTAACAAGGAAACCTACATATAAAAGAACTACTAGATTTAGTGATGAACTATGTGCTGTACATCTACGTCGAATCAGCGTAAAACATGATAAGTTTAATTTTATAGGATTCACTATATTAGAATTAGCTAAACTATTTATGTATAGATTTATATATGATTATTTAGCACCTGCTTATGGCAAAAACTATAAATTACACTTTACAGATACCGATTCTGTTTTCTTAGAATTAATAATACCGTATAACTCTACACTTGATGAAGAAATTAATAAAATAAAAGATATCATTCATCCGTCTGATTTATGTAAAGTAAAAGATGAATTAGAAGGAAATGAAGATTTCATAACAAAAGCTATATTTTTAAAATCTAAATGTTATTGTTATAACACAACTAATAATATTAAAACACATAAAACATTAAAACGAAATTCAAAGGCATCAGTGGCTAATCAAATAACATTTCAAGATTATAAAAATGTATTATTTAATAATGAAATAAAAACAGCATGTAATTATAGACTTAATTCAAAGAAACATAAAATGTATTTAAAAGAAGAACATAAATTAGCATTAGATCCATTTGATGATAAAAGAAAAATTTTACCTGATGGAATAACTACTTCACCTTTTTAATTTTCTAATTTCTAAGATAGACAAATTTGATATATACATAAAATAAAAAATAATAAAATATTATAACACTATATTTGTATATTTTTTATCACTCGGTAAACAAATGTTCTATCGACTTTCAGTCGGGGCGAAGCCCCTCGAGGCGAAGCCTAGTCAGAGAACAATTGTTCGATAACTCTATCATGAATTTTTTTATCAATATTAATTGTAATGAAGCCATAATCTTTTGACCAAGCATTGTTACACGATTGTTTAAATTCATCTTTATTTCTTACACATAAATCTCTTAACAAATCACTTAAGTTTCTTGCATTTATTTCAAATAGTATAAATATATTTGCATTCTTTCTAATAACACTTCCGTCTAATGAATACATGCTTTGTGTTAAATAAAAAACACTACAGTTATTATGTCTACCTCTTGTGAAATAATTTCTCTGAACTGACTGATTTCTATCATTAACACAATCATCAAAAATTACACAATGTTCCATTGTTTTATCTAGTTTACTAGGATCTTGCATATTACCACTATCATCTATTAATTGTATCTTGATATGCTTATTTTTATTGGATTCAACTAACTGATTATTTTTTGCTGCTTCTTCACACCACGAACTTATTTCTTCTTCATCTTCAGATTTTTCATATTCTTTGAATAATGAAGCAATTGCTGTTTTTTTAAGATTATTTTCAAATCCATATTTTAAAAATTGATAGACGGGTTGTTCTGCCGTTGTTGTATAAATTATAAGATTGTTATAATCCAAAAAATTTGGAGTCGTTAAAATTTTAAATAATAAATATGTTTTTCCACATCCTGATCTTCCACAAATAACTGACAAAACTTTATTAGATAAATTTGGATGATGATTAAATTTGAGTTTTTTTTATTTAATGGTGGTACTTCACTCATTTTTTAATAAAAAAATTTATTTTTATTTTTAAAGAAGAAGAAGAAGAAAATTAAACTTCTCTAGCTTCGCGTGGGAGTTTATACCTCCCGAACCAAAAGATCTATCATAATCTCTTCACCTCCAAAATTTATTTCTTGTCCTTTCTCATCAGTGATTCTAATGCCAATGTTGTTAATAGTTTTTCTTGTAATAGGAAAATATATTAATGTTTGTGGAATTACATTTAATCTATAACCAATGGGTACAGTAAAAGCTGGAAAACTGAATATTAAATTGGACAATTTACCATTTATATATCCTCCTTCAATAATGTCACAATGTACAACAATTGAATTTATTTCAGTTATTTTTAGAATCTTCTCACCTAAATGATAACCTTGACTATAGGTTTGTTTATTAAATCCTAATAGCTTTGACAATGATCTATCATGATTAAAATCAACTTGATGATTTTCGTCTAAAGTAAGAGAAAATTTATTAACTGCCGGTTCAACAGCAAAATGTAATTGTTTCTTATCTTTAAATGGTATACCTAAATTTCTCTTAATTTCATTTGAAATTGATTCAACTTCGTAAGAACCAGGAGGAAAAGTTTGTATTTTCCATGTTTTGCCTTTATCAGTGGAATATCTAAATTGATCATTCACATCTTTGATAACGTTTTGAATAGTGTTAAATGTAGAGAAACTAGTCAATGCAATTTGATAATTTTTATTCTGTTCTAAATGAAGAATGGGTTCTAAATTACAAGTGTGTGATGAAGTAGTTGTTATAATTTTTAACGTCGTACTAAATTTTGATGAACCCAAAATCTCTGTCAAATTTTCTAAATGATTATTAATTTTGTCTAAATCTGCTGAACACATTTTTTAGTTAAAATTTTAAATAAACATTTTTTATAAAAAAATTCAAGACAACAACATATTTCAGCTACGGGCGAAGCCCTTAAAGACATCAGAGATGTCCGGTTATACTTTTATAATCCTCTTCATTTAGAATCTTCTTTTCCAGCAGTCTTTTCAATATAGCATGAATTTCATTGAAACTAGAATTATGTCCTTCTTTTATTGCCGATATTAAAATATTTAATCTATTTAGTAATTCTTGTGGATCATCTGGTAAAAATACAGTTGTTTCTGTTTTAAAACCTTTTCCTACTTTAACTCCCGTTGATAATAAATTTTCTAATTGTTTATAACGTCTAAGAGATTTTACTGCACCAACTCTATCTAACATAGCTTTATATTTTATGAGATCTTCTACAGCATAATTATTTAAATCTGCTCCTCTTAAAAGATTAACAAAATTTCTATCTAAATTAAAAGGAGATTTATCTGGTGAAAAAATTAAACCTCGAAAAGGTTGTGGAAATATTTCTTTTTGTCCGAGATAAAATCTAGGTATTGTTTTTCCATCTATAAATGAAATAGAATGTTCAAATTGCATAGATTTTGGTAATTTCTTATTAATGTTTGATTCTAGTAATCCATAGTCATCTAATATAGTTTTGTGCTCTGGATCTGTTATATCAATTTGTTTATCATTATTTGTAAGTTCTTTTTCAAGAGTTTTAAATGGTTTCATAGTTTTTTCAAAATCAGTTTTTACTTGCTCGGTTTGCTGCATTTTTTCAAACATATCAGATTGAATACCAGCTTTTATCATTCTATGTTGAAAATGATTTTCTTTCATAATATTTCTTTGTTTTATTAACTCTTCTAATTGTTTTATTCTTTTAAAATTATCAGCTCTAATTTTATCCATTTTTAAAATATAATATTTGAATTTTGTGGTGACATTGGAATACAGCAAAAACATTTTACTGAACAAATTATTTTTTTATTGCTTTGTTGTCTGACATCTTTTCGTTTAAAGTTTTCTCGTTTTAAGTTTTGTTTAATAAAGATTTGTTTAATAAAGTTTTGCTTAAATTTTCGCTTAAGGTTTTAGCTCTTCTAAAAAAATTTTGTCATTTTCTTCATTAGAAATTTTACCACCAGTAAAAGTTTTACCATCACTCGAAATTTTGCCATCCTGTTTATTCTTATCATCAACTTTTTCTGACTGTAATTGAAATGATATTTGATTTACTTCATTAGCTATTTGATCAAATTTTTCAATCTCATCTAACGTAATAACATTATCATCACATACTCTTTGAAAGTAGTAATGTAGTTCATCATAGACTTCTTTAATATGTAAATGCTTAGTTTTTAATGATTTTCGTTTCTTAGTTATTAAAGATTTATCTAACATTGTAACAAGTGAAGTTGCAAAAACACCCGTACCTGTTAAAGCTGTAGCAACTACTGGAATTACTAAAACACCTGAAGATATAACAATTGTTAAAGCACCTAAACTTATTGTTAAGAATATGCCAATTCCTTGTGTTACATTCTTAACTTTAGTCCATCTCTTTCTTAATTTTTTATAATGTTCTAGTCTAAGTAATAATTGAGATTCCTTATCTTTCATATACCTAACTCTATCTTTGTGTTTTTCTTTATTCAATTCACTTATTTTTAACTGTGATAACGAAGGATATAGTCTTGCGGTTTCTTCCACTTTTGTTTCATCCATTCTTGTTTCTTCCATTTTTAAAGAAATATTTTTAGTCACATGATATATTTTAAAAACCTGAAAGATGGATAAAATTCATGAATTTGAGATTCTTAACTTTTATGATTTTTTCGGTGTCCTGGAACGGTCATGATTTTAGGGGCGGGTGTAAAATTGTAATTCTCAAATTTTGAGATTTTGAAAAATTTGAAAAATTGGGTATTTTTAAAAACGCCCAAATTTATGAATCTAGGTCTTCATAACCTGAAAAAGGGTTCAAATTCATGAATTTATGTCGTTTTTAAAAAGTACCATTTTTTGAAAAATGGTACTTTTTGAATGGACTAAATTCATTTATTTAGGTCTTAAAAACCTGAAAAAGGGTTCAAATTCATGAATTTATGTCGTTTTTAAAAAGTACCATTTTTTGAAAAATGGTACTTTTTGAATGGACTAAATTCATTTATTTAGGTCTTAAAAACCTGAAAAAGGGTTCAAATTCATGAATTTATGTCGTTTTTAAGGATACTATTTTTTTTTATTTTTATGTTGTCCTGGAACAGTCTTTTGCCCATTAGTAGTGAAAACTGTGCCCTACTTGCGACGGATAGGTACATGGATAGGTACATGTAAAGTTTAGTGTTATCAATAGGTACATGGATAGGTACATGTAAAGTTTAGTGTTATCAATAGGAACATGGATAGGTACATGGATAGGTACATGTATACTTTAGTTATCGATAGGCACATGGATAGGTACATGTATAATTCAGTGTTATGAATAAGAACTTGTATGAGATCTGTTTTACTGGATAGGTACATGTGTTTGGTACACTCAGTTGAGTACACTGTGTTTGGGAACGTCTATGATCGAACTTGTGTGGTTTGGTTCTGAGCACTTGGGTACGTACCGACAGACGTCCGTTGTTTGATTTTGAATGGGTTTGCTCAATTGCGACTATTGTGACTATTGCAAGTATTGTAATCAAGATGACACATTGATTTTCCTTTTACGTAGACAAACTATGCTATAAATATGAGATAGTTTTTTGATGACATACATAATGATGACTAGTATCCCAACGTCGTGGGTTGTCGCAAGAGACCTTGGATATTCGTTCAAAGCCATAGAAACTGTAACAAATCTCAGTGAAAATATCAACGCTGGTGATTTAGTTGATCGACTAATGGATCTAGATGAGCATGCCATGAATCACAATTTGGATCGTAGGTGGATAGAGGATTTCTCCATGCTACACTGCAATGATAGTGAAATTAGGAGGATCAAATTGGAACGATATGGAAAGAAGGAGACATCTGACAGTGTTTTAATAAAAAGTTCTCCCAATAAAAGTGACTTCAGAAGGAAATTAGAACAAGAGACATTTAAATTATTATGTGAACGGAACTGCGTTAAATGTTTTAAACAGGAACGATCCCTTCTCTTTTTGCCATGTTCTCATAGCGTTATGTGTTCTACATGTTATGTACCCTTTGAAACTTCATCTTGTCCCCTTTGCGATGAAGAAATATCTTCAACAGTCACTGTATATCGTTCATGATGAGTCATCATGCAGGTCTGTGATTGGTCACTATTGTGTCTGTGTGTGACTTTTCTATATAAGGAGGACATTGTACCGTTCTATTTCAAGCATAATTTGAGACTAATACAATGTCAATCAGCATGTCGTTCACTACCAACATTCCCATTTCAATAATTTACCGAAGTCAACTCTTCACGGGCAATATATTTTATTCTGCCGTGAATATAACTGGCTATAAAGCGGATTTGGTGGATCTGATGGATGAAATAGTGAAGTATTTCCGCTGCGGAGAGGACGTTGTGGTGCAGAGAATGTTGATGAGAGTCGTGAACAACTCTCTTACACGAGTTGCAAGATTCTGGCTCAATGAAGTATTTCGCCCACTATCTCAAACGGAGATTGTACCGGAATACTCTCGCTGTTGGTGCAGCAGTATCCAACGGAAACTCAACACATGTCTCCATGACATTATCACCTCCAGCTACTATGACGAGAAGGGTGAGAAGTGCAAACTGGACTTGTTCAGTGGACCGCCATCAGTAAGCATCAATGTGGCTGCTCAAGGACATTCTGAGGTGATCAGTTTGCGGGCATACTATGCCAATATTTTAAAGACTTTCCATTTAAAGCCTTGCTGTATGTGCTGTCCTATTTCAAAACATCTAATGAAAGACATTGAGCAGCTCATAACTGCTACAAATGAGACTCTAGCCGATGTGAGTGTATATCAGTTACCCTCTACAACTTGCTAAGTGTTTTATGTAATTTTATACGTACCAGCAACAAACTCTGTGTGAATGCTTGTAAACTTTTGTATATAATGTTGTAAGTACTAAGCAAAAATTGTAATTGTATTATCTATTTCCATATTAGAATAAAAATGTCTGTAAAACGGAAGGCATCTTCTCGTCAATCGAAACGGTCCTTCAAACCTTCAAGTCAGTTTAAAAAGGCGTTGCGAAAGTTAAACAGGATACATGATAATAAGAAGAAGTGTAAATTGATTCAAAATTCAAGTGATGATTTCATTCGTGATTTAGCTTTTGCAATACACAAATGTCTACCTATTTACAAGCCTCTGTTGAATGCTGGCTCTTTGAATAGCATAAAAAAGTTTTCAAATCCAAGGAGTAGTGATAAGAAAAGGCGAAACTTAATTCAGCGCGGTGGTGGTGGGTTTCTAAGTATGTTAAATGATATTGGAAACAGTATTAATGGTGTAATCAATAGTCCGCTTGGAAGGATTGCAGCAA
>CAJQUW010000362.1:0-262283 GCA_907163375.1 Prostheceraeus crozeri
TTTTTTTTTTTTTTTTTTTTTTTTTTTTGTTTTTTTTTTTTTTTTTTTTTTTTTTTGTTTTTTTTTTTTTTTTTTTTTTTTTTTTTTTTTTTTTTGTTTTTTTTTTTTTTTTTTTTTTTTTTTTTTTTTTGTTTTTTTTTTTTTTTTTTTTTTTTGTTTTTTTTTTTTTTTTTTTTTTTTGTTTTTTTTTTTTTTTTTTTTTTTTTTTTTTTTTTTTTTTTTTTTTTTTTTTTTTTTTGTTTTTTTTTTTTTTTTTTTTTTTTTTTTTTTTTGTTTTTTTTTTTTTTTTTTTTTTTTTTTTGTTTTTTTTTTTTTTTTTTTTTTTTTTGTTTTTTTTTTTTTGTTTTTTTTTTTTTTTTTTTTTTTTTTTTTTGTTTTTTTTTTTTTTTTTTTTGTTTTTTTTTTTTTTTTTTTTTTTTTGTTTTTTTTTTTTTTTTTTTTTTTTTTTTTTTTTTTGTTTTTTTTTTTTTTTTTTTTTTTTTTTTTTTTTTTTTTTTTGTTTTTTTTTTTTTTTTTTTTTGTTTTTTTTTTTTTTTTTTTTTGTTTTTTTTTTTTGTTTTTTTTTTTTTTTTTTTTTTTTTTTTTTTGTTTTTTTTTTTTTTTTTTTTTTTGTTTTTGGTTTTGTTTGCGTTGTTTTTTGGTTTAAGTTCGTTTTTGTTTTGTGTTTTTTTTGGGGTTAGGTGTTTTTTTTTTGTTGTTTTTTGGTTTGTGTTTGTTTTTTGTTCGTTTTAGATTGTGTTTATGGTTTTGTGTTGTTGGTGTTTGTTTCGTGTTGTTGTTCTTGTTTTGTTTTATGTTTTTGATTTTAATTGGTTTATTATTGTTTTATTGTTTATGGTGGTTTAGTTTATATGTGTGTTTTGTTTTGGGTGTTTGATTTTTGTGTTTGTTTTGGTGTTGGTTTTTGTTGGTTTGTTTTTTGTTTTTGTTGTTTTTGTTTGGTTTTTTGGTGTTGTTTGATTAGAGTTTGGTTTGTTGTTTTTTGATGTGGGTTATGGTGGTTTGTTGTTTGGTTGGTGTTTTAGTTTGTTGGGTTGTTTAAGTTTTGTTTTTTGGGTGTTGGGTTTTTGTGTAGTGTTGTTTGTTTTGTTTTGGTTTGTTTATTTGTTTGTTTGTTTTTAGTTGTTTCTTAAGTTGTGGGTATTGAATTGTAGTTGGTTTGGTTTGGTGTTGATTTGTTTTAGTTTTTTTTTGTTTGTGTGTGTTGTTGCGTTTTGACTGGTTGTTGTGTTTTTTATGGTTTAATTGTGTTGTTTTGTGTGTTGTTTGTTGGTTTGTTGGATCTGTCAGTTGTTTTGTTGTTGTTTATTTTTTGTTTTTGTTTGTTGTGTTTGTGTTTTTGGTTTGTTTTTGTTTTTTTGTTTTTTGTTTTTTGTGTTTTTGTTGGTGTTGTATGTTTTATTTTTATATGAGTTGTTTGTTTTGTTATGTTTTTGGGGTTTTGTTGGTGTTTTCTTGTTTGTTTGTTTGTTTAGGTTGTTGGGGTTTGTTGGTGTGTTGTGGGTTATTTTTGTTGTGGTTTAGTGGTGTTTCGGTTTTGTTGTTTTCGTTGTAATCGTGTTTTTTTGAGGTGTTTGTTTAGTTTTTGTGTTGGGTTGTTGTTTTGTTGTGTTTTTTTGGTTGTTTTGTTGTTTTTTTGTTGTTGTTTTTTGTGTTTTTGTTGTGTAGTTTGTGTTGGTTGTGGTTTTTGTGGTGTTCTGGTGTTTCGGTGGGGTTGTTTGTTGGTGTTGGTTGTTTTTAATGGTTGTTTGGTTGGTTTATGTGTTGGGTTAAGTTTTATTGTTTTTTTGTTATGGTTTTTTGTTTTTGGTTTTATTGTTGTTGTGGTTGTGTTTTTTGTTTTTGTGTAGTTTTATTGTTATTGGTTGTTGGGTGTGTTTAAGTTTTTGTCTTGGTTTTTGTCGTTTGTGTGGAGGGTTTAGTGTTGATGTGTTTAGTGTGTGTGTTTGTTTTTGTTTGTGTTGTGTGTGTTGGTGGTTTGGTTCTGTTTGTTGGTTGTTGTTGTTGTTTGTAGGTTGTTTGTTTGTATGGTTTGTTTAGTTTGTTGGATTAGTTTTTGTTTTTGTGTTTTTGTGTGGTTGTTTTGTTTGTTTTTTGTTTATGTTGACTTTATTTTTGGGGTTTTTGTTTTTTTTGGTTTCGTTGGTGTTGAGTTATTGGGTTAGTGATTGTTTGTTGTTTAATGTTGGTGTTTAGTTGTGTTTTGTTTATTTTGGTGTTTGTTGTTTGTGTTTTATGTTGTTTTTGTTTGGAGTTTGATGTTTGTTTTTGTTCGTTTTTTGTTTTTGTTTTTGTTTTGGTTTTTCGTTGTAGGTTGTGGTTATGTGTAGTTGGGTCGGTGTTTGGTTGGTTTGTTGTTGGGCGTCTTGGGTTGGTTTTGTGTTTGGTGTTGTTTGTTTTGTTTTGTTGGTGTGTCGGTTTGGGGTTTGTCGTTTATTGAGTTGTTTTGTGTTTGTTGTTTTTTAATGTTGTTTGTGTTTCTTTCTTGTTTTGTTTTTTTGTTTGTTGTTGGTTTGTAGTTTTTGTTTTGTGTTTTTTTGGTTTTTTTATGTTTCCGTGGGGATGGGGGTTTTTTGTTTATGTTTAGTTCGTTTTCTGTGTGTTGTTTTTTGTTTTTGTGTTTGGGTTTGTTTTTTGTTCGTGTTGTGGTTTTTGTTTGTTGGGGTGGTTTGTTTCAGTGTTGTGTTGGGTTGGTTTTGTTTTGTTGTGTTTCTTTTTGTGGATGGTTTTGATTTTGTTTATTATTTTTTGTTTTTATGCGTTTGTTGTTTGTTTGTTTTGTTGTTGTTTTGTGGTGTGTTCGTTTGTTTTGTGTTTTGTTTGTTTAGTGTTTTTTGTGGTTTCTTTCGATTGTTTAAGGCTATTTATTTGATAGGCTGTTCTCATAAACAAGCAGTTTTTCACGTTGAGCAACTTTGACATTTATTTCTATCTCTAACCAGTGCCTTTTAGAAATGAGAAATTTTCGAAATTTTCTCAGTTTTGCAACTAAAAGTTAAAGGAACATTTTTTGTTGAAAATGCTTAAATCTGGACTCAATCCGGCCATAATTATGAAAAATCATGTGTGCGGGTCTGGATAATAATAACAATCAGTGTTATCGAAATTAATATCTGAGGAACTTCTAGAAAATCCCCTCCAGGATGACATTAACGCGTGGAATTGTCCACTAGTATATCTGTCAATCTTTTCATTCTAATGATGTTCCATAAATAGTTGCATTAACCACCATAGTCTACGCCAAATTGGTCTACGCTTTTGCAAATAATCGTAGTGTAGCTATCAATATCCATTTCACTAACGATCTTAATGATTTCATTTACGAAATTGATTCATCAAGCAACTTATCACTTCAGGATAAGAAAATAAGCGAGGAAGCAGTACCTGGCGGGCATTGCGGTTAGTTTGTCTCAAATGGACAGTCCTTCCTTGCAGCATTTTGTTTATTGACAGAGGAATCCTCCTTCAGCGGAGGCTTGGACCATGGGATAAAGTCAATTTAAAACTTTTGGATGACTTCGAATAGGGGCCCGTATAGCATGTCATCTTGCCTCAACGTTTCGGCAAAGAAATCATCGATACGATCTTTTTCGAGGCGATCATAGGTGCAGGTCTCGTTTGCTAGTAAAAATCTAGGGAAATTGGACGAAGGCTACATCACAGGTTTCTTTCATCAAACCGTTCGAAATTTTCAACAGATACAGCCAAAATAGCTTTAAACTGAGAAGCCGAGGTTTTCCACGGTCATTCGTGAATGTGGATGGTGCTAAGCATGACAAGTTCTCGCTATCATGGAATTCTTCAAAGGTGGAATGTTTTAGTAGACATTCTTGTCAGTGTGACTAATCCTTTTCTGACACTTGACTTTGAAAGTCAAAACTTTACTAGGAGGTGCTTGTGAATCCTCAATAGCCAAGGCGACACCAAAGACAAAATCGATGTCATCCAATTCTCGGAAATTGTTTTCAGTTTGTTACATCAGAAACAGAAGTTTATCTTTCAAATCAACAGCATTCAATGAAAGAAAGATTCAAAGTATCCTGTGGGCCCATGACCGAGACAGACAAGGCATTTCGGGAGAAATCGTTTGCCAAACAAGGCAATAATGGCGCATCACCCTGAAATTTTGTCAAGAAGGGGTTCAAATTGAGTCGCAATTGACAACTCGAAATTTCAAACTCAGCCATTTACAATCAAAGAGGAATTTCAACGCTTTTTCATACTGTTTTGATAGCAGTGAGACGACGTTTTTCTTAAGGATTTTCATGATCTCTGAAGATATTCCACATACTTCTTTACTTTTGGAAGTAATTCAATTGCCCGCTTGATGACAGCGATATTTTTCAGCCCATCTGTGGGCGCAGTATGTATTTCAATGGAAAGCGATTTTCGCCTGTTAATACTAAAAAAAATCTTCGCGTCTGGCAGGTGTGTCGTGAAATAGTTGCCACAAAGAAGACGAAACGAATTCATTATGAAAAGTGTTTTGCTACTACAGAATGCTTAAAAAGCATTGTGGAGCTGAACTGAAGAAAGAATGCATGGTACGTACATCTACAATGTGGATGTCAATCTTCAACAAAGTCAGTAATCCAATTCTCCGATGAAATTTTCCCCCCTCCCCCCCCCCCTTGCATTGACGTTTCGCCCCGCCCTCCGCCTCCATCCCCTACCCCCGCCCCGTCCCCCCCCCCCACCCACTTGTGAAAATTGTGTAGTAGCTTTTTTTGTCCACAGCATACCATCATTTCATCAATACTTTCGTCTGATCGTCATTTGCTGTGCGATGTCCAAGAGGAAGATGATGTACAATATCTCGTGGCCACTCGATTTGTATCATGATCAAAAACATCTAACGTGGTAATCAATTTGGCCTTCTTTTGTGTCACTTTGTTTAAGTGATTCGCCGGAAACAAATAACATAACAGTTCGGAGATTTCAGAGATTGTATCAATTGTCCTTGAATATAAGGAGCTAATTCATACACTATAGAATAGCTGACTTTATCTCTACCAAGAGACGTCTGATGCGCGACGGGTGACATTTTGAACATGTGACTGAAAATTTTCACGATTTTTTTGTCAGAGGAGCGGAAAAACTACTTTTAGACATGATCATGTTCAAAATCCAAATTATTTCTGCTTCAGAGACTTCTTTATCAATTTACAAAGTCGGAAACATCATGACATTGTACAGTAGGATCAGTTGCATATTTATCAGAACGTTGTTCACCTTTCGAACTGATCCTGAATAACTCGTATGTTTTGCTTTATAATTGAACAAATCTAAATGCTTCTTTTCCGCCTGCCATGGCTTCATTACGGCTTGAAAACCATATTCGAGACATCAAAGTCTTTCTGACAAACTTTACAAAATGCAGTTGAACAGAGTTTTTTACTGCGCTGGAGCCATTCTGAGCACTCAGACCGGTGGCACCAGAGTGGGTTGAAGGAAGTCTTGGATTGCCCTTTCCAGCATTAATCTTTCTGAAAGAAAGGATGTTCTAATTATGTATAATTTAAGGAAAAAACATATTAAAAATGATTAATTAATCCAAAAATCAAGTTTCTCTTCTTCTTGGATGCATAGTTGTAGGATCAGTGAAATATATTAGGTTCAAGTGTAGCCCACCTAGCATATTTTCTTCCTAAGACTTTTATTTGTGGCACTCTCCAACAAAACTAGTTCATCAGGAGTCATTAGGTTTAGTAGGTAGATACCAATCTTTGCTTTAATCATACGCGTTGCGTTGGATGTAAGAAGACTACGTTCGGCTCTTTTTTTAAGCGTTAGGGAAAGTTTACAATTGACAGTATCCATTATCATGAAACTATCATAATCACATTGGCAAATTACAAGTCAAAACCGATGGTCTAGTTAGAATACTTAATGCAACCACAATTAAGCTCTGAACCGTAATTCAAGCAATTCAAGTTGTTGAATAAATACAGGATAGTGTTTTTTGTCTGTGATCTATTCATAAGTGAACTATAATAGATTTATGCATGCAGAAGGGATTTAGCTAGTGTACATCTATCATCAAGATATGGGAGCAAACACTGATATTTAAGCATAATAATACACATGTAAACATACAATTTAATTTAAAGATAATGCGGCATGAAGACCCACTCTTTCAGTACATTGTTATTCAAATAAAAACAAACTTGTGATAATTGAATACTTTATTGAAGATATGTCAGGGATTATAACAAAGTATTAAAAAAGATTTCATCTATAAAATTTATAAAGATAAAATTCACTCATATAAACTCACATCATTAAAATGTTGAGTGCATTAGCAGCTAATGGAATTTCACTAGGTAACTTAATTTCCGTTATCCAGGATCAATTCAATTTCCAGGTTTTTTCCAGGTTTTTCCATTCCTTTAATTTCAGGTTTTTTAACCAGGATCACTCATATTCCCCTGGTTTTCCAGGGGCGCGGACCCCTGTCATACTGTTCCATTTTTACATGAACTTATCCAATTGCAATCCTTCCCTCCATTGAACCATTGGGTACTTTCCCTCTCCCATAGTTACCATATTCGATAAGAAATAGGCAAAAGACAGTTGTAGCTAGGTATAAAAGCAATAAATTAGAACCAATAGACCAATGAGAAAATAATTTATTGGCTAGCGCTTTCGATGGAGCACTTCTCAATCTCTTCAGTCACATTATGGTAAATGATATTGAAACAAAAATATCAAATTATATATTATCGCGATGGAATGGTCTTGATTTTCAAAATTTATTTTTGTTCATGCCCTTCCTTATCAGCTTTACAGACTTTGGTAATGAAAGTGATACAACGAGAATGCCATGAATTTAGCGTCAGTTATGTCTTTGGCACAACTAGATAAGTGTTTACTTACATTCAGATGAGCACTCGTGAGGGGATGATAGACGTGTTGTCTACGAACAATCATCCGGCTCTTTAGTCTGAACGTCAGATCTGCCTAGTATAGAAATCCGAACTGTTCGGTGCCTTCAGACCAGTGGTCTCGAAATCGAAGCATCATTATTGAAAGATTCTGACTTTCCAACTTATTTACACTTTCATTGAATCGACAGCACATTATTAAAGAGATTTGATTTATTCTTTCTTAAAAAATATTTTTGATTGAAATGATTACATTGCATAAGCCCCGCATTTCTAGAATTTTTCAGAAAATAATTATCATGCTCAACATTTGCCCCACATTACATCCGCTGATGTTAGGGTGTAACTCCTGCATACACAATCACAAAAAAATAATCATTTTCCCTTTCCACCTTTTCTTCGCGCCGAATCCCGA
The DNA here is from genome assembly GCA_907163375.1 of Prostheceraeus crozeri. Lineage (NCBI taxonomy): Eukaryota > Metazoa > Platyhelminthes > Polycladida > Euryleptidae > Prostheceraeus > Prostheceraeus crozeri. The sequence goes on from CAJQUW010000362.1 coordinate 7,300, forward strand.
CACTGTTTTGTTTATTTGTGAACATTTCTTGTTTATCTCGGCAAATGCGTTACTCCACTGTTGAAATAAGAATTTCCAAATCAAAGACAACACAGGAGATGATTATCGAGGTATTGAAGGAGCCACTGAGCATGACAGACTGATAAGGGAAGTGAAGATAAAGGTCATACAAACAACTGTGGCAAACAACAACAAAACATTCCCTCGATACGTTCTTAATTTGGGCTTCTCGCTTACACATTTCGTTACCTTCGCTCGTGAGTGATGTATAAAACAATTCGGATTCCATATGTTTTCATCTAACAAGAGAATGTCACAAATGCCTTAGAAATGAAATCTTTACAGTAAGAATGAAGAACAATTGATGCAGAACAGATCGAATATCACAAAAATATTTTTTGAGAGCATTAATGAATCTATCCACTACTTCTCTCATCTTCTTTCTAATGCAATTACTGAAAAGATATATTTATACATTTATTGAAGAATTACTGAGGTCGAGCTATTTCTAGTTGAAGATGCTTCAGTATCATATTCACATTTGGGCAACGTCATTAAGGCAACAATCATTTATTTAGAGCCACCGTTCTTCGGGAAAAACCACGAATATGAAAATACCTTTTCTTAAACAGACCCCTCAGGGCTATTGGAAGAAATACACTTATCTAGTATATTAAACCAAAAATTTCGAAGATATGAATAACTCAAAACTCTTTTCGATACATGCAAGATAAGAAAGAAAGGGAAAAGTTTTCTTCTCTTGAAAATTTTTATTGCATTACCTTATTTCGTTCATTAATTTTAACTTTACAGCTGGCCCAAATTTCCAAACATTAATTACAGATATGTCAGCTTCCAATTTTTATGTTGTTAAATAACAAGTACAATGAATATTATATTTAAAACAAAATTTTGCTCATTTTCTCTCAATTTTTTTGTGATTGCTCTACAACAAACTGTCTCTTGGAACCACTTGCATCGAAATGCACCAAAACATTCAGAAGTAGAAGGAAAAAGATGGGCAATGATATTCAGATCTAGGCCTCCTACATGTTTCAAAGCTTCACCACAATCTACAGCGGATCGTTGAAAAGACTTAATATTCTAGTTTGAGTCTTGTTGGTAAAATTTGGTGTGATCTCGGACACTAAACTATATTGGCAGGACGGTGTGGGAGTCTGTACACAGCAAGAATGCATCTATAAAAAAGCATCTATTAATGGAAAAGAGTCTATAGAAATTACAAAGAGATCAAAAGACATCTGGTGAATGATTTTATTTAATAAGTCCACATATCCAAGTGATCAACCGACTAATTCAAATCATCCGGTTAAATTCATATTAAACTAGATTCATATGGATAACTTTATATGAATTGATATTAACCATATCTGATTCCTACAAATTTGATTATATTTTATCACATCTGATTCAAAGGGGCATAAGTTCCGGACCATGCGACTGTATTTTTTTCCGGTCTATACTCTGTCGTTACTTTTCTTGGCATTCAAAAAATAATTTCGTTAACCAAATTCTACCAACATTCGCAGCTCAGAACGATCGCTAAAAATCGAGACAAGATTTAAAAGTCGGGTTAACCTCCTGAATTATACATTGACCGCACCTATCACTACACACATGCAACTTGTTTACAATAACCTGTGATTGATCCTCATTAAAGCATGCAAAACGATGTGTATTGTCAATTCTCTTGCCACAATCATTTCCATGTATGCGTACATGCTGTGTGAATTTGTTCAATGACAGGTTGGCTACAAAATTTTATTATCAATGAATGAAGTCAACATTTTGATTATTTAATGGAAAATTAACAAAATCAATTGGAAGACATATATACCGGTCACAGTTGTCATTGATTCGACAGCCTTTCGTTGCAATCAATCCATGACCCCTGCATGCATAGGTTGCAAAATTTGAGTATCAAGTAAACTATGGATTAACGCATGTATGTAGAAGTTTAGGAAATATAACAAGAGTCAAATGTTGAGATTGTATCATCACGAGTCACAGCTAACGGGTCAAACAAGATTGAGATCTCCTAATATTTCATGAGCTATTCGGCCACAAAATGACACGCTTTCTAATGAGGTTGACCTATTTGTGAATGGGCGCGCATGAAAAATTCAAATTGTGACACTAAACCTTACGAGGTTACATAAATACCCCTTAGTACACTTCCTTCCAATGATGAAAATGTTCAAAGGTCTCAAAAAGGCTGTCCAAAAAATGTTTGAACATTGAGCTTAAAGAAACCATTATAGAAAACAAACAGGAAAACGAACTATCAGGAATTGCGATGCTAACAGTTGCAAGGGTTGATATTCGATCAGTATTTAGTTACGGTCGCCAGGCATCACGTGTTTCAGCGATATGTTGCACTTTGGGTCGTGAACTCGGATGACGACAAACATAAAACCAGTTAAAGTAGGATTCGATTGAATGTCAGGGTTGTATGGACAACACTTGATTTTCTATCAAAGCACTTTTAATTCTAAGGCACATGATCTTATCGGGGTACATACTAAATTAAGTGCACAATCTCGTACTCTCTAGGTATCTATAATAAAAAATTCCTGCTATACTGGAGGTGCACCGAACCTTGATTTTTTAAATCGTTTTCTGCAGAACCGTCCTAACATATTGATATTATCTTCTGAGTATTTCTAAAGACTGCATGAGCCATCTTCTCTTGAAATTCAATGGGCAAATATACTTATTATCTTACAAATTGCTAAGTCTTAAATACATTCTCATGCTTCAAAATTTCGCACGATTGGATTACATATTCAACACTATTCAACAACACAAAGCCGATGACGAAATGACGTATGGACGTAGTACTACTTGATAGAGTGGAGACTGTTACACCACCTACTCATAAAACGTTTTGTTGGTTATTCAGTTTTTGTTAATTCAGGTCGTGATTCCAAACACATATTAATGCAGTTTCAACGTTTCTTTCTTGCCTCTAGCACTCTTTTTCTTGCAACTCTATCACAAGCCAACGCTAACCTCGTTAGTAAATGATTGAGTATAAAACTACAAGCCGAAATTCCAAATAAAATTCCGAACCTAATACTCTTCCGATACTCAAAAAAATTAGCTCAAGCCTATTAGTGATGGAATGTAAAAGTCGAGATTGTAAAAATTCTTGGATAGAATAAACCCCGAAGAAAAATTTCGGTTTAAAACAAAAGGGTTCGGTAGCCCGGCGAACTCGGACCAGGTTCGGCCGAACCGAACGTTCGGTGCACCCCTCCTGCATACTATAAAATTTATTTTTAACACTCTTTAAGAGACATTTGTGAAAGAGTGCTATGGAGGAGGGAGATTTTGATAACTAATTGGACATGTAATGCGACGACATGAAGGGATGCGATGACAGATGAGATTCAAGAAAGAAAACCGACGGAAATTGGACATTATCTTCATGGTGGTAAAAAACGTGCCTCTCTGTGGTGAGACAGTGTGGCTTTTGAAAAGGCAGTAGTAGACGGATTGATTTTCAAACAGTCGAACTATATGAGACACGTTCAGCTAATATCGTTAGATGTCAGAAATTCCAATGAGACCAGTACATTCAATGATCTTCGTGCAATATCCTCTTCTGCGTCCGTCTTATTTCTACAGCATTGCAGAAAAGACGCTTGATTTCTGTGGGCAGTTGTCATGTGATTGCTGCAGCAACGTCACCTCACATCACTTTCTCAGTACTACTTAGCTTATCATACATACATCGCTAATGGACAAACACACTTCAGCTATTGATGTTTATAACTTCAGCTGTTCCTGCAAGACATCACTAACATATTCTGTAGGTTGAGTGCATCAATGTAATTGAATACAAATATCATAACTTTAACAAATCACACCGTCTATTCGATTGTGAAATATTTGTCACAAACGTGTCACTCACTCACTCATCCCTCTTTACGTCCTTTGCTTCCAGATGATGCTGGGTTAGGCGTTTGCTGCTTGAGTATGGACTTCCATTTCGTTCGATAACGTCCCCAGGATAGGAGAAACTGTTCACACATTCAAGGCGAGCTTTTCAGGTCTACACACTCCGCAGTCGATTCGACATCCATGTGTGGTTCTGATACGCATGCTCGGCAAACGAAGTCGGTAGCTCTGTTCAGGTTTCTCTTCACTTTGCTGCATCTCGCATGCACCTTCTTCGCAAAGGAAGTACACCGAATAGCGTTACTTCTGACTCCAGTACCACATACCCCACATGGCCATTTCGCTGTTTGGTGTTTTCTTTCTATCTTATCCCTTGTTCCACTAACCAGTACTTTGCTCTTTCCTGTATGTTCATCTTCAGAATCATTCAGGTGGTAATCTTTTCTTGGAGTTCAACTCCAAACCTTTTCTTACAGAACTGGAAACCGCATTGATGACGATGGCACAAAAGTAAGGGACTCAGCACAGATCCCTGGTGTGAAAAAAAGTTATACCAGCAATCGATGACGCAGCATGAATTTATCAACAATTACACTAAGTACAATCATTGACTACATACGCCGACTAAAATTAGAAGGCACAAAAACCAGTTATGTGCAAACTTCACCACATGACCAGAGTACATTGTATTTTTGGACTGTGGATTCAATTCATTTATTATTTATTAGTTTTCTATATTGTGGACTGTTGCTTCCAATTATCACGACCTATACACTTCTGTGGCGTTCATATCACATTATTGTACAATGACTTCATTTTTCACATTGCCCCATAATACAGCTGCTCTTGATCCTATCTTCTGTTTTTTCAGTCAAAGATAACATGCAATAAAAACCTAAGATGTAAAGATATATCTTTGTAATTAATTATTAGCAATTTAAATTCACAGAGAAAAGTTGTGGCAAGTTGAAGTTCAGATTATTGCAATTTATAAAGGTCGATTGACATCATAGGCAAATACAATTTTTGCACACAGTCTTGGGCTTAGATGTAGCTAGAAATGTGATAAATCAACAATTAAGCCATTCACAATTATCATCTATGCAGCTTTGAAGCCTCCTATGCTACTAAAAGCTTTCAAATTAAATATTTCGTGATTGACAGTGTGTATGTAAACCTATTCATGCTATTAATTGATTTCCTAATATTTACTTCAGCGCACGTGTTGGGCTTCATACTTATGTGTAGAATTCGGTAATTTGAAGAACGCTAGTCTGTCCTCCAATATTGGATTCTTCATCGTCTGTTGAATTTCTAAAATATTTACATTTTGCGGTGGTTAAATTCGATCGAACACTACCGATTTCGACCTTCGTGCCGGAATCAGAAGATTCGACGCACTTCCGCAAGTCATCGAGAATTGCCAATTCTCTCTGGTTCAGTTCGGCACGCACCGGCAGCAAAAACAAAATCAAAATCTAAGTCTTAAATGACGCCAAGTATATATCCGACCCAATAGAAATGGTCAAAAAGTTATGTATCAAAATTTCATAAGAAGTTACATCAACTTAGTAATGAAAGAATGTATTGTTCATTGACAAAATCAATATTTGAATTTCGAAGGCAGTCAATTTCACAAGCGCGGGAAAAACATCGCTTCAAAGGCAAGTACAATAAGTAAATTTGTAGGTAAAGAGTGGGAAGTGATGAATAAGTGCAACAAGTACAGAAAGTACAAGCCAGACATGTGAGAAATGCGTCATCTGTGAAGAGACACCTATGCGCGGTTGCTCGTGTCTGAGATTACGGTATGTGTGGCCAGAATGAGACAGAGCTGCCGTCTGATTTGACTTTTCATTCCAACAATCCTGTCGGAATTCCTACATACCACAGGAATGCATAATTTCGTTCAATATCATTGAGCCTCTTCGTATAGTACACGTATTATAAGAATCATACTTGTTCTTAAGTGCACGAAGGTTATGCGCATTGAAAGCATATGAAGAATACAAATGCTTGATATACAGATGCTATGAACCTAACTCGATGACAATTACCCTCTCATAAAGCCAGCACTACACATGTAGATTTGCCAATATTTTGCAAACTTATAGTCTACATGCACCAATAATTATGCATATTGCAGGAATAATGGAAGAAGCGGTAAATGCCTAAAGCTAAGTTGGATAAAATATAACTAATAGAGACCAAAAACATCAAGATTGAGAGATGTATATAGCACTTGAAGCACTTCATATTTGCAGTGGATGCAGTGGATTCTTAAAAATAAATCGTGCATTGTTTGCGATTGTAAGTCTCTATAATGATTTATAATACTACATTACCAAACATTCACAAATTGAGTATCGCACCAATTAAAAGGCTAAGAATAATTTTGATTTCTAAATAGACTAGGGTTGCGATATTTTAAATATGTTTTAGATATGGATAAAAAAACAATGTTTTTAATATGTTTTTATGATGGTTTTGCTTATGATAATGTGTAATTTTGCGCTTACAAACATGTTTTTTTTTAAATATAGGCTTATTAGTTTACATTACATCAATGTTATTAGCCTAAAAAAGTTTCTCATACAAATCCGGCTGCGTAAGAAACCAGTATGCAATTTATTAAAGTCATCCTTGTAAGTGAGTTTAGAGCTAGTGCAATTGACATGCAATAACGATAACTAAGCTTTGGTTAACACTGTTATGTTTACCATTATGTCAAAACAAAAATTGGAGTCCACCATCATCGTTGACTCCTGATGGCGGCTTTTATAGAAAGTGTTGGTCTATCTCGATTCTCGAATCATATATTCCCACGCGATAGCTGACGTCTATGAACCAATCCCACTATTGATATATCAGACTATTGGTGATCTCAATCATCCAATCAGAATCAAGAACAAGTTTCAACAGATTATGCTTTCATATTGATTTTGAGTTTGCTTCGGGATGGTTGGAAAATCTGATGTTTGTGGTCGGAAGCCTTGTTTATCGAACAAGCACTTTTCCATCAAACCTAATAGATTTTGACTCTGATTGTGTTGATTTTGATGATGACAGTGAGCTTGAATGTGTTGAGATTGAATGATGCCGAGTGATTAGATCGTACATTATCAACTGCTTTTTGCCTACTGAATTGACATAATCAACTGTTTTATTGTAATTGCGATTTGTTTTCCATCCGACACGGTTGTTTTGTTTTTCTTTTGTAACAATACAATTTTTAAATTAACGATGACTTTTCTATCATAGTTCACCGTATATATGTATCTAACCAAAGTCATAGTTTTCTTTCTTATATAATTGGCATGGTGTAATCCTTTTCAAAAATCAAACATTGCGATAAATGAATTGAAAATGAAATGATAAGGCATCTGTAATAAAGCATGAAATACATTACAGATGCCTATTTGCGTATTCCGTAAAAGTGTTTATGAAAATATTGCTTAATTCTCGAACATCATAAAAAACAAAAAAATATTTAAAATATGGTCGATAAAAAAACATTTTTTTTTGCATCCCTAAAATAGACTAATTGTTTTAGAGGATCAATTATAGTGGAAATAATAGAATGAAGCTAATGGTCCACACATTAAAAACAATAGGCAAGCTAGACTAACCGCGAACTTCTAACCACTATATTTGAAAAAATCTCAAAATGTTCAGAGTTGCACCATTCGGAATCGGGCGAAAATCGAATCGCGGTCGCCGCTGAATACTGGCAGATACACAGTACATTGATCGGTCAAATGAGGGCTGCATGGATTTTCTTTCACGAGGTGTCATTCTTGTGATAAGTTCATTTTGTCTTGCGGCATTACATGGATTGGTTGAAGCTCCTAGTTGGGAAGAAGTGACGTTTAAGTCAAGTTCAAAACTCAATTCGGAACATAAAACAAAACTGAAATCGCCATCTGAATACCGTGAAACATCATCCTTCCGTCACGAAGTCGCATTCATGTCCAATGATATCAAAGGATGATTCCCCTCTGGAGGTTTGGACGATGCTGACAAAATCAAACTACGAGTATATCTGGAGCGTTGTAATACTTTATTCCGGATGCCCTTCCTACGACTTCCGATGGCACTTCGGGCACTCGATAACACTCGACCTCTGGACCAAAATATCGCTAAGCAAAGGACTTAAACATTGTGATTTCGATGGTTTAGAATATTTTCTAAACAGGTTCCATTTTCGCTAACCTCTTTCAATTCAGTTAATTCATTCCATGGATTGTCAATCCTGTAGTAGAAACTAACTGTCGGCACATACAAAATATTAAATATCCTCCATGATAAGTGCCTTCAACCGTATCTGTTACACACTGAATTAAGTTTGCTTTTTTGGCGAATGCGGCATTTGGAATATTTCGTTGCTTGCAATGTACATTGACACGTAATTTGTGCCTTTTAAAATTCAAATTGCACATGTTGTGGAAAATCAGCAAATAGGTAAAAGCACGGATCTTCCACGGGTGAACAATGCACACGGTACACATAATATGCACAAAAGTCTGCGAAACGAATGAAGACATCTCAATATAGCATAACTGAATGAATGAAGCTTTTACGTCACTACTCCCCATACTTGGGGCTCGGACGGTGCTGACATAGTCAGACTTATGGAGCGTTGTAGTACTTTTAGTCCGGATGCCCTTCCTGCCGACTTCCAATGACACCTTCGGGGCTCGACCTCTGGACCAAAAGATCGCTAGGCCAAGCACTTAACCACTGTTCCACGGAGACCACTGACGATTCAGGATTGCAAAACTGAATATCGGGTGGAATTCAGGGGCATTTACATCGACTGTTAAGCAGCGCTTCAGAGATCTGAGATTTTCTGGGTGAAGGGTTTCAGAAGTGCAATGAGCAGTGCCAGTCGTCGTTAGTTAAGTTCTTCTCCAAGGTTTCAGAGATAACTAACATTAACAAATACATTACTGCGCACGGTTGTCTTTTGAAATATAAACTTTGGGAAGATGCACGCTTACTAAAGGAAATTGATATATGTATTTGCAAATCCAAGTGTATAGAACTGAAAGATGTCTCGTGCATATGTTTGAAGTACCTACGACAAAGTTCTTCAGAGTGATAGAGTTGCAATATACACCTAATTTCACAATGTAATCAATTTTTCTATTTATTATTATCATCTACGTTTCAATTTAATTAACACAACAGTCTCCGATGGCGCACATCTTATCATATAACATAGTCTGACATAATAATGATCAACAAGACACGATACAGCAGTTGCTGTCAAAAGCGATGATGTAATCATGACGCCGCAATCGCAGGCTGTATTCGTGTTCTATAAAGCATTGCGGAAATCGTGCAGCATTCAAAGTGTGATGCATTTTTCAGAAGCGATGATTAAGTTGCTAGAAGAGGGGATTGTCGACTACCGAAAGATGCATAATGATAGACAATCAAATATTTACATTAAACTAAAAATTACACCGATTGATTGCTATCTAATTGAATGCATTCACTTGTTACAATGTTATCGGGATAATTTTTGACACCGGATTGTACATGGTCGTGATTGCATATAAAGTGATTTGAATAGATTAATGGCTTTTGCACAGGACTGCGTTTTTCTCTTCACAACTCGTAAATAATAACTTCATCAATGAATTTTGGAAGCCTAAAAATGATTTTCCGATTTTACTGGAAAACACAATTTATATTAAATACCAAGCTTATGCGATCTCGATTGCATCTTCTGGATGATATCAAAAAGTTATGGACACTGTGATAGATAATTTGCGACTAGACAGCTATAACACAAAAAATTCTCAATATAGCAGAAAACTATTCTTTTTTAAATAAAATTCTTCATCATAACTTTCAAAGCAAAAATGAACTCGCATTTTTCTGGTCAAAATGTTAGTTGCTTGGCACCTCCCCAAGCTCCTTCCATCATAGAAATGCATGACTGACCTGCTACTATCCCTGTTTTACTAAGCACAAATTTAGTTTGTTTTTCTATTCTTAACCAGTTTTGGAGAGAATTCCCTAATCATTTATTTCCCTTTGTCCGTCTGGTATCGTCAACTGCTATAGGTTGAAAATTAGGGGGGGGGGGCAAAAACCTTGCTTGTTTCCTCCCTGATGATAACTATATTTTCTCTAACTATATAATAACTTTCTCTATGAATATACTAACTATATTTCAGGTATATGCATATTTTTGTAGGTAATTTAGGCCTCTATATCGTTCCGGAATTTTAAGGGTTTATATTTTCCCTCTAGCATGTCGGTTAATAGTCTTGAACATCACTATGAAGTATCTTGCACATTTATGGCATGGATATCAGGTCCTCAGCATTTATTTATATTTCTGTCTTTGACTATATTTTCTTCTCGGGATTTCAAATGTATATTTGTTTATCTTTGTATTCTTCCTTTCCCAGTTCTTCGAAATTGTTGATGCCACGTTTTCAAATGATTTCGATTGATCAAATAATGAATCAATTGTGTGTTATGCAATCTTCTTATCCAAAGACCGGCTAATCACTTACTTAAGTTACGCGGAGGCGCACGCAGAGGGACATGCTATTTCAGATATGTCTTCTTGAGGCCGTCTAACTCCCAACGTTGGGAATTTAATCATATTTTTTTGATGAAAAAGTGATGTTTCATTTCCTTAGAAGAAATGTTCTATCGCACAAGAAGAAACATTGAACGCACTGTGCATGCAAGAGTAAGAATATTTCCAAAATTAACAAACTGCGGAACCATGAGAGAAATTCCATGGCCTGCTAATTGAAAATAAAGAAATTATACCTGAAGAATATTAACGATCTCTCTATGAAAACTACATGTATTTATATTGTTTATAAAGTCGCTACCCGATTTCATTTCATTTTTACCACGAAACCGAATATCGAATAGTTAAGTTTGCTAGTCACGTATTATGATGGAGACCTAAAGTTTTATGGACAACAGTAATTATTAGACATTTTGTTATTTTTCATGACTTCTGAAGCGTAAATAGTAATGGTATATATTCCCATCTCTATGTTATGAAATTTCATCATTATTTATGAGTTTTGAAGCGTCAAAAGTAATGTAATGAGTTGAAGGATTATCAGTTTTATCCCAATTGTTTTGTGCTGAATGAATGAATGAACAATTTCATACAACTAGTGTAGAACACAATCGATCAACATTTAAAATCATAGATATCTGATATTTGAATTACTGTTTCTTTTGACTACCTTCAATTGATCGCGGTATCTGTCGAAAACTGTAACACTACGAGTCTGTTAGGCATATTGTCCAGTTTCTTGCTTGCATTACGTTGACAGTTGAAGAGCGCATCAGAATTGTGATACTGTTACGTCAGTTGAACGCCATTTGAAGAAAGAAGGGGTAATGAATATTCCTACTCACAAAAGCATGCAATCCATTTTCACTAAGTTTCTGGAAACTGGTTCAGTTTTGGACGCTCCTCGTTCCGGCAGACCTTCCATTGAAGAAGAGAAGGTCGAAGAAATCAGCAATCTTTTCGATGAAAATCCTTCCACATCACTTCGACAAGCCGCCGCCATAACACAAACTCCTGTCAGGACCTTACGAAAAACTCTGCGAGAACAGTTGGAAATGAAACCCTTCAAAATTTCTTCCTGTCACCAGCTCTTCGCTGACGACAAATCGGCGCGAGTGACCATGTGTAATGAATTTCAACATCACATTGCTACTGATCATAACTTTACAACCAGACTTTGCTTTTCCGACGAGGCAACATTTCATATGTCTGGACGAGTGAATAAACATAATTGTGTGGTTTGGGGAACACAGAATCCTCATGCAATTCAAGAAGTTCCCATAAAGTCTCCAGGAATCACAGTGTGGTGTGCAATGTTCTGCGATGAAAGCATAGGTCCTTACTTCTTTGAATCGACAGTCACTTCAAAAACATGCAAAGCGATGCTTCAAGACTATTTCATTCCTCAACTAAAGAGGCGAAGAAAGTTTTCAACTACGATTTTCCAGCAAGACGGCGCCCCTCCGCATTGGTCCCCAGAAGTTCGTGCTCTTTTGAACAAGAATTTTCCCGGAAGATGGATCGGTAGGGATGGCCCATTCCGCTGGGCTCCTCGAAGTCCGGACTTCTACCTCTGGATCTTCCTCAAAGATCGCGTGTACGGCAGGAGACCTACCTCTTTGAGACAACTTCGAACCTTCATCGAAGAAGAAGTTGCAGCGATCTCTCGGGACAACTTGTCTTCATCATTTCAAAATTTTGAACGACGTCTTCAGCAGTGTCTACGTGAAGAAGGAGGTCATTTTGAGCAGTACCTACAGATTATGTTTATCTTATGATTAGTCTATGTAATAAATGAAGTTTCAAGCATTTGTTTTTTACAGTTGGTTATAAACTAGATAAACAAATTTCATAACATAGAGATGGGAATATATACCATTACTATTTACGCTTCAGAAGTCATGAAAAATAACAAAATTATTCGATCCCATCTGGATTATTGTTCGCCAGTTTGGTCACCTAACGCGAAATGTCACATACAGAAATTAGAAAAAGTTCAGAAACGTTTTGTAAAATTTTTGTCCTTTCAAAATCATACTGTGTATGATACCGATCGTTATGTGGAACTCTGTGACAAGTTCAATTTGACAACATTGCAACAAAGACGTAAGATAACTGACTCTGTTATGTTCCACAAAATTTTGCACGGCAAAATCAATTCGTGTCATCTTGTTTCTTCGTTTTCGTTGCATGTTCCAACTAAACGCACGAGGCATACGGGTGCTAAAGTGTTGTGTTCCATGAAGCCGTATCGGTTGGTTGTTAGAAAGAATACATATTTTCCACGAGTGATGAGTGCCGCGAATGATGAAAATCGCATCGACTATTTTGACATTGGTCTCAGCAAAAGTTGCATATCAAAAGCCATCCGCTCTTCTAGTCTTTAAAGTAGCCGATAATGATGGTTACCTTTTGTATTTTATTTGTATTTTGTCTCTCCTTACTTTTACTTTTAATTTCTTGAATAATTTTCGTGTGTGTATTTTTATAACTGATGTATGTGACATGTTATTGGCACTTTGTGCTGTTTGTCATTGGTACAAATAAATAAATAAATAAATAAATAAACAAAATGTCTAATAATTACTGTTGTCCATAAAACTTTAGGTCTCCATCATAATACGTGACTAGCAAACTTAGCTATTCGATATTCGGTTTCGTGGTAAAAATGAAATGAAATCGGGTAGTGACTTTATAAACACCCGGTACATGCATATACAGGGTGTCCGTAAAGTCGCTTGATTTTTTAATTGAATATCTACATGAGTAAACAATAAACGTTTACGTCAGAAACCCTGTTATATTACGCAACATGAAGGGGAACTTACGAATCTAACAATAAGAAATGAATATTCGATTATTTAACTGCTTAAATTTTACATTCTGCATGGTCATTTTTGTAATGAACATTATATGTGCAATTATAGTTCTTAAGCTTTGTTGAATTCATTTCAGTTTCAGTAAATGTTAAAGTCAATTAGCTGTGCTGTTAATTATGTCAATTAACCTTACCTAGGGCCATAGCTCAAAATTTTCCTCTATTCAATTCTATGAAACTTTCATCACCAGCCATGACGACATGCTTAGTCATTGATTGATTCATGTCTTATCATCTTCAATTGAAAACGTCAAATTAATCAGCTTTCATGGCATGGAATTGCCATATCCCTATCTATAACGTGATGTTTTCGCTAGCCAATGACAAAGACGCGTGTGTCAACCAATAGTTTAAGTCTGTATCATAGTGTTTCCTCATGCTATGTTCGAAATCTCAATGCGAAGTGGTACGATCGCTGCCTATCTTATTAACAATGGATCTTCAGACTCGGATAGAGATAGTTCAGTGCTTCTATGCATGCAATAGAAGTGCTACAGCTGCCCTTCGAATGTTTAAGACTCAAAGACGCATTCACAAAGATCCTTTTACAACAACATCGATTGCAAATATCATCAAAAAGTTTGAAGAAACTGGTAGCGTTCATGATAAACCTCGCAGTGACCGTCCTACAATGGATGACATGACAATTGCAACTGTGAATCGCGTCGTCGAGGAGACTAGTTCAAAATCAAAGCTAGGAGCCACGTCAGTTCGCAAAGTGGCGGAAGAGGTTGGTATCATTTCAAAGACTAGTGTCCATAAAATCCTTCGGCATGAACTAAAACTTTACCCGTACAAATTACAAGTCGTGCAAGCACTTGAGCCGTCCGACAAGCGAAAGCGCTGTGAGTTAGCGAGTTGGCTTCTCGACCATCAGAATGTAATCGATGACATTGTCTGGTCTGACGAGGCGTATTTTTCACTCAATGGGATCGTTAACACGCACAATTGCCGTATCTGGTCAGATGTTAAGCCATCAACATACATTTCAAAATCCCTTCATTCGGCTTCATCGATATTATTCGGCGATTGACTGCAGTGATTGATTGCGATGGCAATCATTTCGAACACTTGATTTGAACATTTTAATCTTCAAATATTGGCTTCTTACTGTTGGATTCGTGAATTCCCCTTTATGTTGCGCAATATAACATGGCTTGTGATAAATAAGTTTATTGCTTTCTCATGTAGATATTCAATTTAAAAGTCAAGCGAATTTACGGACACCCTGTATTTGCACTCTTCTTGAAAGCTTTGGGTTAGCACTGTTGAAGTAGCTTCAGAAGCTTAGCATTTCGAATAAAGAAAGTTCTCCAGCGACACACGCATTATTTCACACTTTCTGATCTCACACACGAGTGGATTTGCCTACAAATGCATGCCACTTCTCGAAAAGAACATCGCTTTGAAAAATGTACACATTTTCTGCAGAGTTACTTCTTTATGCTTAAGTGAAACACACAAAATATAGCCACACTTCATCAAAAATATATAATAAGCAAATTAAAAAGTCTGCAATTATCCATTTCTTGTTGCCGACTAAGATTTTGAGTCGCAATGCAGATGCGGTATTTCATGAGAAATGCGACTATACGAGTGTTCCTTGGAGTCAATCAGGTATCTTCATATCATTTCTTAAAACATGATATACTTAATCAAACATTGTCAGATGGTTCTTCAATTGATTCAAAAGCGTAAAATGCTGTTGATTCAAAATGAAGCATACAAGAGATCAATATTGAATGCAGACACACGCGTGTGACTTCCCTTTGAGCCACAAAAATGCTAGCGAGGGAATCACAGGCCTACGAGCGTGTGAAAGGCCGCAAGAACTTCAATGAAAAAACAAAACACGACAACAGCTAACAAGTAAATGCGTATATGTGTATTAATATATATGTCCGTGGCACAGTGGTTAAGTCTTTGACCTAGCGATCCTTTAGTCCACAGGTCGAGCCCCGTAAGTGTCACTGGAAGTCGTCAGGAAGGGCATCCAGATTAAGAGATCATAATGCTCCAGATTAAAGTTTAAGTCTGACTATGTCAGCAACGTCCAACCCCTAGTATGAGGGGGTGGTGACGTTAAGCCATCATTCACTTTTCATGGGAGATGGTGACACATGAAACAAGCTGTCGTCCTCAAAAAAGGAGTCCCATCTGACGACGAGCACAGGAGCAGGAAAAGTGGCAACAAATGAATCACGAATCAATCTAATAACATAAATCTTTGATTAGGCATAACAAAATGCATCAGACTAAAGTGAAGTACGAGTCATGGAATATAGAAGATAAAATCGCCGAAAGCCATACACACACTTCCACAATTTTATGTAAAAGACGGATAAGCATCTTTGTGACTCTTCATCACGGATGCTTATTCAGTATATCTCTGGTACCTGATATCGAATTCTTTTTCATCTTTAGTAATCTTCCGATGAGATTCAACATAGTAAAGTGAAGCATTACATACAGTGTACATGCATTACATGCAACAGTTCTAACTACCATTGATTACAGTGTGTGACTTAACTGGCTAGCATACGTGAATACTTTTCATAATCGTCTTATGCCATGTTCTATATTGCCTTTCATAATAAAGATCTACCTGCTACCGACTGTTGTTCTCTTGCTTGGCTGACCATCACGAAATGAAACTCTCCCTTCCGACCTGCTCCTATAATAAGACTAATATGCGTCCTAACGTGAACAAAGAAGGTTTACATGACTTCTTTGTATGGACCACTTGATTGTGTCACGCAGTATTACGCGGATTTCTCATCGATTCAAATGAATCATGAATGAATTTTACTAGCAATTTTTGTAAATCTCAACAATTCATGTGTTCTGCCACTTATGTCATTTACTTTGCTGTTATTCCATGTTTTGTGTTAGTTATCGGAAAATGCATTCACACCAAAATTTTTGAGAATGTTGATGGCACGTCATTCAAATTTTTTACTGTGAGGCAATGACATAAAATTACAATTTCATGACAAGATTTCAGATATTATGATTATCATACTTCCATTTGAAGACTACAATTCTCAAGCACAAGTATGTGAGGTACTAATGAAAGATTCACAGATGACATTAATTCCTAGCGATTTTCTCACCCCTAATTCTTGACACTTTTGAAGTTCATGTGAATTTCAATAAAAGTGTGAAAATCTGAAATCTCTTTTTGAGTGCTGCTCGAGTCATTATCACAAGGCGATAGAGTCAAGACATGTCGAGATTCGCTTGTGAAATTAATGCTGCTATTAGGTTTGTTAATAATCTCCTTCAAGTCTGTTATTGTCATTGGTCTCAAGATAGCGGCCTATTAAAGCTTTCCTGCTTATGACAATCTCGCCGATATTGCACCTCTCACCAGACCCGGATTCATTGACTTGCTGGAGTATAGAGTTTCGTCTCCAGGACGGTTTCTAAGGGCACAGGAAAGCATGCGAAATATATGACATGAACTTGTTGCGATACTTGTTCTTCTAGTCGGGAAGCATAGTAGACAATGGCTGCAGTTATATCTTAATTTGGAATACAAACGGAGAACTAAACTGCAAACCTATGTGTTCCCATTGAATTTTGATGAATCGGCAAAGTTATCAAATCTGGAAAATTCTTTGCGTATTACCAAAGAGAAAAAAATGACTTTCTTATTGAAGAAGCTCCCCAAATATCAAGAAATATCTTAATCTGTTAATGGTTTTATTAATCTTACTGATGTGGAAATCTCATCAAATAATGGTATCTTGCTGAATAAAGGACCATCTTACATTCCTTGTGATCCTGGTCACAAAGACTTTTCTAATATGGTCATGGAGAGTCCCAAGTAATTTATAACTCCCAAGTAGTTTATGGTCGTTGATGTAGATGTCGTTAAAGGCAGATCTTCGGCGTCCAACGCCTTCGTTGGTCGATCTTTCAATAGTCTCTTACAACGTCTTCAATAGATCACCGATCCACTTTCATATGCATCTGTGCAGGAGAACACATGTGGGCTTTTTATTATTCAGTTCTTCCATTTATTTAGTAAAAATAATTTTACGTTTGCAGTTTAGTTCTCCGTTTGTATTCCAAATTAAGATATAACTGCAGCCATTGTCTACTATGCTTCCCGACTAGAAATTTACAAAACAAATTTACAATGGAAATTCCTACCAATGGTGTTTTACCATTCTTAGATACCGAAGTCTATGTGGAAAATGGACGCTTCCAAACAAGACTGTATATGAAGAATATACACAGTGGCACTTTATATCCTTGGGATTCCTTTTCTCCCATGTCTATCAAAAGAGTTATAATAATTGGTGAATTGAGGCGAGCAGACGCACGATCGACTACTTACGATAACAGGAAATACTCCAGGAATCTGGTAATTGATCGACTGAGGAAGAATGGATATCCATCTCGTTACATACGAAAAATACAATGGCAATATTATAACAGGCCTAGTCGGACCGCTAAGAAGGATAATGATGGTCGTATATTTATTCGTTGTCCATTTGTTGATGAAGTTTCAAAGCGGCGGATGATCAACACTGTGCGAAGATCATCTCTCTCGGAATATGTGACACTATACTTTGATTCTGGCAAATCCCTACGCAAGATATTTCATCCTCCGAAACAGAAATTAACATGCAATGACAACTGTGAGACCTGCAGCATCGGAGAGCATGCGAATCGGTGTTATTCTAAGAATCTGATTTATAAAATCGTATGTACGGAATGTGATGCCGCATGCATAGGTGAAACAAGCCGCTGCATTAAATCGCGTCTTCGAGAGCATTTTTCTCAGGACAACAATGCTGTACATCAACATTTCGTGGAGAAGCACAGCACCTCGTCGCCTGAATCTCACGTTCGCTGGTCGATAGTTCATCGAGGCTTGAGCAATACTCAAAAGAGAAGAGCAGTGGAAGCTCTCTGCATCAGTCGCCACGACGGCATGTTGATGAACGGCTGTCATGGACGTCATGTTGATTTTTCCATATAGCTTACTCTTAGCCTGTGTGCACCCTGCTGTGAACTGTGAATTCTTTTTAGTCCTTCTATAAATACCTCGCCATTCTCTCTCTTTTTATTGTGCCTTGATAAAGCCGCAAGGCGAAATATTGGCAATTTATCTAATAAATATTTGGTATCCGCTGAATATCTTGCTTTTTAATCATTACTACCGGATACGTGGAAAAAAGCTCTCTGGATCAGGATAATTTAAAACAGGAAATATCTGTAATTCAAAAAGAGTAGATGTCTTTCAAGCTACCTTAAGTATTCATGTTAAACTTTTCTCCTTGCTTGAGCCTTAACCAAGCACTTGAAAATACTTGCACATTTAATTGCTAAGTTTTTTCTTGATTGGTACGTCAACCTCACTCTAAGTCAAGAGGAAAGTCTGCAATTACAGAATACACTAGTTTTCAGAATGTTTGCACTTTTGCAGATTCATCCTGCTTGAAGGTAGTGTCAAGCATAGAGTAGATATATTAGGTAGAGTGGTAACTCCGCATTTATTAAATCCCCAATGTGTATACACTTTCGATTTCATTAAATGAACTCAAAGGAGATACAGTCGGAATTGTTTCAAAATGTGAGATTTATGCAGTTTTGAAGAAATTACAACGGAATTGACTGATCATGATAGCAAAGCAGAAGGAAATGATATTATTTTACAGATTCTCCGTGTCATGACAGCCTTGGGGAGGTAGTATTTGTTAAATTGGCAACTCGATGACCTGCTATTGCTTTCATGAATTAGAAACATGAAATTTCAGCCAAGAAAGCACAAAAAGATGTCGACTTTTTCATGAAGACTTCCATAATAAAACAGATCATGAAATTCCCTTGATAATCAGCTTAATTTCCGCTTAGTTATGATGCTTATTAGCAAATATTCATTCATTTTGATATCCAACTTGTTGCATACTACTTGCATAGAGGAGTCATCTCGGTAGTATGTAAATTGGAAAATTTTGACTTTATTTAGAACTGCTCAAATAATTTTTTGGACCACGCGAACGTAATCTCCGCAAAAAACTGAATATTTTCGTATAAAAATTTTTACTGTATACAGATACTTTTTTGAGTCGACAATCTACCTATATATCTCTACTCTATGGTGTCAAGTGTAACGATCGCCATCAATTTTCAGCTTTGCAGTAGAATAATGATATCTAATAACATTGCTATGCAAATAGCTTCAATGTAGATTTCGAAATTATCAATGCTTCATGTAGCGATTCATTTATACGACGTCATAATATTTGAAAAGTGTCAAAATTAGAAAACTTGCCTAAAAAATCAAATGGAAATCGTTTTCATTCATCATAGTTAGCATTTGAGATTTCATGGTTGATCTTCTAGTTAAATGAAAGTGGAAGCCAAACATCTAGAGATTACTCAAATCCATTATCTCTTCGATACGATGGCAAAATTATTCTAAGATTGACCAATCTTCCAGAAACAAAATTATATGCTTATGAGGTGGGTGGAAAATAAAAAAAATATTTTTACTACATAAATGGAAGAACTGAATAATAAAAAGCCCACATGTGTTCTCCTGCACAGATGCATATGAAAGTGGATCGGTGATCTATTGAAGACGTTGTAAGAGGCTATTGAAAGATCGACCAACGAAGGCGTTGGACGCCGAAGATCTGTCTTTAACGACATCTACATCAACGACCATGAACTACTTGGGAGTTTTTGCTACTTTCTTTTACTTAAAATCACATGATCTCCCGTCGTCTGGTCAATTATGTCTGTACGTCTTCCTAGAGCGCCAAACATTATGAGAATTAGTACTTAATAAAAGTTAATATTATCCAATAAGATAATAAATAATATGTTGGAGATCATTAATATATTTATTTACTTAATATATGTTGTTGTCATCCTCTAAAAGTGACAATCACCAGATGCTCTGTATTTTATTTTTATATCACATATGACAATCGAACGGATGCTAGATCGTCACTTGCTTCATCATCGAGTGACTTTTGAGAATTAACTGTACATGAACGCAGTTAAAACTGATGTTTCTATCTCGGATTTCCGATTTCATCAGTTCTCGACAACAATATGATCAAGGTCAGGGATTACCCGAGAAAGGTGTAATCTACAAAGAATGTGAAATGATCAAACGCTTTAATAATTTTGTTATTACAAATTTCTCTTTGATCTCTCATCCATGTAGATCGACTCAGTCCTCTGTGGCCTCTTTAAATATGTTAACTTCCACATGATCTCATAAGTAATCAATGAACTCAAGACAGTTGAAAAAGCGAGTTATTTACCATGGAGATGTTCTTTGAAATCTACATTGTAACAATTCCTCACTCTCTCGCTCCTTATATCTCTAACGACATTCAAGTGAATAAATCTGGTTGAAGCATTCTCCAAATATATACGTAATCTATAATTTACCAAAGCGCCCACTACAAGGGGGTTGCATTAGTGCCCCCCTCATTGAAGAAAAATATTTTTGCAAAAGACTAATGAATTCCCAAGAAAACGAGCTCTTCGAATCCAATGTTATTGGATACATCTCATCATCTCATCGTACAAAGATGTAGACTTACGTCAACTCAAAATAAACTGTTTTCCTCAACTGTGCAACGCGATAATGGAATGAACTGACTCAAAAATGTACAACACTGAGCTCTGAACATCGATTCAAATCATCCGTCAAGAGACTATTCATGACTAACTGATCGCAATTTTTATGTATTTCTTTCTTTTTAAGTTGTGAATTGACCCTGAAGCTGTTTAAAATTGTGTCATTTTGATATGAATTCATTATCATCATCAATTGGATTCGAATAACTTGTTCCCTTGAGCATTACACTACCAAATCCCAGTCATGATGCAAAATTAAATAATTAATGAAATTTTATTATGATATTAGTGAAAAATTAAAGAAAATATATCTAATTAAAAAAGACAATGAAAATTTCGTTGACTAGACTCAAAATAATCCCTTTTGATTAAAAATTTCGAAGAAAATGAAACAAATACAATACCTTTAAACTCCCTGTTCGCATAACTTTAGAAATTATGCCCGGTCATGTTTTTTGGTTGAAACTCTAGAGCGTGCTTCTCGCAGCAGCACATGCCGGAGTAATGTGTGTTTTGCAGAGGGACCAATCTTAGATAATACCAAAGTATATTAATAGCGATAAATACGTTGTTAAAATTTTTTGTATGTGAACCATTTTTTTTACCAACATCACATTCCTCGATGATGAACATTTCTTGAGAAAATATGCGAAATTCCAAAACTTTTTGAGAAAATGCACTTAATTCCGAAAATTTACATGAATTTTAGGAGAAATTTGTATATTTATTTTGTTTTTAGGAGAAGTGTTCAAGTAGTAGGATCACAATCGACCGGCATTCATCAGCGACGTCCGACTATGAAAAAGAATTCGACCGAGTGAGTGTGCCTCTAAAAAGTCTCGGAGTATATGAGCGACTGATGATTAGCAACCGACAACCGACAGCCCTGAGATTGTCATGACCTTGTACAATAGCAAAGAGGCATGCAGATAGTCTGCTTGCTTTCTCCTATACTATTCAAGATTTATGTTGAAGCAATAATCATGGTCCTTAAAGGTGGCAGGTGTATTGAAAAGATCAATGCGATTCGCAGATGTTCACGTAAAGACAAATTGTTATTGAAATATATAGTAGATAAAGTAGGATGCCATATCATGATGTATAAACAGAACATCTTTATAAATTTGAAGCAGCTGCCTTCAGTTTTGTCTGAATTTAGGAAGGCCCAATATTCTTTCGGAAAAAATGATAGTAAAGAGTATGCAAATAGCTGGTCACTATTTTTAGTGACCACAATGGAAAATAGTAACCAAATAGCGACCAAATGGCAACCTAAGGTCGATAGTTGCGATTCAGAATCTTCAGGAGAGACGGAGGTTGATGATGTGACCTGCGAAATTTATTACATCAGTATTCGGATTATTTCTATTCTGAATAACTTTCTCATCATGTTATTCTTTTATGTCATCATCATCCCTATTGCTGGCGCGAGAGAGGGCACTGACAATTAGATTTAATGGATATTTCCACTTTAATAAAATGTTTTCTTGAGCGGCCAATTAGGCACCCTCCTGTGATCTTCTGAATCAATCTCCTCTGGCAAGTGCAGGTTGAATGTTAACAAAGATCTATTTCGGATGAAGAGAATTAAAGGGGACGTAGCACTAACAACTAGCGTGATCATCGACAGTTCCATCCCAAATTCAGACTCTAACCAGATGGCAAGGTGACCTGTGGAAGAGGGCATGCTAGCATGTCATCCAGCTTCAACTTCGTTTGCTCGATCACTGAATAAGAGCAGTGGCCAGTTCTAATAGATAACAATTCTAATTGATTCGCTGTTTGGAAATATTCACAACTTATCGATCCAAAAAAAGCTAATTTCGGAAACTCAAATCAAGTTCATTCCAAAACTAGATAAATTAATGGTTTAACGTCAATGCTCCCCCTTACTGGCGGTCTGGACGTTGCTGTCATAGTCAGACTTTAATCTGGAGCGCTGTGATCTTTTAGTCCGGATGCTCTTCTTGACGACTTCCAATGACACTTTCGGGGCTCGACCCCTAGACCAAACGATCGCTATGCCAAGCACTTAACCACTAAGCCACGGAGACCACTATTCCAAAACTGGACAGAAGGACACCAAATCCTGCACCCATTTAACAAAAATTAGTCCTTATTCTAGAAATGTCACTGGCTGAAAAAAACGACCGCTAGCCATATATCAAGCAATTATCATCACGAATAGATGATTGAAATGTCAAGCATGCCGAGGCAACGAAAAGAATATATCCATCAAATGACGAAAATAGTTAATAACATTCTTCAGAAACTGCACCCGTTTTCGGTATTATCGAACATCGAACACATGAAGTTTATCTATTCATGGAGTCTCAATCACCACTTCTGCTCAAGATATCGAAAAAATAAAATTAAGCAAAGCATGGGTGCAAAATCAAAATTTGCAACAACTAATGCGATTTATGCTTGTGCTTGCTTGCCTATACAAGCTATTGGTGCGAAAAACCTGACGATAATCAATGTGTTGTGATTGAAATTAATCGTTCATCAATAAAATGAAAATATCTTGACTCTTCATCATTTGCTAACTTCAACCACTATGGAATCCCGCGCGCTGAGGCGACATGCCATATAGTTAACGAAGAACAAATGCTTTCTTCCGCCTATGAATCATCGGCTCACTGCTCTTATCTCTCTTAATGAAACCAAGCGAAACAGTACACACCTGATGTCTGTACAAGACAAAAGACTTCCATCGTCTAACCATCCCTATACAGGCAGAGGCGAGTAAGTTCCTTGACTCAATTTATCCTTTCATCGCTCAAGAAGTTATCTGATATCTTTGGAAATTTTCATTCAAAGGGTTGCTAATTTGGAATTTTCTTGGCCACAGAAACGCGAAGGCGATCCTGAAATGGACCAAAAATACTGTTGCTCGAAAATTGCATGAGGACAATTCCACGCGACTGTCAACATTTAGGTAAAAAATTAATTTGTCGAAGATTGATTGCAAACACACTTTTACAAATCAAAATCTCCCCAAAAGTCTGAATCTGATGTCGAATTTCACGTTTGAAGTCGGTTTACAGTTGAATATTTTTAAAATTTTCTTCAAAATTCTTCTTTTTTAATTTCACACTATTCGTGCGTGAATTTCATCATGAGATTTTTTACACGAGACAGCTGTTAATTTTTCTTTTCAACAGCACTTCTTTCAAATCAGATCAAAAAAGATGGAAAAATATGTGTAGATTCATACTGTCATTAATTTTTGCTGACCGTCGGTCCCTTATGATGGAACAACTGTGAAATTGATTTTCACTCGCGTCAAAAATGCCATATAGAATGTAACGTTATTGCGTTTCAAGCGTAATAACGCTACATTGAAACGTAATAGCGTTACACATGCTATACTTTTTCACTGTAAACCATAATCCAATGTCTGAAGGGGAATCTCGAGAGTATAGCGGCATAAACTCTGATAAATTTCAAATCCTATCGCAAGTATTTGATATGAATTTGTCAGTAAGTATAACTGGCCGTTTCTATGAGCAACAACGCTACATCGCACGAAAACACCAAATTCCAATGAATTATTTTGTAGCATAGTACCGTATGTAGAATAAATAGGCTGGTATAAATTTAGCGGATAAAATTAATCAAATATTTCTATAAGGTTTATATAGATACTCTGAAGCTAGTGCTTGGATGTTTCATTAGTTTTGCTATTCTACATAAGTGAAACAATAAAAATATAAGTCCTTCGTAGCAACGTTACATAATTTGCTATCTAAATCGAATAGTGGCTATAATGAAAGATTTGATCGAAGCCATATTACACCCTATAAGCAAAATTGAAATCATATTAGTATCCTAGAAGTTGTTGGAAATATGTTCATGGATTGCCCTAGGAGTGATATGTGTTGCACAGTTGAAGTCACGGATTTTAGTCAAATTGGCTCTCTTGCGAAATGGTTTTGATACAACTGTCCCCAGGAAAAGTCTCCAGATAAAATGCAAATAACAGAAACGTCCTCAGCAACATCTGAAACCTACGCCTCTGTTAAATTTTCAGCGGAAAATTAATAGACTCCTAGCTTGAAACCAGGTCTAAGTAGACCTACTTCACCGGCCGTCAGACTATTGGTTTTCCGACTAAAAAAATAGGAGAAACATGGTTTTTGATGTTGCTGTGAGTGTTTTTGTTATTCTAATTTTCTGAGACTTTCCCTGGGACAGGTTTATTGAAACCAAATTTTAAGACAACTTCGTGAAAATAGCGTTTTGACCAGGTGGCAAAGTCACACTGGTTTCAGACTGCCATCTTATTTGTCATGCGATCATGATACTCAAATTGAGTGGGTAATTCTGCAACCGCCCACAGAAAAACGCAAGCTGTCCGAATCATGATTAAAAATGTGTGTGCCTTCTTGAAACCATTTCTGACTTCTTAATCTGTGATCCACGCAGCTGTGCTATCAACCGCATGTCAGGTCATGTCTGAGGAAGCAAATAGAAAGCCCAAGTTACAAACGGACCATCCTACAGACAAGAGTTTTCCGGAAAAGATATTATGCATGACAACTGTCTAAAAGAATGTCTTAATCCATAAATAGTAGTATATTTTAGTAGTATTTATCTATTTATTTACTAACATCTTGGTTTTACTTCTTAACTGTCTTGAATTACATGTGTCTAAAGAGCTTTTGAAATAAATTTGAATGTCGAGAGAAAACTCGCATTTATCTACTATTTCCCAAGATAAAACATCTTCAAAATAATTGAAAGAAATATACCTTCATCACTACTGCCTACTTTTATCAGTAGTACGACGTGAGCATCTCACCATGCACCTGAATAACACAAGCAAACATAGGAGGACTTTCAAGTGTTGTATTGAGGCTAACTGGTGCATGTGAAGCCGAAATAACTTTCACCTCAGTCAAATATAAATCCTGATTTCGTACGTGTAACTACGTTTCCTTTGTTAAGATAACTACTAGAGTAATGCACGAATTCAATTCCAACAACTTCTGAGATGCTGAGACAATTTTGATTTCATGGAATGATGGCATCGATCAGATCTTTTATTTTGCAGACTTTTTCATATATGCAACCACTACTCGATTTTTATGTCAATTCGTGTAACGTTATTTTACGTTTGACCCTAATTAATAATTGCATCACAAAGAAAGAATATCAAAGCAATTAAAGCATGTAAACATTAATTTCAAGGAATCTGGTAGTCATTTTGTACGGTAGATCGATGCCAACCTGCTGATATCCACTGCAAGAATGCTATTGAAATGTAGCAAATGCGTGCGACGTAACGTTATTACGCATGTAATTGCTCAAAACATTGACTAAGTGATCCCATGCTGTGTGTTTCCCATCAGTGTTCTTTTCCCATCCTCAGTATTACTGCGTCGTCAAGCTAATTAAAAATACAGTCACAATGTCTTAGACAGCATAGTTTAAAAGAGTCGTACTAGATGAACTTAGAACGGCATGGAAATAAAGAAATCAGACGAGTGAATCGACGAGATTTGGAAGATAAGGTTATAGCACAAAACGTTGTAGCATGTAAAACTCAGATGTTCAGCATGAATCTCACATGAAAAACATTATAAAACATTGACTGCTCAAGAACAAACAGTGGATTTAAGGCAATTCATCATTATATTCCACTTTCATCCTGGCTATGTCCCTGTCATCTTTCAAGACATTTTTCAACTATGCAAGAATCCGAGACACAATGTCCTCAAACAACCGAGAGTGCAAACAGTGAAATACGGACAACGAGCAATGAGGTTTTATGAAGCAAGTATTTGGAATAAAATGCCCTCTGAAATTCTACTTCGAAAGCTGTGATCAACCACATAAAAGCACATCTGGGAAAACAAAGTGGTTTTGTGTGCTAACTTAATTGACTTTTCTTCTTAACTTTTGCTCTTTTATAATCCAAGTATACTGTATCAATGTATCAGGCGAGTCACATGCATGTCACGTGTAGCGAATATGTAATAAAAGAATGAAAATAAAACTATGACAATGCAAAACAGAGATTAGAGGAGTGCATCTGTATGGGCCATTTGTAGATTTGCAAGTGCCTGCGAAATTTCAAAGGGTCATATTTTTCGCAAGATGTATGAGGCGAAATTAGCTATCACAGACTCCCAGATAAGAAGTGCATATTCTGATGACCCGTGGGTGAGACATGTAGATGTACAAGAGATGCAATGAAAATATTAAGAAATTCAGAGAAAAGCAAGCAACACATGCATTATGGAAGCACAGTGAAGACCAACAAGGAGGAACATGAATATTTAAGGATTGCATTAGTGTCCATAATGCTCGATAAATTAACGCTATTACAAGATCGATTTAGCGGGAAAACATCATCGCACGTTTGTTGTCAAAAAAGTGTTGCGATTTCCAATTTATACCTGCCTTAAATGTATAAGTACTGCATCTGCACCAGGGTTGGAACCGGCCGGTTTTCGTCACGCCGGCCGCCGGCCGCAAATTTTGAAAACCGGCCGGCCGGTGCTTTTTCAGGCCTTCTTGTCAACTGCCAACATCACCAACTGCATCACTGCTACAGCTCCCTCGGCAAGGTATTCTTTACATCACTTCTCTTTCCTACTCCTTCGAATCACACAGACAGTACCAAATATTGGTGCATTATCACAAAAAACAAATGTTAAATTAGGTAGATATTTGTTAAATTTATCACGGCATCCTTCGACTCAGATTTACCCCGCCGTTGCGCAATTTCTTTCGAAAGCAGTCATCGTGACACCTCAATTCACATTTGATGATTGCCCCTCGCTTGCCAATCCTTCCTTCGTTGCTGCTGAGGCTGTATGCAGATCGCCCCGCGTCCTCATGTTGCCCAATATCGTAGCAACAAATGTCGGTCGCCTCGGAACTAGAGTTTGTGACCAAGTAAACAACAAGAAATGACATCCTCTAAACTTTCCTGAGATTGAATAATTGCGAGCAGGGTCAACATGACACAAGACAATTAAATCCTTGATGCTATTAAGAAACGTCCAGTGATAGCTTAAATTATTATGCTAGTCCTTTATCAAGTCTCACGTATCGGAGTTACATTCACCTCATCAAAAATGTCATGCGGTTACTTTGGAACGTACACGTAGTAACACTCATATACACGCTCATGATCTTCAATGACCATGAAAGCATCAGAATTTTAAATAGGCCGGCCTCCGACCAGCCAGTTTTAGATACGCCGGCCGGTTTTGAATGCACCGGCCGCCGGCCCGGCCGGCCGATTTAGATGACGCCGGCCCGGCCCCGGCCGCTAAAAACCCGGCCGGTTACAACCCTGATCTGCACTGAGTGCTACAAATTCTTTGAAAATATCAGTTTTCACGAGATTTCAAAAGAAATAGACTGCATTGTGCAGTAATTAAATTTTGACACATGCATCGTGGGATGGAATGATGATTTAGGCCTACACTTAGTTCATGATCAGACTCTGAATTCCTGTCGCTGTCGTCATGTGCTAGGCTCACAAGTATGAAATAGCATTCATCTACAGATTAGTCATGATGAAAAGGATGTCGATTTTTCATATGGATGCAAAATGCATCAAATGCCAAGTGAATTCAAACGTGGTCATAAACAGCTCGAAATAGTTGCACTAAAATAATTACGCGAAAATTCAGGAATATCGGATTTTACCAGAAAATTGGCAACCCTGCTTCATTCAAATGATCCTCAAAATATCTTCGATCCAATAATAAAATACTCCATGATGAGGAAATGCATAATGCCATACGCAGGGTATTTGAGCGGTCATATTTTTCCCCGTTCGTTCGATCTTCCGTTCATTATCCTTTCAGACCCGTTCGTTCTCTGCTCAAATGAGCTATCACCCCCGTTCTGTTAGTTCATGGCATAAAACATCCGTTTAGTCGTTCTTCATAAGTCAAAACAATGTTGATTCCTTGATATTCCAATGATATTTATATAATAAATAATAAGACAAAACAATGTTCAATTTTGATGGACTCTACATAGTGCTGTCGTTTCCATCTAACATTGTTTTCTTCATAGAAACGTAGAAGCTGGCAATGCAGTATGTTCTCCCATCTGACATCGCGAAAGAATACAAGCTGCACTGCCGGAAAATTCGTTTTCGATATTGTCCCGCAATGACAATGCGAAACATAAGTTGACGTCACAGAAGAGAGGGCCAGGCATTGTAACTTTTCGAGAGAGGGAAGCCCAAAACGATCGATGTCGTCGATTTCTCTTTATTGGCGAGGCCTTTCAGCCGCTACAGGCAGCCATCTTCAGGCGAATGTTTACAAGCCATGCACGGAATGAATAATACTCAAGGTCTGACAAACTAAACGTGACAAGCAAAATCTATGCATACACAAATAACATTCTCTCGTCAAAAGAACGATTAAGACATAATACTAATGAAGAAAAGTAAGTAGTAAAGAAGAAAGTCAAAAAAGGATGAAAGTCAAAAAAAGTTCCAGTGGTCACTAATACTGTGCTTCACGCTGTTGAAAGACTGAACTTTTCGTGTCCAGAGTGCCTCCTTCACAATACGTTTTCGCCACTGCGACTCCTTCTCCAACACTTCCATGGACCCCATGTCAATAAAATGGTCGCTCTCAAAAGAATGTCGAGCAACCTCCGAACGGTCAACGTCCACGGAGCGGATGGCCCGCATGTGTTCCTTTATTCGCTCATCCACTGTCCTTCCCGTCTCAAGAAGTTGGGGTCAATGTGGGGATGAGACCTTCAACGACGTTAGGAAGCTTACCGGTGAGAAAGAGACCCAGTCCTGCGAAGCAATTCGGGGTGGTATACAAGCTTTCATGTTCAGAGGAGAATTGCTCATGGAGTTACGTTGGCGAGACGGGAAGGACAGTGGATGAGCGAAGAAAGGAACACATGCGGGCCATCCGAGGTTTGAAATTTCCGAGGTTTCACTACCACGAAAGCACAATGGTCACTGAAGATCCATGCCCAAATTGGCACTTAAATATTTTCAAATTTCTAAATATTACTTTATTGAAGTCAGTGTGTGTAAATACACAATTTTGGAAAGTATCAAGGATTTGCCACCATTATTTCTTATACTGGATTTTACGGGGTTAAATTACCGTTCAATCAAGCAAAATAGCCGTTCGTTCTGATCATCGTTCATCGTCTTCTCAGACATGCCGTTCGTTCAAATGCCATGGCCATGCGACTTGCAGTGCGTCTTCCATAATTGAACGATATGTCTATGTTATTTGAAAAGAGAGAGGTGAAGGTGTTTTAAAAAACATAGTGAGATCAACTACCAATAGAAGCACGTCAAGCTATGAGGTATTATATTTCAGTATGATTTTGAGTTCTTGGGATTAGTGCTATGAGCTTGAATGGTATCAGTACTACGGATGCACCGATATATCGGCCAATTTTTTAGCATATCGGTTATCATCCGATATCTTCGAGGAATGCCGATATTTTTCCTATATTAATCATTTTAAAAATGTGTATTTTTTCACATTTTGAAAGTGATAATAAATTATTCATTCTTGTATTATGTATATTTTTGTTATTCCTTTGTTTTCTATTGTCAGAACTGAATAGCTAGTCCAAATTGGGTGGCAAGTTTAAGTGGAGATTGTAGATTCTACAGCTGTTAAGCGAAAATAGCAATATTTTCACTGTCGTGAGACAGATGGTGCCCCACAAAGGTGAGCAACTAGCTATTACTGTCTTGCACCAGAATTTGCTGAGAAAAGAGTTTGAATATCAATATGAGGCTTTGTGTCGTTGTTGCAAAATTTGACTTGCATTTGACTTGCTGTGTTCCGGATCCGCAATAAAAACCCTTGGGCATAATTAGTAAATTATTCCTGTATGCGAACATCTATGATGGTTCTTTTTTAGATTAGAATATTTATATTGGGGCCTCATTTTGCAATGAAAAACAAAATATCAAAGCACACAATATGAACCGGAAGGATATCTCCATAAATCCAGGCAAGAACCACAATTCATTGCATTGATTAAAATTCAAGGAACTGTGATGTCATGTGGAGATATTTATTCGAGGTAATGCACCAAAATGACTACTTATTTCACCTTCCACCTAGCAGTATTGATTCGCCTTACACGGTTTCATGTATCGGTAGAAACATGACTAAAACAATGAAACTAGAACTTACGTAGCTTTGATCATGAGCAGCGTCACGAAGAAATCTCTTTCTGTCAAGTCCACAGGTGACCACCGAATATCTACATTTCTCGCTTGTACATTTTCGATAGTCAAATTTATGGTGGAGACATTGCACGGCATTAAGTCTCCATTTGCACGTTGGATGAATGTGCGCTCTTGTTCCGATAAATTGCCGTTCATTAACTGCACATGATTGTCAAAGAAATCGAAGATCTTATTCGCACAGAGTTGTCGGTTGAGATGAATATGAACTCGACCGTAGATTTTCACCTGAAGGAAAAACGGAGGTTTCGAGAAAGTTGACAAAAAATGCATGCTCAGGATCAACACAAATTATTTCAAGATGAGGATGAATAGGCTTGTCAATCATCCAATTCAAATTCAGTTAAACACAAATCGGTGATTTTTCGTACTCTAGGACATCAAATTAGTAAATAAATCGATAAGTTGAAATCGCAAATGCACATCACATAATGTTTCTCCTGTTGAAATCCAAGCTGACCTTCTTCAGAAAGAAGAATAGTGTCATCGGAATTTATAATATTTGAAACTTTATGAACAAGTGTGTTGATCTGTAAAAAAATTAAAAAAAGAATTCATGCAATCATATCGATCTAATATACTTGTCAGCATTTTAGTCAGTTCGAAAATGCTTTATCATTTACTTCATGACATAATATAGAGCCACTCAGCTCAGCAGCTTTGCATATCGTAAAGTGAAAGTCTTTTTCGATACGCTTCCTGGAGAAACTTTGGACAGAATATCGTAGCATTGAATATCTACATCAAAGGAAGTTAAGATTGATAGCTCGTTCACCGGGAAATTTTCAGTAAATAGAATATTTTTGGCTGTTTACAATGTAAGTTAGTTAAATTATGGTTCATCTTTATACCTAGACACATTATTTTCAATCATTTGGGATGATACGACACTCAGTACAATCTTGCATGATCCAACTATTGATGTTTTTATCACTTTATAAAGGTAACAGAAAAGGGATTGTACACTGATGAACTCCAGCGTGAAGAGCAACATGAATTGATAACATTAAATAGCTTTTCCCAAACAGTATGATGGTGACTGTTGCAGTTGATAATGAAATACAAGGCGAGCTGCGATATGATTATTTTATTCAATTTCAAATTGTTGGCAATTATACGTGCAATATTTCGTGGACTAATGCATCAAAAGGCACAAAAAATTAGAGCGCTCGCTTATACAGTCATACATCAAATATTGCACGTATTCACTAGCACATTAGAATTTAATTGAATTGACATCTTCTCATTACTGACTGACACCAATGTACGGTTTTCATGTCAATTATGAATAGTCGGTTAACGTGCGGTTCGACGTCCTCTGCCATACGTCTCGTTATATGGTCTCAGCATCCGATTCAGCAATGATGTCTGCGATTTCAGACGTATGGGCGGGCGCAATCGGATGACAAAAAGCAGAAATATTTGTTCTTAAGAAGGAAGGATATGCTGATAGAGGAGTATATCGAAGAACAAAGTAAAAATCAACCCAGTGATAAGGAAAAATCATTCTACAATTTCAAAGTCCGAACATCGGAGACAAAAAACACATTTGAAAAGAGCGATGGAACAATTGTGAGAGTCCTCACAGGAAGGTTCCTGATTATCCTTAAGATGTTTCTCAGCGACCTCGACGTCAGATGAAAAGTTGTGAAGGGGGAATAGACCCATCCAATAGAAAATCATTTTCCCATATATTTTGCATCAGAAATACAAAATATCTTCAAAAATACTGAATCAAGCTTGTGCCTACATGATATGGAGCATACGAACTATACATACCGGTAGCATGGAGCATACATAATAGGAACACATCACACTCCTCTAGGGAAGTTAGTGTATTCATACTAAGTTATGTTCATACTTCCGACATGATGATTTAGATCATGATTGATAAAATCCCGCCAAGGATATTAATGAATTTAATAACTACGTGCCACACGCCCACATAGAACCTCATCCACATGATTTTCAAGTGCATCACCATATCTTCAAAGTATCGACCTTCAATTCAACATGATTCAAAATAACAGAAGCAAATTCAAATTAGTTTAATATTCAAGTGGCACTCAGCTTTTATCACACAAAACACAAGGAACAAAATAGTGCTTTCACAAACATTTAGGTGTGTGAAGTACATGAAACATTGCATCATGACAGTACAGCATAATGCCCTTTTAATCATAGGAGCAACAAGGTCAGGTGGAAACCATTTCGAAAACAATCGTCGATAACAGATCAATGTTCATTCTGTCCGTCATAGGTCTAATGGCAAGCATTAGTATGCATGTTGGAACGACATTTTCGAAAGACCGCGAAGTGAAAGACGAAGTGAAGAAAATCCACAATCTACTTCATATTCATCATGCTGGCCACCGAAGATGGTGTGAGCTTATCTAAGGAGAAGATATTGACCCGGATCCTTTGTTAGATGAGTGTAGTCGTAGATCAAAAGGTATAGATGAAATTTATTAACTCAGCAATCGTTGTTCTCTTTAAATTAGGGACCTGATAAGCTTCGAGATTCGATTGATTCGCAATTGTGATTCCAGAAAAATTCGAATCAGTTCGCTTCGGCTGGCCAGAAATTGCTCCACTTGTTTTCTTTTGATTTGTAGTATCTTCTCGTTCGATACGACTTTAGCGTTAAGTTTTAAGAAGTATGTAATGTTGGATTCTCAAATTCTCATGTTTGACGCTTCATCTGACTGAAAGCGGTTGAAGAAGTCGGTTGCTAAATATGAGTTAGTCGAATCAGCCACATGCTCCACAGTGAGTGCTACATGTTGTTCAAATGACTTTTGATTGTAAGCTCGACTTTTTATTTTAAATCAAGCAGTGATGATAAACCCGAGCTTACATGATTTTCAATTTCCAGACCCAGGCTAATCCAATCTGATACAAGTAGTCTACATAATAGTGCTCAAGGATTCTGTCATCTTTGTACAGGCAGTATGACTTTGAGAGATGCATTTGGAGGTCGGCACATTTTAGCCTGTCATCTGTCGTGCTGTTGTGAATTCAGCCTGAATAAATTATTTAAGGATGGCGATTACGGACAGTGATAACATGGGAAGTTAAACCATTATTAGAGCGATAATTCAGCGATATAATATTTTGTGGGCTTACTGTAAAAATTACATTATTGCTTTCCGAAAAATAATATAGAAATAATATAATCTACTGATTTTCAGCTCATGAAAATTAATTGGTGCATTTCAGGACTCTGGATTAAGCTATATGAAGGATAGATGAATGTTGCGTTTTCAATCACAGATCAGATTCAAAAGACTGCCACAAGCATCAGGCTACAAACCTAACTTACATTATCAGACCACCTTTCCGGCGAGACCATGCCAATGTGAAGCCATAAGTCAAATCAACATTCACCATCTAACTCTAGCGTGTTGTATCATTCGAAATAGGCAAGTTATAAAGCGGAATAGATTACATTCATCTAGGGAAAAATAAGACGCTTATTTGACTGCTTGTTTCATTGAGTGCCATGGCATCAATGTATCTTTCAACAGCATTCCAAAAAACGCCTACAAACTTTCTCTTTGATTAACAGCATAATTGGCTATCTTTTGGCCTATATTCCACTGGAGTATGTGAGGATCATGAAATGGCCTTCTCCATTTATCTGTACATTTTGTTGCTTGGATAGCATTAATGGGTGATGGATTACGCTCTTTTGACATCGCATTCACAATTTTTTTTGAAAAATAGAGAATGTGATCATGTTTTCAGGTTTGAGACTCCCACAAATTTTTGATAAGTTTAGAGATCTTTCGGCCTACGATGTAGGCCATTCTCTAGCGACTCGAATGGCATTGTCCTTTTAGAATGGCCAACGCCGTAGACCGAAAGATATCGCGCAAATAAATTGTGTTTTAAACTAATCGATCAAAAAGTTGCAGGAGTCTCTAACCTGAAAACGTATTCGCAAATAGTTTTTGTCTACCTATCGCTCGTTTACCATCCACCATTTCGGTGGTTGTAAGGCTCTCTGTCGTATTTATTCTCTTAACAGGCGCGAAAATTTTCATGTGGTGTCTTTTGATATAAATTGACAACTGCCTATCGGTGCTGGGAAGACATGTTCTTTGTTCATTTTAAGAATCCACGAGATCTTCAGTATCTATCGGCTAAGCTAGCAGTAAATCAAAAAGCTAATCTATGCAAATTTTTAATGATTCGATTCAAATAGAAATTTGCCGATTCGCAGGCTCCTACTTTAAATATAATATTGTAAAATGCATGTATGTATATTATTGGCCTGAATGGATGACTCAGATAATTATTTTTATGTTATTTGGTGATAAATTTGTCAGTGTGCATGATTTATCATAAGCAGAAGTCAAATGATAATCCAAGTAATATGTCCACTTAAATATTACTTGAGTGACCACCAATCAATATATAGTGCGCATCCCTTTTTCTGAATTACCCTTCTAAATGCTGTCAGGCATCGAAAAATTCAAATTTTTGCATAAAAGTCCATTTTTCAACTTTATCCACACTTCCGTGATGGCTTTCTTCAATTCCAATAAAAATGTCTGGTTTCGTAAATAAAGATGCCGGGCTAATTTTTGTTCCAGCAAGACACCAATTTTCAATAGGATTGAGGTCTGGTGAATATTCGGTCATGGACTCAGGGTCTTCATTCTTGACTTCCAGAGCCATATTGTTTCAAATTTCAAGGGTGCCATCATGCTGTAAGTGAAAAAACGCTGCTTAGATTGCCATGAATGGCAGCACTATCGTTTTCGGAATTTCTGGGTTAGCGGCTTTCATGCTTGTATACCCTCTGGCAAAAACCATAATCCATATTTTCTTCAGCAGCAAAAATTTTTCACAGTTGAGACCGTGTACCGAGATTCACCTTTCTATCTTGGTCTTCAAACGTGTACATAAAATGCATAGAGCTCTTCCTTTGATTTCTACGAGATCATAAATCGAACCCATCCAATGTATTCCAATTTCCACACCTGTTGCAGAATGCCAAAAGAGCAGCATTTATTTTTTTTGGACAGACCGAATTCTCGTGTTCTGTATGACTTCAAGCCGGTAACCAGATGTAATACTAAGCCATGACAACTCAGTTATCATGCAGATAGTCCTACAAGACAGTTGTAACAAAAGATTTCTGCAGACAGGTTGGGATGTCTGCAGAATCAACTGCATTAGAAAAACAATTCAAATTGATAAACTTAGTCATCCATTCTAGCCAATACTGTACATGCAATATACTTGCATTTTCACTCCATTATCTCCCTTGGAAGGAATATATAGCCTTCAAGCAAATAAATAAATTGAAAATAGTAATATTTAATTATTGTCGACAATTATATGCATGCCATCCCACGGGAGTTTACTGAACAAACAATCGCTGTCAATCTAAAGGTCGTGAGCAGAAATGTTCCAAAGCAGCTGTCGTGACCAAAAGATACATGTGAGCTGAGCGACAGGATTACGCTAACTGAAATCGGGAGATCAACTCAGAAACCAATCTCACCGTCGAAAATGGTACTGTGAAACGAAGTTCATATGAACAGTGACTATGCCTGTATAACCAATGACATGTGACAATTCACTGCTTGATGCACAGACGGTGCCTTGCATAATGACACACCCTGACAGCATTGACTCCTTTATCGAAATACATCTCCGGTACGTGCCAAAACTCCTATTTGACTTCGCTTGTCCTGAGCGACCTCCAGTGTGTCACGAAAACTTTTCCGTTTGGGTTTACTTTTAATGAATTTACTCCCGTTCACTAAGTCATTAAATTCTAAAAACATTTTTCAATTCTTTGAATCTGTTGTGAATACGAGTAATGTTGCGCAAGTCACGTAACCTTCTGGATAAATCTTGATTTGAAGATAGACAGGATTCAGAATTCCAGATTGAAGAAGTGTTGCTATAGAATACTCCAAATTCTATTCAAATTCTTCAAAAAAGGAAACAAATTCAATCTCAACAGCATAACATTAGGTGCAAGCTTTTTCAAAGAGCGGTATGGAAGGGAGATGACATTCGCCTTCACATTTATATTATTCAGGTGGTCTTAGACAGAGTGAATGATGAGCATTTTGAATCTATGATCTTTCAAGTTGTCGTAAAGTTACGGGAATTCCATGAAACAAACAGGCGGTAACATGCAGTTTTAAGGCTATTTTGTCTTAATGATGATTTCTCATAATGAAGCCTATTCACAGGCCTGTGATTAGCCTATGAGAAAAATTGAGGATTTTCCTTGAAAAATTTGAGGAATGGAAACGGAGCCTAAAATGGTAATTGCAAAAAACCCTCCAAATTTTAGCATGGATTTTGGGCCAAATTTCAAGTCATGAAGGTCGAAGAAGGCAACCCCCGGGTTGACCACACCACACCACACTTTTTGAAAGTGTGTATATTATAAAGGGATATTGGCCTGGTCATAATCACTTCCCGCGTTGTTACGAATTCAATTTGTTGACCTCAAGTACTATCTGCTTAGAATGTGTCGAACAGAGGATGTCAGATCAAGCAACTGATATCGCTGTGCTTCACGCTATCGTCGCCAGTTCAACTATGCTTGTCAGATTTGTATACTGCAATTTTTTGAATGTAGGAAATATCCTAAATACAGGCATCTGGGGCTATTGCGACGACTAATTTTGACAGATTTTAGACAAATTTTGGGAGGAGAGTAACCCATAACTATAAAAAGATCAAAATCGTTGACGGAATGCATTGCTTGTGGCTTACAAAAATTCAGTACTATGAAGGATACGCCACATTACACATGAATATATTAATATTCTTTTTAAATATACTTTTTACTGCATAAGTTTTGGTGGCTCTTGTTTACCTGTCAGCGCTTTGATCATATCGCTCCAATCTACATTCAAATGAACAAGAATTCTCTCAGACGACACAAAACAACTGTCAGGAACAGGCTTGCCAGCTAAGTCGTTGGTCTCATCTAGGCAAAGAGTGAAAGATTATCACCTCCATTCGCATGAAGTTCCCCTGAGATATAGACATCCACATGATTTCCACATTGCAGTAGACCCAGGTTGAAAATCTACCAACCCAGTAATATGTGGTTTGAATGTCTTCATTAATCTAAGTTCGCATACAATGATAAACGATGTGTGCATTACTTTCACACCTGTGTTCATATGTCGGTCTGCAAACCCTGGAAAACGTAGCTGCAGACTCATAGGATAGCACAGCCTCATAAGCTTCCAAATCCCACACGCTAGTGACCAGGAGGCATATAGACACTACATTTAGAGACCATCCGCTTTACCCCCCCTTGGATGTGTTCATATTCAGCGGAAATATAATGGAAGAGAATGAGTAAAGCAAAAGCTTCAGTTGATAAGAGCAATGAAATCCAAGTGGGCTGGGCTACCTATATGTTATCATATAATGGATACAGAAGATTGATATCCTAAAGTTCTGTAAGAAGCACAGGCATGCATTTGGCAACCATATAGTCGCAGAAACATAATGAAGACTGTGAAGCAGGTCAAGATAATTAATGATAATAATTGAATAAGCATTGAAGAGGAATTCTCCGCAACATTCTGATGTTGGAAGTAAAAACTGATTGCAGTGTTCAAATATACAATTTCTGCAGGTTGATCAAAGTGCTTCACTCATTAAATACGTAAAAGTGTTAGACTAAGGAGTTCGAAAGACAACAACTTCAGACTTCTCTGCATAGCAAAATAAGTCCGGACGAACCCAAACATCTGCAGCCATGTAGCTTCCAGAAATGAAAACGACGTGAAATAAGAACACGTTATAAATCATAATTGTTCAAGCTCAGCAGTCAGGATGTAGGATACATGTTACAGGATTCTGTCTCAGCTTCTTGATTGGAAGTTTACATATAATCGCTATTCGCCAAAAAACAATACATTATCCTACATTTAGTCTGAAATGTGTCACATTTGAGGAAATTGTCTTAGTTAAGCTATATTTGAGGATTTGAGGAGTAAAATAATATTTGAGGAATCTGAGGAATTTGAGGAGTAATCACAGGCCTGTATTCATCAAATTTGGCATGAACAGATAAACAAAGGGTATGTGAATTTTATGGTTCACACTGCGCTAGCTCAGCACTTAAGTATTTCTATTTTCTGCTCTACAGCGCAAGATTCTTCCTTCATATTCTTCAGTCAAAAAAATAGATACCCCTATAAGTTAATGAAATGACATAAAAGTAGCTGAATATATTATGTATATGACCTTCTCATGCTAAGTGATCACGTGACACAACGGGACAAAAGCAACACTAGTTAAACTGGCTGAAACATTACACTACGGAGCTTAGTTGATCAGTTCTCAAATGCAACTAGATAACATGCGAATGATTGAGAGATATTAAAATGATCATATGATCGCTAGAAGTAACAAAGAAGAGGAAAATCAATTAATGCTGTGCCATTGATAAATTATTATCCAGTCCTTTTGTGACATGGCATTACGGGACATGTTTTGAAACAGAATTATAACGGAATAACAAACTTGATAATTGGAGAGACGGCAAGAACTGCAAAGCTGAAAGGCAATGAACACTGGAAACAATACAAGGAAAGGAAAGAAGGATCAGTACTTTGGAAACATTGTAAAGAGGTACATGAGCACCAAGAACAGAAATTTAAGATAAATGTGAAGAGCATACACCACAACAACGCCATGGAACGACAAATATCGGAAGCCGTTAACATCAAAAACAGCATACAAGCCTCAAAAATATTAATGAACAACAAAAGCGAATGGAATCAGGCCAATGTACCGACAGTGACTATATGTAGAAATTGATTTTCACCATTATACTGTGCTAGGACTTCATTTCTATTATTTCTATCTCTTTGATTTTTGTGATGTTAAAGTTCTATGATTTCAAATGATTTAGCATTTGATCTCTATTATATCAGTAAGATTTGTTTATGTACTAAGTGACCAGGCCGGACCGGCGAAATCGATTTTAGTATAATAATTTTGTGCGTTGAAAAACTTGTTTAGTTATTATTATTTAATATATTTTACTCAATAATGGAATAACAAACGGCTCATAACAACGTAAAGCACCTCTTATGCTAGAATTATGCCGCATCTATCTCAATAGCAACATTTTTAAATCGGGTAGATTTTGCTCTGATTTCAAGCGGTTGCTTGAGTTATTACATTGTGACAGTATTTCTAAATTGATGTTTAAGTCAATGCGAAGATGACGTTCGACCTTGCAAAATCTATTACATCACATCCAATTTATTGCATGCGATAGCTGTAGATAACCTGGCTTAGTTAAGATAAATCGTGAGTCTTGGATATCTACGGATGCTACTGGTTAAAGCGTGAAATGGCGACAGTAAACGTTGCATATGCAAACTCACGTTTATGAGTAATTTGTTTACTCCTCTTATGTATGTCTTCAATTATCATTTCACTTGACTCAGAAAGCGACACTCCTATGTCTTCGGAGATGTTTAAATTTATCTTAATATTCCATCATTGATAATGATAGAGGCAAAACTTCCCCCTAAGGAACGGAAGGTGGGGATGACATTGGATGTATTTCTCACGTTGATTAGACTGTGTGACAAATAAAAGAGATGTTATAGCAGGAATCAAATAATGTTCTCTTTACTTGCAATTTGAGGTTGCGAATATGAAGCTAGTTTTTACCCACCACGTCTAGTTTTTGTAATTCAAAATGTATGTAGCATTTGAATGGAGGCTTAAAACTACAATTCGAGTAGCTTGAAAGACTCATGAGAAATTGATTACAACGATTCTGCACAATTGCAATGTACTTTATCATCTTGATGATTCTCATGAGATCCCGTAGATTTCTAATAAGAATCGAAATCCAGTGACTTTTTTCAAGGGATCTCGGAATTAATTTAGAATTACTTAAGCAATTAACTTGGTCATGATTTAGCAATTTTTCCCTTTTGCATCATTGGTATAAAAACTGCAACAAAATTGGCCAAGATACTAAATATGATTGGTGGTTATTCATTGCTAGTAGTGTTACCGGAATAAGAGCTGTTGACTGTCACATATGGGCAATTAGCAAAACTGTGGAATTCCAATAGTTTATTCTCGAAATTAGTCACAACGTTATCACGCAAACTCTTTCATTTATCAAATACAATACAGCGATTCCAAGTGGAAGGTTGGCGGTGAATTACAAGCTTTGGGTTTCAAACGAATGGAAGCGGAATACACAAAATATCGCTGTTTTTCAGCACATGGAACAGTCGTGTCGAGAAACTCATTACATTCGTGATGACTGGCCGACTGGTCATGAGTTTCTGACTCGTTCCCGATTGCAGCAGACGCATCTCCGTTCGAATATTTTCCTTTGCCTGCTGGACTGTTTGCGGATTGTTCCTTCAAGTAGCCAGTAAAGGTAGCCGGATGCAGTCAAATCTGGCGAACCCCGAGAACAAGGTATTTGTTCTTGAGCCCCGAGAGGATCTTTGTCTGAATGATTGATCACCGATCCGAATAAAAAAAATTATCAATCTTAACTCTTTCACCAAGTGTCTCAAGTGTAGATTCCAATGATTACTACAATGATTTCACCTTTCTTTCGATGGCTATGTGATTGACACGTATTTACTTTTGGCTGCTCGTATTTATTGTGAAACGTAATCAGAAGCGAATCCGCGCGATTGAGAGTTTCTTATTCAGTCTCAGATTTGGGTGCTCACATCGTTTTTTATGCAGAAAGAGATGTTGCAGCAGCATTTGCTGATCGAAAGTCTTCCTCCATTGATCATTCACTCTTCAATAGGCAGCCACATCAATCGGTATACGAAAAATGCAACCGCTACTCCTCGGTTACTCAGAGAACTTACGTGGCTACCAAGGACTACTGAACGTACACCCCAGCACAAGATAGCTGCCTATGTTCAGTCATCATGGTATTCTTAGCATCACGTGATCCCTCACTCCCATCCTCAGTGAACTTGTGGACTAGTAGTTTCAACGGCTGGTATATTCACAGCTTTACAGCACTTTCTCTGGCACCAAAGACCTTCGCCTTCGCCAGCTTAGTCAGAAATCGGGGTTTGCATGTCCTTTCCCTTTAGTAGTCCTTGGTGGCTACCAATACATGCAAGAATCCAGCAACATATAGCGGCCATCGTTCACTCCTGTCTCAGTAGAGCTGCTCCCGACTACCTGCTCAGTGAGCTCCATCTCGTTCCACAAACTGAGGGGCGATCCCGCTTGCGCTCTGCACGAGGGCCTTTCCTCCTGACGTCTTCCGTGCGCCGTCCTACACTCGGTG
Organism: Prostheceraeus crozeri; assembly: GCA_907163375.1. NCBI lineage: Eukaryota > Metazoa > Platyhelminthes > Polycladida > Euryleptidae > Prostheceraeus > Prostheceraeus crozeri. Next base: position 49,802 of record CAJQUW010000362.1, read on the forward strand.
GACGATCCTTCACAGCAACTGCACCTCGAGTCTGGAACTCTTTGCCGGTTGATATCACCAAATAATCATCACCGAAAGCTTTTAAGACTCTTCTGAAGTCGTATTTTTTGTCAAATTCTTAATTAAATGCAAAGTGTCATAGAAGTCCCTGTGATATAACGACACTCTAATAAAGCTCATGAATGAAAATAGCATCAATGAGCAGTCGTTATTGCATGCAAAATACTTGGAATGTAGTGGCAAAACTCAACAATCAGGGTCAAGAAGCAATCAGACCAACTAAACAAAGTATTAGTATTGTTGATGATAGATTCAGGTACAGTTGCCAAAACACTTTAGCGCTGGGACATTCCAATGCCCATGCTGCAAGTATAGGAAAGAATTTTAATAAAAGATAGATTTCGAAAGATATCAAACATCAAAACTGTTCAGTCTTTCAGCGCCCAATCCATGCCTAATTAAGGAATGAAGTGAAAAGGATAGTAATCGTTTTGAATGTGTCGCAACATGCTTGCTTAAAGGATCAAATGCTAAATAGACCAGAACTTTGTACAAACAAGCCCTTCCGATCAGCAGCTTGGCAATCCATTAAGTATGTCATCAGTATTACATTTGTCCTTCATAAAGCCAAATTGCATTTCATCAATGTGGACAGATTCACGGATGACATCTGCTAAAACATGTTCAGTGATCTTCAGGCCCCTGTAATTGTTACAGTCAAGTGCGTCTCCTCTGCCTTTATATGTACTCATGATGACAGAGATTTTCCAACCGTCGGGGATTTTTCTCACTGACGACGAAGTTGATGAGTTTGATGATTGGTGTCACCGTACAACCACCTGCACCGCGTATCAATTCTATGATTACTCCGGAAAGGCCGGGTGGCTTGTTCAACTTCATCGAGTCCAGGGCAGCATTTGAAGATAAAGATAGTCGCCCGATTCATTAATCCAAAACAATACCCAAAAACAGTTAATTATGCAGAAAATGCTGTCTCCAAGTTGACAGGAAAACAACGATTAGCGGATACGAGTGATAATTTGAAGTTGGCATCAAAGATGGTTATCTGACTTAAATGAAATCATAAGCTGCATCTGCAATAAATGAGACCTAATTTGGATGTCTTTGCTAGCCCTTTACCGGTTGTGCCTGTCATGAGTGGAATCATCCCACCAGATATTCGATGTGAAGAACAATTGCTGAGGCTCGGCAGCCGAGCTAGATCAGATTCAAGGCACCTGCTTCACGACGCAATCCTACAGAACCCCCCCCCCCACAAGAAGACTGAAGTCCCGACAAACTCTCGTGCACCGCATGAACAATGTGATTAGACAGACGGACCTGCAAGACGACAGCACAGGTGGGCAGAAAGATGGAAAGCTCCAACTGCCAACTTCGACGTCTCATCCCTATCCCGACGAAAAGAACCCCCTGGATACGATCTACCAAGAAAGTGCTGGATGTTCCTGAACAGGCTTCGATCTGGTTTTGGCCGTTATCGAACTTTCATGCATCACATCGGGCTTTCGCCAAGCGATCGTTGTTTCTGTGGAGAGGCTCAAACGCCTGAGCACGTCTTGTCCTGCAACGAAGTGGCCTTCGCGGGGATATGGTGAACGTGGACCAGACATTCCGCGTGTGGATGCAAGAAACTGAACTAAGATGATAATCAGATCATCTTCTTGACTCACATAATATGATCCATACATGATATATTTATGTATCCTTTTTCCCAAATTTTGTGCTTGTTTAACGAATATATATATATATACCCGTTGTGATAGAACTCTACCCACAACCACCGCACCCGTAGATATTATAATCGTATCCGCGGGTAAGAACGGGTAAGGCTAGCACCGCATGTGAACGAGTACACCTGCAAGCTTCTAGAAGCTGCATCAATTATGTCAGATTTTAACACTCAGCAGATGCAATTAAAAATTCAGACAAGATGCTCAGCGAATACGGTTCATAAATATGTCAAGCCGAAAGGTGAAACATTCCCCACCCTTTTTCACTTATGAACCAAATGTTGAATGATTTCCCTAAAACACAGTTTAATCGGATTGTGATATAGCAGTAAAATGCGAAAGATACCTTCTTCAATGCATGACTTGGCGTCCATAGTGACTCTAGGCGATCATTAGCAACGACCTCGAAAACATTCTGTTCCCCTTTCGGCTTGCTACGATCATCCACGCTCTCATTCATGTTCAAATATCCGATAACCCGTAGATTCGACAAGAAGGAGAGTGTTTTCAGAGAACCAGTATTTATGATTTTCAGATAGTGCTCCACTTCTTCCAAGGCTGAAAAACTCTTCTTGAGATGCTCCATCAATTTCTCAGCTTCTCCCCCATCACGAATGGAAATATGGAGAACTCGGACAGAGCTGCAGCCTTCAAAATGTGTCAGATCTTTTTCTCCATACACCCATGCATCGCCGCAACCTGAAAGATAAAAATACGAGCCATTAAGAGCAGTGTTTTAAGGCGTTTTATACGGCTAGAAAGACTGAAAATCAATATTGTCCGTGAGAAAAGACTGTCCGAAATATCCGTCTGAAAATGGCATTTCAAGTTTTGCTCGTTAGGAAGAAATGTGACATGATAGCCACCGAAGATTGGAATGATATGGCTGTCTAATTCTTTGGGGATTAATGATATAAGTGAAATTATCCATTTTAATACTTCATGATCTACCGACTCATCTGCAGAAAGGCAGTGTAGAGGGATTTTATTACGCTGCAATCACGGAGATGAATTTCCTTCCGCCTGTCTGTTGGTAAGTCTAGAGAGGACAAATCCAATCCCAGTCACTACATTCAATGGTAACAAGCGATCTTCCAGCTAAAAACTCCCAAAGTAAGTTAAGGTCGTCGATGCAATAATAACAAAAAACTCACAAGGCCTCAGCCACACTGAAAGCAAAGCAAACACGAGCGTCCCGAGCAAACGCGAACAAGCGTATCTCCGTAAGCTATCAATCGCTCTGGTTTGCTTTGCTCGCAGTGTGACAGTCTACAACTGCTTCAATGATGACGCTATATTTGCCGCTGTACGCTTGGAAAAGCTCACAGTGTGGCTGAGGCCTAACAGACAGATCTTCGGCATCCAACGCCTTTCTTGGTCGATCTTGTCGAGTTCCGGACTAAATGATCACAATACTCCAGATTAATAGTCTGACTAGCCCCCGGTATGGGGGAGTAGTGACGTTAAACCAACAGCGGTTGCAGACTGACACACGGCGACAAAAGCACAACAAAGTGATTAAAAGTTTAAAGACATACGTTTGTTAGGGACACTCGTGTTTCCTGTGCTTTGCTTTCATTGTGGCTGAGACCTCAGTCAAAAATTCTACTTTTAGTCAATTAGCGAACACTTCCCTAAAGATCAGGCTGTATTGCGTATTGATTTGACGAACACACGAGATACTCAACCATGCTCCTTTAAATCAACTCTTATCTTACGAAGTCGAGGAATACTCATTGACGGATGTACAGGAAATTATTCTTAATAAATACATTATGTGATGTAGTATAAAATAGTTTTGTAAAAGAATAATCGCTTTTTCTTTCTATGACTTCACATTTTCAATGTAGAGTTGAGCTCCATAAATTGACCACAAAAGTTGATTCTCAAAAAGCACTGATAATTTTTTTAAAGTCTGTTACATTACACATAACAGGTTAGCTTTGACATTCGTCTCTATTTCCAAGGCGGCTTTTATTCTAGGAATTCTAGGAAAAAAATCCTTTCAGGTTCCCGACATGAATGTCCGCCCTTCTAAGTACTTAAAAAATAATAAATTACATATCTTCATTAGCATCGTCAAAGCAGTTGTAGGTACTCGTATTAAGCCCTTCTCCTGCCCATAGGATTGAGGTAATCTTTTTTCATCCACTTCCTTAACATTACAGCAATGATTCTCAACCGGGCAGCCGCGGCACATTAGAGTGTGCCTCCGAAAAATATGAAACATACCGGTAAGCCTGCATGTACAATATTTTTATAGATTGCCAGTAATTGCCGAGGAATTCGCGCAAGCATATACTTAGCATAGTTTTACTAATCATGGACAATATAAAAACGTTTGGTTAATAGATGCAAGGAAATATAAGCAATGCGTATTTACATTCAGAGTCCCTAAAGCTATGAAACACATGATTCACTCATACCAATTCTATGATTTCCACGGGGAGTGCCGCCGATAATAAGACTACAAACAACGGTGCCGCGATGTGAACAAGGTTGAGAAACACTGCATTATAGTCTCCTCACAGACAACAAATCCCGCCATCTTCACCACAAACACATAGTCACAATCAATCAATGAATTCGTCATGAAAAATTATGAATCATTCGACTCAATACATTACACTGCATACATGCATGCAAGAATCAAGTATAATTTAATCTTCGCATATCAAAATTATCATATTGTATGATGCTTTTACTTGAGATTAACCTGTAATTGAAAATATCACTGGGCACACATCAAGTCATACGGCACCTACATGAAGTGTATAGCCTATATGTACGCTGCTCTGCATGCTGCAGAAGGCACAATATTCTCTTTCTAAGTGACACTGTGAAAGTGTGACGTATCAAATTGAAATAGTTAATTGCGTCTTGTACGAAGAAATGAACAAGTGGGAAGGCACCGTTTCAAAGTTGGCTTACATGAAATTCATGATTTCTGATTCCTCCATCATTCAGAAAAGTCAAGTAAAATTGCCGGATACCCCAACCCCCTATCCCACTTTCATTTTATTGCATTTTTGACGAACTACTAAACCCAATGAAATTTTTGATTGATTTACGGAAATTATGGAAAATTGTAGCCCAATGGTTTTTGTGTATGACAAGGGAAATAGTGAAAACATACGCGAGTGTAAGTTAAGATCAGTTAAGTATATGATCAATGTCATTGAATATGTTTATTTGAATGTTCGATCTCTGAATGCCACTTTTTTTAAAGAAGTGATTTCAGATACGATGCATGTAGTTACCTAATAAGCATTTATACCTCTGACCTTAATAGGAACTTTATTTCAGAACTCGTTCCATAACACCATAGAGGATTTTCACCTGAATCCAAGTTGGTCACTTACGATTGCCAAAACATATTTTGATGAGCTTTACCTTGTCGACACATACCTGGCACAGTGCACAGGCAAAACAACAAAATTATCAACGCACTACCTCCAATGTTCAAATGTCAGATTAATCATTCGAAAAAATTTCACGCACAGCACAATCATCAGCTCCACATCAACAAGTCACTTCTCAAAAGAATACTTGCACAAAATATGTCTCAGACACATACGAGGTGATCCCCTCTGGACCCGGTGGTCACCACAAAGCTCCGCATCTTCCTTCGCCAGCGTCATCAAGACCCCTTCTTCTCCACAATAAGGACACACACACCAGTATAATGTGATGTTGCTTTAGAATCATGCAAGTTTGATATCAATCAATAAATTATTGTCAGCGTTGAAGAACTTTTTAGAAAATGATAAACATTGAGTTATAATACATATTTAAGCATCCTTCAAGAAGAAAATGGTGCATTATAAAAGCACGATCATCAATAACTGACCCTATGTAAGTGGCATCGCTGAATTTCCCTGAAACTTTTAACGACTTTAAAAGATCCTGAAATCTGCTTCTTTCTAAGAAGGTAACACGTATTCTGAGACCCAATATGGAATTGATTGAGGGTTATGTAATGTTTCAGGAAATTTGTGCTCATGAAAAATCAGCAACAGATGCAACCAGGGATCGCAAAATTCACCCAAGAAAAAAAACGGAAAATCGGGAAGAACCGGGGTTTAAATGCATAAATTTGAAATATTTACATTAGACTTATTTCGTAAAAGAACGGAAAAACGGAAAATTGCGATCCCTGGATGCAGCTTAAGCATGACATTTCTGCCTTTCACCTCTCATCGTTCGTGAGCATGTTTGAACCTTTGAGGTTGGAGCAATTGGACATGCAAGCACATTCTCTAACTACAAGGTCATCGAACTTATAAGAATTTGCCGCAACATAATGAATAGCTGTACAAAGTTCAACTGAAAAATGCTATCAAGCACGTTCGATATCTAGATGAAAACAATTCCCCAGTCAAAACCGATGCATAAATAACAATTTCAAACGTAACTACTGAACCAAATAATGCTGATTATTACACAGTTTCGGCCAGGCAATTCAATTCAAGTTACTTTCATGTGCTACGTGTGTTTTTCTAATCTCTGCCTCTATAGAGAAGCCGCAATACTGTCCTAGATATCATCCTGGTATCTTACATATCATCCAGCTGCATGTAAACAAAATCATAGCATTGGTTCTGGCAACAAGGTTTTACTTTGAGACAGAGTTAACTGCAATCCGCAAATTCCTAATTCACTCGTGTTTGTATAATCGTTAAAAGATGCTGAACACGGAATCTAAAATCTTTATGTACGTATTATTTTGTGAATCTTTTTTTTGTGCAACGCCTCATTCCACTTTGACTTTCTTACATCACTGCACTAATGATTATCATTTTTGTTCAAAATACATACGCTTCATTATTATTATAAACATATTCTAAGCTGCTTGGTCAGGTGGTCTATATCGAACTCGAGATATGCAGACAGTCTGGAAACGTTTTCATTTTTGGTGTGAAGAAAAGCAGATTCTAGGATCACATATTGGTTTAATAAATTCCTGATTGAAACACGCCGACATCTGTGTCATAGCAAAGTCTAAACCTTTATAGATTTCAGTTCTAAAGTATTCATCCATTTCTTGCTAATATTCTGCTTAGAAGGAATCAGAAGGGAGTGATCAGACTGTGGGCAATCTTGATGGATTTAAGTTTAATTTCTCGAATTTCGCCCAACTGTCAGCAATAGCAATCCGCATTTTCTCAATGGTATCTGCTGCGATGATCATATCAGACACAGTTTTACTAAGTAAAACTAACTAAGTAACTACTAAGTAAGTTTTGTAAAACAGTGTTCAGTTTGTAAAGTGAAGCATGAGCAGCTTTCGAAAGCAAAATAAATATGAAAGCATTTCCTGATTTAAATTTGTCCAGCAAGTTTTACGATTTCGCTCAGACTACATCATCTTTGAGGTCATATGAATGAACTATCTGCAGGACCAATGCTCTGAATTAGGTCCACGTAAAATAACAAAAAGCCATTCAAAACTAGGGCAAGTGTACACTGATCGCACTTGTCTAAGGATTATTTCGTCGGTCAATCTCGACTTAAATCTGCTAAAATCTGTTGAGATCCGAAAGGAAAAAACAATTCAGGATATGAGAACACGCTTTGATTTAACTCAGGGGTTCCCAACCTGGGCTACGCGTACCCCTTGGGGGGTAAGCGAAGGAATTTTGAAGGGTGCGCAGAAAATGGGAGATTCATTATAATTCAATTTTCCTTTGATTACTTTCCTGTTAATGGGTCGAACTGTTAAACTTTGCGCGCATTCCGCATTGGATTGTCATCATCTGGCTTTGAAGCAACCGTTGCAAATTAGCGACCACCAACTCGACCCCAACCAAGTACTTATATGAATGCAGATTCTCCACCATAGTAATGATTAAAAGCAAACAAAGAGCTCGTTTGATGTTGGAGCATGACTTTCGCTGCGCTTGTGTTGCTACACAAGCGCGCATCAGTTACCCCAATTAAATTTTTGTGTGATTAAATTACAAATTTCATGTACTTCTACCCGTAATTAAATTTCAGCATGATTGAATTCTTGCTATTTTTATATGTATGGGTGAAGGTATGAGGAATAATAAAAAATCCTATGATTTTCTACTTTGGGGGTACGCAACTTAAAATGGTTGGGAACCCCTGATTTAACTTGACGATTTATCTGCATCTCAGTCACACAGATTATTTACACAATAGGACTGTAATGATGACAACGAATAAGCCCGAAATGTTTCCATTTCCCGTAGTGATGCAAAACAAATCTTGCATGCTCTCATCTCTTGTATCCTGACTTAGCCTAGGCACATCCAAAAATTCAAAAATTGTGCTATTTATTTGATGTAAATATAAGTACGACATGTAACTTCAAACAAGATGTCTTCTTTTACTATCAAGAAGGAGTTGAACTTCATATAGATTTTAACTGCTTCTAATTTTTAACATAATTTTATAGATGTCTTTAGATTTTCACGTTTCACAATGGTCTCTTAACGATTGCAGTTAATCTACAATTATATAATAGTGTCGATCACAGTCGGAATGCTTATAATTGAATGAGTCAAATCTTCACTTACTCCCAACTAAGGTAACAGAATGCAATAAAAATGTCTTCCTTTTTTTATGCCCATCATTCATTCAATCTGGACTTCAATGCATGACATGAATGATCATCACTGCTGCTGGCGGCTCACACATTGTTTTTGCATGCTATAATAAAAATCAATGCTTGACAGTTGCCATTAATTATCACAACAAACAATATACGTGTGTATGTGACTTGCATCTCACTCTCACCTCAAGCAGATATATTTTGTATAAGCTCACATTATCGCATATCAGAAAGTATTTCCGAGATCATGCCATGCATATGATTTGCTCCGTAACTGCAAATTCATTCGCGGCACTTTCAAGTTTGAGCGCAATACGGTCTCAATTCATCTGCACAATATGAGCATCAAAGTGTTCGCTATCGCAATAAGATTTTTGCATGCCTATCTATTTTGTGACGTTAGAATTCGTTACGAGGATTGCAAAATACCGTGGGTTTTCGCATTCTATGACCTCAAATTCGCCAACTCTTGGTAAACGGAGTAAGTGATAAAAACTAACGCTTCATATGCATTTCCAGTATGACATCGCAATTTTTTGTGCTTCATCGCTTTATCAGTGCATTAAAAAGTAATTTTTGTAGATGAGAATCCGCTGAAATGAGGATAATAAGAACAATAATGGGAGTGCACCTCCAACACACCGTCCGGTCTTGCGCAAGTCGAGGATTGTGACGTAGGAGATCGATATCCTTCCTGACATCCACCTTTTCTTTGACCACTTTTGATGTTCGGATTCGGCATGTCAAGATCGATTACTCTCCTCGGCCACTTGCAGTTGGACATTCTTTTTGGAGGTGACCGCACCACCTTAAGCGGATTTGCCGCAACTCTGCATCCAAATTGCTCAGTCCAAGCATCCTCCGTAGGTCGCATATATATATTTATTATTATTATTTGCGTTTATCTGTTTATCATCAAATGGTAATCAATACAAGACAGTTTTGAATTGTTCGTACAAGTAAAAGAAACAGTAATCAATACAGAAAATTAAAGAAAGGCAGGACGTAAGGTGTGATGAGATAGATACCAGTTCAACAAATGGAGTGTCTCAAGGGGGAGTTCTACTGAGGTCTTTTATTTATCAATGCAGTTGTATACGGGAAAAAAGAGTTCTTTCTTTTCAAAGTTCGGCACATGACCACACTGTATTGGCTTCGCATTCTTTTCGTAATCCGGTCGTGAAGGATGTGGGATTTGGTATTTGTCCAAAAAGCTTTTTGCTTCTTTCATTACGTCTTACTTGAATTTCTTCTCTCTTGCATTGGCATAGTCGAACATTGTTGTTGCCATAGTATAGGTTGTAAATTAGGCTGTGAGCTCTGTTATCCAGCTTCTGCAACATTTGTGACATATTCTGGTCCAAACCAACAAACACGGGACAGTCGTATTCTATCAATGATCGAACAAATGTCTTGTAGACTATGTGCAGTTCCTTCTTTGTTAACAATTTCTTTAAGCGTCGGAGAACATGGAATCTTTGACTTGCTTTTGAATACAACACTTATATATGTGATTTCCAATTCATCTTTTCGTTAAAAAGAATCCCAAGAACTCGCATTTCTTGGACTCGTGGAATCGGGGTGCGGGACGAGAATTTTCTTCCTTGTTTGGTCACTATCATCATTTTTGATTTATTCGTGTTCAGCACTAATTTATTCTTTGAGCACCATTCCCAGATCTTATGTGTTTCGTGATTGATAGATTTTACTATTTCTGCTTCATCTGTAGTTTTCAGGGGTACCACAATGTTGACATCGTCGGCAAACTTGACAGTTACAACGTCGGGAGAGTCAGAAATGAGGCAATTGGTGAATATGGAAAACAAAGCCGGGGATAATACTGAGCCTTGAGGGACGCCTTTGTTCAATGAAATGCATTTTAAAAGGTCACTACCATCCCGTATTTTCGCAGTTCTTCCTTTGAGATAGTTTTGAATCCAAAGAATGAAGCCATTTGAAAAATTTGCATTCTGAAGACAATGTAGAAGCAAATTGTGGTTTATTTCATCAAAAGCTCGTGACAGGTCATAGCTTATCAATATTGCACCAAGATTTCCTTTGTCATCAATGATTTTGCTCATATTGTCATGAATGTCAATGAGGGCTGACGTCGTCGAGTGATGTCGTCGAAAGCCATGCTGTTGAAGACCGTACGCTGATTCAAATTTACTTCTCATGTTTTCCATGACTATCTTTTCCAGGACTTTTGAGGGTGTTGGAAGGAGGGATATAAGTCTTAATTGCGTGACATCAGGTGGGCTAGTTTTCGGTACCATAGTGAATATGCAATCCTTCCATTGTTTCGGAAACGTCTTTTCTTTTAGAGAAGTATTGAATATTATTGTCAGCGGTTCAGCCATAACTAACGCCATATCCTTGTATATCTTGAGTGGAATTTCATCAGGACCCATTGCCTTTTTTACATTTATTTTTGATAAGTGTCTGAACACAGTATACTCGTCTACTTTCAGGGACCACCCTTCGTTTTCCAATATCAAATCCAGAGTATCTAGGGTAAACTCGGAAAAGCGGGTAGAGACATCATTTTCCACAACACTTAGGAGATTTTTTGCTGAGGCGTATTGGTTGACTAATTGTTCAATGTCCTTCCCCTTCTTAGTTTTTGTTTCATTCCCAACCATTGTCCAAAAACCTCTTGCTGACGAATTTAAGCTGTGGGCCCAATTCTTTTTAGCTTTTTCAATTTCACGTTTTGTTTTGATTTTCAAGTGGTTATACAGGTTCCAGTCTTTGGCACGATAGGCAGCCCAGCGATCCTCAATTAATTTCTTTGTAAGGGGTGTCATCCAACTTTTGTCTTTGTTGGTTAAAGTTACAATTTTCTTAGGGATAGCATTATCCATGCAATCTTTTACCGAAGTGTGAAACCAAGACCATTGCTGATCTACATCGGTAACTTGACCAATCCGTGAGATACAGTTTTGTATACATATCTTGAAGAAAAGATTGCCTAAAGTCGTATACTGCATGATAACTGATAATTTTTGACCTGCGAAGTTGAGAGTCGGGCAAAGCTGTTACAATAAGATGGTCCGAGTTTCCGAGAGGGGCATCGTATTCTACATGGTCGATGAGGTATACATCGGAGAGTTCGTATGAAATGAGAATGTGGTCAAGTATATTGCAATTTCGATATCGGGCAATTGCAATATCGAGCGGCGCTCATAAAGTTTGATCACACACATCAATCGCATCATGGAGTTCTCGTTGCGAGAGCCGTGCGAGATCTTCTGCTTTGATGGGTAATGTCTCCGAAGCATACAACAAAACGCTTCTTATACATGCCCTGTAAACATGGCCCTACGTCTGAGAGAAACCACTTTATTCGTTAGGACTGGCAACAGATCATGTACCTTCTTCCAAGCACTGCTTATAACCCACCACAGCCTCCTAATCTCCCAATCACATCAACCAAATAACAAAAGTCCTCTACAACCTCATACAGGTCATTATCACTTGCCATCTGAGCAACCTGCGGCTGTGATATGGGGACTTCTCCTTCGCAACGCCGGCACTTAAAATAAGGATCAACGTGTAGAAGTGACTGCCATACTTTTCGCCTCCAGATTTGCCTTCGAGCAAAGTAGTCTATACCGGCTTCAAATGCCGTGGTATCCATCATCAGTGGCGAATTTGGAGAATCATCATCACGATTATAATTTGTACTCTTGCCTTGCGACTGTCAGAATCTCTTTTTTAAATGTGTTCAGCATCGATTTCATGTCCAAATTTGTATATAACCCTGTCCGTTTGTTGTATTATCGCCACTGATGATGGATACCACGGTATTTGAAACCGGTATGGCAATAAATCTCAACCATGCAAAATCTTTACGGCTTCTAGCTTGTAACAAAGTCGTCTAGTCTTTAAATCTTCAACTGAATCAGATAGAGAATCCTTGACAGCGTGGAGAATCTCTTGACAGCATCCACGACGATGATCCTGAGAAATAGCTTCCATGACGATGGTGAAGAGAGTACTTAGTAATGAGCCTTGATGACGACCAACATTGACCGTGAAATTTTAACCAGTTGCGTTGTCACAACTACGGACTCTGAAAGCATGTACATGCACGGAAAGGTAAAGAAAATCCATTCATCGATTACGAGCTTCCTCATGGACCTTCATAGTACGCTCCTAGGCACACGGTCAAATGCCTTTTCAAGATCAATAAACATAGCGCATAAATATTTCTTCTGTGAGCTCTACGGCTACATTCATTTCCGAGACTTTGCCGAAAAACATCAAACTGAGTGTCCGTCTGTCTCGCTGCCGAATTCCATGTCAGACTAACCCTAAACTAAGACACGTTATGAAATTTACTGTTTCAGTCATTGCTTTTAGTCTCTGAAAATTTAACGATACCATCTGCACGTGTAGTACATCAATATGGGCCTTCCGCCTCTTCTCTCTGTTACGACACTGGGAAAACCGAAAGCGCTCATGTAAAGACCATGTAATATTAGAGAAAGATCTCCTCATGGAGGGAGATGTCTTGCAGATAGAGATTACCTGGAGAAAAAATGCGGTATAAAAGGACTGACGAAAAAATCGCTTTTTAATTGTGCTTCATAACACACCTGCATGTAATTTCGTAATAGATTCGCAGGATGACACATTTGACTCATCAGAAAATGTAAAAACATTGAGTTAGGCCTATATAAATTGAAAGATTTCATCTAAATGATCGCTCATTTTCACATGATCAATTATTTGAATTGCAGCTTCATCTGAAAACTGAACATCTTTATTCATACAATCTAACACTAGCTTACCAACGACTGCATCCATACCCACTAGAGGAAGGCAAAGCATATCAGTCTATACACATTAGCATACCTAGATAAAATCAGCCCTGGGTGGCCTTTTGACATGAATAGTGAGATTTTCGACCTCTTCACTCAGGTGGGTCATTGACTTTGATTCGAGACAACAACGAAAACTGTGATGCTTTTTTCTTTTTTCAGTGGAAGCCTTGTCCTCGTCCATACACTTCGCAGCTTCAGAAGATTGGTCAGAAGAAGTGGTCTGCTTGAAGTCAGGTGCACAGAATGTTGGAGTCGCGTGACAATATGCTACCTGGTCGAAACGTGCATAGCATCATTGCAGATTATTTGAAGTCTGTTACCTATTTCGAATATTTTCAAGATGACGCTAGCAAAAAAAGGAATTTGAGATGTAACGTAAATGCTTTTCGCTGAATATAGCTGTTCAGTTTCCAGAAGGAGGATGACCATATAAAAGAACAACGCTATGCCTCATGTTTCTCATTTTTGATTACAAGTTGGGGAACATCACGAAACTCTGTCTCCAATCAAGCAGTTAACCTAAGTGACCGAAACTAAACATGCATGCATCCATTGGAATTGCGAAAGGTGCCGACTGACGAAGGTGAATGTTCCACTCACAAAAAGGAATTGCATCATAATTTTCGTTGGTATATAGAATCAAAGTCAACGGCTACGCAAGTTAGTGATCAATTTGAAAATCACGACAATCATGTCATTAAGTCTATCCGAGCCAATTGAGCTGATATTTAGAATGATAAGTCTGGTCGCTTTCCTCAAATTGGTGTGGTTATGTAGACGTAGGTACGCTACACAGTGCTACATGGCGTTGGCTCAGATGTACAGTTTTCATAAGTTAAGCAATTTTTTTTGACTCACGAAATTGTTTACATGCAATAGCACGTGTATCTCCAACCTGAATATGTGAATGTTATCGCAGTTGTTTGCTGTTACTTATTTGCAAGACTTTTGTCATTTGTGATTTTGATTTGAGCGACGCTTTAACGAACGACTCATCTCCACACAGACATCATTAACCGATTATTCATAAGGAAACCGAACAAATTTGATAAGTCAAATAGATGAGTCATCTAGATGTTGAACAAAGTACATGAGCATCTACGTTGAACATATTTACTTGCTTAATGCGTCGATGACAGCGAATTAAATCAGTGAGCTTGATAAATAATAATTGTAATTATTCAGTTAGGAGTAGCTGATATCAAGGAAGTAGCAATTCACTGAATCGTCTTCCTGGGCTACGTATTTAAGGACTAATTGCCTATTTCCTTAAAATTTACGGGCGATTCCGGAGCTACGACAAATTCCCGGGTGATTCCCGACCTTGGCCCCACTGATTGGACTATAATTAAGGCCAGGTAATCACATTTCATATAATTCTAAACATCTCCGTGGCACAGTGGTTAAGTGCTTGGCCTAACGATCTTCCGGTCCAGAGGTCGAGTCCCGAAAGTCGTCACGAAGGGTATCCGTACTGAAAGATCACAACACTTTAGATTAAAGTCTGACTGTGTCAGCACCATCCAAGCCCCCAGGAAGGGAAAGTAGTGACGTTAAACCATTCATCATCATGATGTCCAGCAGAATTTCACTCATTTAGTACTTTAATCTACTTTGGTCATATAGTTAGGGAAAATTATCATCGTATCAGAATATCTATTTCTGAATGACTGAGCAACGTTTAAAGATTGCAACACGAAAGCGACTGATTAAAGAGAAAGATTTTGCTCGTCAAGACCTAATAATGTGACATCTGATGTATGAAATATTCATGTCCCCGAAATTTGTGTACATGCACGTGACACAGTCGCAAATTAGTCTAAATGGATATTCGTTGTGACAACCAGAATCATTAATTTCATCAACTATTTCGCAAAACTAATGAAGTGTCAAGATATTGGCAAATTTGCTCACAAGAACGCGTAATTATAGACAGTGAATATGTCCACTGATGAAGAAACGAACTTTTCTGCGCTAGGGTATAAGATTTCAATATTGTGAAATTTCTTTAGAGAAAGAAAACAACACAAATTTAATTATAATTATTTCCTTCTTCCGCGACTATAGAAAATTCGTTATATATAACGATGACATCAAATTGCAGACATAAAAATATCAATTCTCAGAAGACTGTCACTGTAAATTGACATAAATCATTCAACAACAGTGTCGCAACTTCGTGCGGCAGCGGTTGCTCAAAACATCCACGGACTTGGATGTCTGAGAAACGTTTCACCAATGCTTTCGCTACGAATTTATTACTCAGAAAAGATGCCGTCTAACGTACAGCCATAATCATTTACCAATGTTACTGGCAAATCGTAATGTCTATTTAATTTATTCATTTTTCGATTACAACGATCGTTTAAGAACGGCAATTTAAAATGTAACTGGTACAATATTACTTTTTTTGTTTTATTCTTTTCAGCTCTGATTAGCATTCTTTTTTATCAAAGCCATTATCTTCAATAAATTATTGAAATCATTCAAATTGTTTTGCTTAGATTCACTATTATTAGGGTGCTTGCTTACGTTAATAATACTGTTTTGCATGTAGTTGAATTTCACATGGCTCGGTAGGAAAGAATACCTTCGTAAAACTATATTTGAATGGCACTGTTTGTGGTACCAAGAATAAATTATTTTACCTGCATTTATCTGTATCATTATGTCTCGGAATGGCGACCATTCGTTTGGTTTGGGGTATTATACGGAAAATTTTATATGAGGATTTACAGCGTCAAAATCTTCCAATATTCATTTAAAAAGATTCTCATCGGAGTTCTATAAGGCCCATTATGATGTCGTCTTCGTATCACTTATAAAGTGTGGGGTTACAACATGCATGGTTGGAAGTACGGATCTGAAGTCGTACACAATGAAGCTACGGCTCTCTGCTAGCCTTTCTGCATTAATAAACAGCTTTGAACTCGTGTGTTGACCATTAAAGCTATCCATCTACCTTCGCGTCACTCCCAACCGTCCCGCAGTTCTTCATATCACGAGCATGTTTAACAAAATTCTATAAATTAATTATGCGGTAATTCATTTAATCGAAATTATTGATCAGATGATCGGACCATCAAAGCACTTACGCTTAGGACAAGCTGGTTCACATTTCACGCAGCGTCCTGTAGTTGAATTTCTTCGATATTGTGGTGGACAGCGACTCACACATTTGTCCTCAAACAGAGAATAACTGATGTTCCGTTTGTAATAGATTGGATCATTGACAACTTTTGAGAAACAGATTTCTTTGGTAATGCATCGTCGATTGTAATACTGCAAGGAGAAAAAGAAATTCAATTACTACAAAATGCATCTGTTGTATTTCTCCCATGGATTACTGTACCTCTGGAAGTTATACAGTTAATGGTAGATTCATTCAACCGCTCTCTTAACAGCGATCGACAGCGATGGGATCATATTGTCTATGACGCCATCGCTTCAAGCATAGAAATCACACTCGTCAGCCATTTGCTATAATGATGTTTGGTGTCAAATAAAGGTAAAGAAATATTTACACGTGGCTGAAAAGTTGATATGTAATTTACAAGCTTAGCAGTTTACAGTGCGAGTTCTAAGTTTTGAAGGGACGAAGCTCACCGCACGTTTTGTCAATACATGCATGAATACTCATCAACATCTGATCAGTTTACACTGTGTGTTACGGCTGACATTCATTTGCAGCCCCATGGATTTTAAAGCGATAATATAGAGCGCAAGAATTAAAGAAAAATATCTCCTTTTGAAGCATTTTCATAGTGTCATTTCATTTTATTATATTTTTGTATTGTCGCTATGCCTCTGTATCACAAAATTACAGTTCAGTGATCACAGGGTTCCTACGTTTTTTCTGATTCAAAAATTAAGGAGATTCAAGGAGATTTTAAGAACATCAATCACTTAATTTAAGGAGGTATGACGGCTCAGTTGGTTAAGTGACCGCACCGATAACATAATGTACAGAAGGTCCAGGGTTCGATCTTCCATCTAGTGAAGTGTAGAAAAGGTGAATTCTCGACTCTCTGATAGTCACATTCTGCTAAGAAGAACGATTCCAAATCCTAAGTGTGCCGTCTCAAAAGTAGTCCAAATTTGAGATGTCATTTTGTAAATTGTGATATGAAATTCCATTGAGCCATGTATATCCAATGTTCATGGAAAAAATTGTTTCGTTTTGGAACTCCATTAGCGTCATCAATCAAAAAATATTTCCTTCTGCGTAATCTTTACATTTGGAAGTAAACTCAAAAACAATCATGATCCTCTGTGAATTTGAATTTTCGTAATGATAACAATTCTTTACCTTTGCACTTTGCTGTCGAATACACAGGGCAGGTGCAGGCTGATCAATATTTGCCGAACTGAATTGTTGAAAATTGCTGACCTGATCAAGCAATTTACAACAATGGAAACAAGAACATATCAACAAGGAACAAAATATAAAGCCAAGTTTTGTTTGTTAAATGTACATGTATATTACAAAAAATATCATTAGACAAATGATTACAATTGATGAAGAATATTGATTTCCGCAATCCATGAGAAAATATGAAGTAAAGTCAGCTGAAAGAAACAAGGCTGGATTGCTTTCACTCTCATGATTTTTCTATTTGTTCATCACAAACTACCTCTGAACACATCAAAAAAGTCCATAAAACATGATTTGGATTCGAAGTTGAAAATCGTGGTTGTACTAGTCACAGCTATTGGCTTTATACATGAAACAATGTTTGCCCCACCTTATCAACACGAAGAATTTGAAGTTATTCTGGAATAAAATTATTATAAATTCAAAATACACGCGCACTATGGTAAGCTATAACTATACGGATATGTTTGATTTCATTCATTTCATTATCCAGTAAAAGAGATACATTGAAAACGTTTTCAAGCAGAAGTATTATTGAAATAGGTCTTAATAAATATAATAGGAATATGAAAATAGGATTTTCCGAAGATTTGCGCAAAAAATCGACGCTGAGAGTGAGAGACGGAACAGTTTACTATGTTATTGATTCATCACCCACCACGCACCGTCACGGAATCAATCTAAAGTCCAGAAATTTAAGAAGATTTTCAAAAAATTAAGGACATTTAAGGAGAAAATTAAAATTAAGGAGTTTTAAGAAGATTTAAGAAGCGTAGGAACCGTGGATTACTTTATCCTAGTCGAAGGGACAGTCGAAAATTTGGATCATTTTTTGTTTCCATCCACCAATGTATTTCACATTTTTATTAAGAACTGTTACAGTAATCTCTGGCTCTCTAGTTACAGTAATACCACGAAGAAGTCAGCGTCTGAAAGTCAATGAAGTCAACTGTGGCGACAGTTCAGCAGTTAGCGACATGAGCAGTTATCTCTAACGTGACGAGTTCGAATCCAACAAAAAAGCAATTTTTAGAATGTACTTGATCGCAGAAGTTCACTTCTGATAATCATAATAAATTTCAATGTCAAGCCAACAATGATTCATCTCAGCATGGATTATATGACATGATTTTCCTTAGATTCCCTGTTTATTTCTCACAATTGAGGGTTAAGCCTATCTACCTTAGACAGATTTGACACCATTGGTGGTCTGGTCGGTCGGAAAGGCAAGTTACCAATTTTAGTTAAGAATCATACTCACTACGAGGAGGTCAAGCAAACACTTTGAATCAGCTTTAGTGATACTTTGCAATCCTTTACTTGACCTGTAAAGCAAAGCATTGCCCGAGAAATAATATTTACTCCAATGCATGGGAAGGAGTGTAATATAACACTATTGTATCGATATGACACCAGTAATGCTGCCATATCGACTAGTGCGCGCATAGCGTACGAGAATCAATGGCAGCATTACTGTTGTCAAAACAAATTTGTAAACTTTTTGTAATGATGATTTTCATTCACTGAATGTAGACATTATATTATTATTATTAGATATATCATACGACCATCTAGAATCCATCATACACACACGTCGTTATGGAAATACATATTGAAGCTGCAAGTTGATGCCACCATTTTCAAGAACTATGAGTCTATCAAATGATATTAAATCGCTGGTCTGAATAGTGTGATAAAATATAACTTCTCTCAATTCATCTTATCTTTAAAAAGGAAACGGATACTGAATTTGCAATTAGAAAATACCAAAAATAACAATTTCCTCATTCAATTGATGATTATTCTGAATTTATTTCAAGAAATTCATCTTTTAACTGAGGATTTTCAAATTTCCCTGAGAATTCCCGGTTTTCCCTGAGTTTTCCGTGTCTTCCCCCTAAACTGAAGAAAGATAGTATGCAAATAATAATGCGCTTGATTAGGACGCGCACGTGATATAATGATTTTCATAATTCCCATGTTATAGGGAAGATAAAGGTTTATGTACTTGTCTGAAAGTCACACAATACAATAATAAAGGAGTTATTATCATTCATCTTGCAGAATTATAATGTCTCAGGGGTTCCAACATTCACGGTGCAAGAATAGAGCAATTACTCAGCTTTCTAGCTGTAGCGTGCTCCAATCTGAATCATGGTCAAGACGAGCTGCGTTCATGAAGATAGGGTAATAGCGTGCATTTGGAATTAATTTGTGTCATGTCACTTAATCGACTGGAAAACTTGACAACTTTCTTGTTGCAATAGTTATTACACACTACAAAAGGTGTAGTGCATGATTGCTTCTTTGTCGCATTCCACGAGTTAGATATCTTAGATGCTCGAACCAGTGCGGTGAAAACCATTTAAATCTAACGAGTTCGAATGCTATGATGAAGCAATGTCATGCACGACTTGTGTAGAGAATTTTATTTGCCGACGTGGTATGATGATCAAGGAATGGAGTGATTGATATGTCTATGATTATCAAGAATATTTGAGTGCTTTAGCTTGACCAATAATGTAAAGATCTATTCACAGATCTAATCTTTACTAAATCATGACAATACAACATCAACATTTTGTAGGACATTTGAGGGCGCGTAAGCGCCTAAATTCGGCCTTTCGCCCGATGGATTTATCAAATAATTTCACGAGCCATGTCAGAGAATCGTATAGCTATCCTCTATCCGTTATAAATTATGACAGATTATTAGGACTATATACACGTATATCCGCGATGTAATCCTATATTTGATAAAAACCTGGGAACAAATTTTATCAAATATGGAAGGGATTCTGAAATACGATTCTACAACTATGTAATAATCCGGCAAACTTTATAGGTCAAATAAAGTGACAGGATGTCTACAATACATGCATGGAGACCTATGATCGGCAATGATAAAATGATATCAGTTTATTTTTGAAAATGATATAATCAAAAATTTTTGTTCCATTTTATTTTCTGATCACAGATTCTTTGCATTTTGTATTGAAGCAAATTTAGTCTCCTTCGTTTGTTCCACCAGGGAACTCTAGTTGGCTGCGCTAACTATTCTCAAGAAGTTGCAGCTTCGCTTTCACTTCTTACCGTAAATACTGTCACCAATGATCATCGATATCATCATATACTGACTGGTGAATGCCCAAATGGCCATACCAAGAGATGTCTAGCACTTGCTATTCTGCGTCATGAATTCAATACGTTCCTGAAGAATTTTTCTAAAGAAGTGAATGACACGACCTTTCGAACCACTAACCGCAAAAAATTGAAATTCTCATGTTCAGATCGATGGAATTGTGTGCTTTCCTCTCCTTGTTCATTTTTATGATATTTAGGCTAATATTCATTCTGATGATTTCATTAAGATGAATTTTGTTGGCACAAGTAACGTTATTTTCATTTAAACATCAAGTAATACAATCGGCCTCATCCTGTAGGCGGCGGATTTGCAGTGTCCGTTCCTTGGCGAAGCGTAGCGCAGCCAACTAGGGTTCCCTGGTTCTACCCATATCATTCCTCACTGGTTGATTCATGTAGCGAAAAGCAACAGGCTATCATATCACCGATTGTCGAACAATGCAGGACTGTTGCTTCTGAACGCACCTACAGTAGGTGCGTTCAGAAGCAGATATGTGACTCACACAAATGTAACGCGGAGTCGGTAAATGCATTGACTTGACTGCTCTCTATGGGAGGATGGAAAGGATAATGGAATTTAGTGACATGGATGAATACTCGATGAAAAGGATTGTCTTAACGACTTTTCTCGCTATGTCATTGATTGATTTAGTCCGAGACCCGAATGAAAGCCTATTTTCGAGCTTTAGATACTGTTGGCCTAACCAACTGCATATTGTAGGCATATTTGTAATTCTGGTGTATAAAGCTTATATCAAAAATTCGATGTCTAATGTATAGGCCATAGGCACTACCGAAGTTTTGATTTACAGGAAACTTTGTATGACTAAACTGCTTTCCTCGGTCTTCCATGATTTGGAATATATCGATGCTGCATGGAATCTAATTTTGATTTCACTAAGAACAGTAAAAATAGCGTGGTAGCAGTTTAAATCTAAAAATTCGTGTGACTTGATCTATTAACGGTGTAGGCCTACGCATATTTCACTAAAAAATTGTATATTTTCATTAGAAAAGAATAAAATGATATCATTGCCGATCATAGATGGAGACAAATAAATAAAATTTTGTCACCACGTAGTCAACGTCTAGTTGGCCATGCAAAATATAAGCGAAGCAGTACTGAGGACAACTGTAGAACTATGATATGGATTCATTGCAGTCTAGGTAAAGATAAAAAGTATGCTTACAACAAAGGCAGATTTGAAAGTGATTTCACCAATGTCATGAGTTTCTGTCTCCAAATCCTCAATTATTCCTACTTCCACTGCTTTAATTTTTACACTAACAATAGGTCTTCACCAACCTGTCATAAATTACAACGGTATTCATCAAAATAAAATATAACTAATTGTGATCAGTTTACATTTGCTTCGACCTTAAGTAGACATGATGTTGCGTCTATCAATCTTTGCAATCGATAATTCCATTAGCTTCAACCACAGAATTAAATATTTTGTTTATCTGCTTCGAAGCGCGCGCAGATGAATCTAATTCTGTGGCCTCAACATACTCTAGATATGCTTACTTCGTGATAATTGAAATTTAAACCCTCCTAATATTGGATGTGTAGTATAATGTATAACTGCGAGCATGTTTGAGAGGATAGCAATGACTACGTAAAGACAGGGCTGATGGTCGTTGCTGTTCGAATTCAAACATGCTCACAGTTGCATCGTATTATGATTCTATGGCAATATCATTGCTGTCAGGATTACATAATACATAAAGAGTTTACAACACATAGATATCATATTACCATGAGGTCCTCAGACTTGAACACTAAGAGCAGCTGTAGACGCTGCGCTTCAACCTACAAGGGCTCGTCAGTACGGCTCGGAATGGCCCAAACTAACTTAAAACATTTGGAACGGCCCATTCCGAGCATTGTCTACGAACCCTTGCAGGGCGCAACACAGCGACTACGGCTGCCAAGGGAGTTCTGTGCTAAAATTGTTCAAGTCTGAGGACATCATTGTATTCTATACATGCGAACTGACACTCTGTACTCTTTGTGATTAGGATAATTTGTTGTTATTGTCATAATGATGGCTGTATCAGAGGATTGATTATGATATTTGATTGTCTTGTCTATTCAGTGCAAAATGGAGAATTTCCGCCTGAAAAAAAACAGCTCATGCATGAGCGTGGCGTACTTTGTCAGTCGTGCTGTGAAACTGATTGCTTTTCGGTTCACATAATCAACAGTGCAATTACATGTGACTACATATTTCGTGAAAGCATTTCGATCAATCAGTTCGCTCTAACTGTGAACAAAGCAACATTCTAATTCACTGAAACTTCTGTTACAAGACATACTCTTTCATATTAACCAGGGATCTGGAGCGGTCGATTTTTAACCGCTCCGCTCAGCTCCGCTCCATGACACCTCTTTAACCGTTCCGCTCCGCTCTGCTCCGTCAAACCCCATATCTCACTCCGCTCCAAGGCCCTTTCCCGCTCCACTCCGCTCCGCTCCGCTCCATCTCAATACTGTAGGCCCCTCTCCTACTACCTGATTAAAACATAAATTGATTGTATGGGTTAGCCTACGAATTGCGATGGTCTGAGTTTTATGTGAGGCTAGCCGTTCTACGTATCATATTGGTAGGCCTATACCCATGCAATTATCAAAGTTTGTAATTTTGAAAAAATAATATGATGTAATTACTTAACTTAGCTTCTAGACAATGTAAGAAAAGTAATAAGTAATAGGAAACAAAGTTCTTTTATGTTATTATAATATGTCATTAAAAATAGACATAGATACAAATTAATTATAACAAACTTTTATTCTTTACTAACAGCGCCACCAATAACAAACTACAGCAGTACAGTTCATCAGTATTTAGTTTTTGATATCATTACAAACACACGTCAACATGCAAAAAATAGTAGTAATTTGTTTTATGATTTCCAAGGTACTCCATCTTTCATCAAATAAATTATCGACCACTCCGCTCCGCTCCAGCTACTACACCACTCCGCTCCGCTCCACTTCCATAGCCGCTCCAGCTCCGCTCCGCTCAGCTCCAGATCCCTGATATTAACAGGCATCCAGAAGATGTGGTTCAACACAAAGCATTCGAAGCTGGGACATTCTCAAAACGAGTCTTACATATTGAACAGAAGAGCCCTACCGCCTCGAAAAGGGGTCCCATCGCCCATAAATGGACCACTTCATGAGACTGGGCCCCTAATGAGTCAAAACGGCTCCTTGAATAACAGACATAGTTCCTACGGTCTAGATGAATGGTGACAATGGCCAGAGACAAAGGGCATAAGGAGATGGATTACAGCAAGAGGAACTCAATGGGTAAGTAACCTCTGGTCCTCTGTGGAAAATCGAAACAGCGAATTTGCCGGTATTTTGGAATGACTTCAAGATCCAACTGTCTCATTCCCTCAGTTTTTATTCGAAAAGAATGAATCAAGGGTCACACACGCGATGGATGCAATGACTATTTGAATGAACCTGTTTAACACATGCGATGAATAATTTGAGCAATTTTAGGACCATTCGCAAGACTGACAAATTGCCATTCGAATGTGCATGATGTATTAGTCATTTGAGATCTAATTTAGTTTGGGTCCTCAATTAACTTAATTTCATCATAATTGTATTTCATGCCCGTTAAAGTATGCCATGCACGTACCATCATCAGTGACAACAACAAAGAGCAATGAATGTTGATTTTCTTGCGTTGATGAAGTTTCATTGATACATGGTGACGCACTGAAATCAGTATGAAATACAATTATGATGAAATAATAGTGGCGACTTTTTGTAGAAACTTCATTGTCAACACCTTTGACAGCATGGACAACAGAAGTAGCTCGAAATCTCTTAGCATCGAAGCTAAAAACTCCTCTCAAGCGTAATGCTTTATCGGATTGGGATTTCGTTATTAATAAACGTTCGTGTAAATCAAAAACTTGTAATAAAAACAAAATTATTTTAAATATTGATTTTAATGGTGATAGTTGTTGTTGTTTTCGTAAAATTAATCATCTTATCGCAAGCATAGACTTAAATCTAAAGTCGTAAATAAAAGTAACAGAGAATTATGCCATTTATTTCGTAAAAAGATTAACAATAATATACACGATAATTGTTTTCTTTGTATTAGACATTCAACGTTCATTTCATTGTTTATCAGTTTATTTGTCATTTTTGTTCTAATAGGTACATAGGTAAATCTTCACGCCCTTTTCGTTTGAGACTTGATGAACATCAATAATGGAGATACAGTTAGAGTGCCCTGGATGACCAATGTTTGCCGTAACAAACAATTGAATGCATCTGCCATACTTCATCCATTTGTATACCCTGACAACAGTTGCTATTCTCTCTAGATATCAATCTTAGAAAACACATCAAGATTTAAGCATGTATCAAACACTGTACATGGATAGGTATATCTCAACCTCTCTCATTAGGTTGTCATGCTCAATATGGCAGACAACAACATCTGCTTATTTTATCAGAACGCATATATCCAACGTATAATGCTTATGAATGATATCAAAGTTTGTGAAAGCATTGCCAGAATTTTTCGTTGGAGACTAAATTTTGCGATTTTGACATTGACTTACAAAATTGACAGAGAGTAAGTAGGCTTATTCCTAATTAACTGGCATGATTTTCTATTTAATAGTATTAAAATTAAAGCAATATCTCAAGCAATTCAAGATATTTATTATTCCAACTAATTGACATCAGTCGCGCCAATTCGGACAAAGGAGTCACCCTGAAAGCAACTGAAATGTCGCATGGAATACAGCAAAACAAAATTCATCCGTCAAATGTTTTCCATTTCCGTCGCACTTTTTTGAATTCTTCACCTCTCCTTGAGCCTTCAAAACAAATAATAAGACAACTCAGTTCACCTCTGTATGAATGAGCTAGAAGATCGATACAATCTTGCGCAAAATATCTAATGAGAAAAGAGTGTTCATCAACATACAAAGCAGTTGCAACGGAAATTATTGGGTTGCAAGCATCTGAAGGAGTGGATTTTGATGGCTTCTCTCTCGCGCATGGCAGATGTTATGTATCTCGACTCGGACGACCTTGGCTCCAAGACATTTTCCAAAATTCACATGACGCGAGGCGTTGTCAACAATCTTGAGTCTCGATATGTACTTTTCGCCTTCCATTATCATCCAACATTAATCCACTAGCAAAACTAAAAGCCTCTCTTTCAAATTCTATGCCGATATCTTATCGACAATCTCAATCCTAGTGACATACAGAAGCAGACACACACGCGGCGCAGAGTAATAGCTAATTTGTTAATTTGCAGCAAATAAAGTTATTTGATCAAATGAATTGAGAATTTCAAACCGCCAGAATTTCTTAGAACTAACAATGGAAATTTTACCATCTTAGTTGAACGGATACAAAACAGATGCCTGAAACAGCTACACGGTGACGCAGGATTAGGAAAAAATGATGGTTTAACATCACTACTCTCCCATACTGGGGCTTGGACGCTGCTGACATCGACTTCTAATCTGGAGTGCTGGTGTGATCATGTAGTTCGGATGCCCGTCCTGACGACCTTCAATGACACTTGCGCGGTTCGACCACTGGACCGAAAGATCGCTAGGACAAGCACTTAACCACTGTGCCACAGAGACCACCACAGCAATGCAGGGCTAGAAGTTAAAGTAAATGAACATCTCGGATGGGGGATTTTAGCAGGAAATTTACCGTAAGTCACAATTCGTCTAGTCGAAGTGGATTTTAAATCATGGCAATCAGTGGTAAGGTCTCCTTAACTGTTATGATGAATGCAAGTGAACCTACTTTGTTTTATTCAACAGGCAGTAGATTATACGAGTGGAGTAATGTAGACAGGACTGCGAAGACGGTTTTCGAGAAGGCACAAATCCACAAGTCAATAGCCCTGATTACTAGACTCACGCAAGATCATCATCAGAGTCTAATCACGAAAGATGCTTGAATGGATTTGAGGACGATGTTAAGTCATCTGCTCATTCGGTGTAAATATGGAAGACAATAACAGCAATGCGAATCTGAGCCGTGATGGCTGGGCTACAGATCCAGCTCTTGCTCCCTACATTAACAATTCGACTTGCAGAGGTGGATTACAAATTTAAATAATGAATTTTTAAATTACTTAGTGGATGTCGTAAAGTTGACCCTGATCTATTTCTCACCAACTCATTCACACGATCGAAAACTACAGCAAGGTCCTGCCCCTCTTCTGTTGCGGCATAACCATTTTTACAGTGTATTATTTCTCAATGGAACTCATTACCACCTTCAGTAGTTACCGTAGCATCCTTGGAAGAATTCAAACACTTTCCATGGGTAGTACTGCTACTTTGTTTTCTTTGTAAATAGAATAATTAAACATTCAGTTGCATCCTCAGATTAAAAATGGGGACAGACCTGAATAGCTGCCATTTCATCCAATCTCTGGAATCATTAGCAAGTTTAGTTCACATCTCTCAACATCGACACATCTACCTATTTAAAGTTGCAGCCATGCCCGGGTAAATTTGAGATTTGCAATTAACAATTTCGTGAAGTTACGACGGGTATTCATTATAAATCGGGACCTAATGATCGATACTTTCTTCTCTCGTGATAGACTGTTGACATTTCTTACCTCTATTCACTTTTCTATTTAGCTTGTTAACTCGGTCCAGAGTCCTATCCAAATGCAGCAAGTATATTTACATAGAACATCAAAATATCAAATCGCTTATTTCTCAAAAAGAGATCATGAGGATGAAATGATTCAGACGATGGGTTCTACAAAGGATATGATGTTCTACATCTACATAATACGATGAAATATATACACATGAAATAATGTCGTGAAATGCAAAGATGACAAGAAATGATAATATGATAAATGAGACACTGGAAGGAGAGGACATATAAATTTTTAAAAGAAATGGCATTTGAATGAATCAAAGCACAAGTCAAAAATTGTTTAAATGCAATAGAATCTGGAACATTTATTTATATAAAGAGCACGTGTGTGAAGTTGGCGCAACCACTCAGCGCAACCATTTTTGTTTTGTTTTAACTGTGCCACTCCCCAAAATCACACCAACCACACAATTCGAGGTCGCTGATTATGTGCCAAAACTCGGTTTCACGAAATTCAGCCTCCTTTGGCCATAAAATGCAATTCAAATTGGTGGCGCTGTGAAGTTGGCGCAACCAATTCTTGCGACTTTCATAATATCAGTGCATCAAGCAGAAAAGCCCACTACAAACGATGAAATATCCATGTCTAATTATGTGACATTAAAAAGAATAAATAAAAAATAACCAATCTTCATGTGAAAATCAAGTTTCAAAAATTTATCATACCAAGGTGTAGAGTTGACGCAACCAAACTTCACATCAATGTTATTCAGCACCTAAGCAGTTATGTATCACATAAATAACACCAGCGGGTGTGCCAGGTCAATATTCATCAGAATCAATCAAACATAGGTAGTCATTCATTCGTTCAGAGAAGAAAATATCAGACATCAAAATCACATGCCAAAGGTTGCAATCAAATAATGCACCTACATTTCTTGTGCAATTTGGGGTCGCTGATTATGTGCCTCGCATCAGTTTTACTAAATTCAGCCTCCTTCACTCGGAAAACTCAATTTAAAGTTCAAATACAACACTCCCTATTTCCAAGGCAACCACTTTTCAAGTTAAAATTACTCTATTCAAACGCTGTTTCACATCAAATAAATAGCACCATCGGGTGTGGCGGGTCAGTATTCATCAGAATCGATCAAACACTCGTAGCTATTCACTCGCTAAATCAGAAAGTATCATCCTTCAAAAACACATGATTTATTGTCATTTAGGCCTAGACTGTTATGCGATATTACGAGTATGTCTGATGAGTATTTACATTTCACAACTTTTATCTTATTAATCATAACCGTTTCATTTTCACGTGCAATGTTATCAAATTCAAGGTCATTCAAACTGTCTTTTATATATACTGAAGTGCCTTTAATATTTCTACCCTATTTTGTTGATTTCCTTCCTGTGATATGTTAACCTGTATATTTCTAATCATGGGAAAGTCGATGTCATTTTTAAATGAGATTCACTAAAGCAGAGTATATCTGCGTTATCCATGTCCTTGATCATGTCGGTATCGTTTATCTTGTCGTCATTTAAGTCGTTTATATTGACATAGCTTGTCTTCAATTCATCAAGATCATCAAATTCTTGTTCCTCGTCCTCTCCTTCACTGGATTGCTAAGCGTACGGTCTCATTGGGGAGTGTTGTCTTGTTTCTATCATGTGTTGGTGTGTATTGCATTCGTCCATTTCAATGGTCTGTTCTTGTCATTCTGTATCGATCTTCATCTTGTATTCTTCGCTCTCTTTCAAAATTGTGTCGTCTATTTTCTTCACTTCTTCGGTTGTTGTTGTTGGAATAATTTATTCATCGGTTATTTCTGTTTCTGTTTTGGTCGCTGTAATTGCAATTGTTATATCTTTGTCGTCGACTCCATAGTGCGTGGTAACAATTTCTGATGTGATGACCCCTTTTGCCACACAGACACGTACTAAAAAAATCTTATATATGCGTGTGTCGCACATGTAGCTCACATGCATAACATTATAATTTGGGGAGGAAACGAAACGACTGCAGCTGCTAGGGAGTTTAGTGCCTGAATTACTCAAGTCTGAAGACATCCTTCTATTCTCATCGTTGCAGATTTAATATCACAGTCACAAAAAACTGATTTTCACTTGTGCTTTGTGGAAGCAAATAATACGCATTATCATTGAAAAGCAATATAATCAGCATTTCATACGTGTCAACAACAGCTTGGAAATGAAAAATATTAACTTTGCTAAGTGCACAGTAACATTGCATTCCTCCTGAAGCACGGAATTTTCTTTTGTCAACCTTAGACGGGAAAGGGATTTACAAGAGAACGCAGCCCTTGACAAGCACACACTAGAGGCTGTTACACTTGCGCTTGCTTGTGGCATCTCACCATTAGGTCGGTCTTTGTTTAAAAATCAGATCCAACCACAGTGCATTAGAATTTTCCTTTTCAAGATCACAGAAAATATTTATGTCTGCTTGAACCAGCCAGTCCCTCCTGATTACTTTTAAAATATAGAGATAGAACAATTTTCCCGTTCGCTATGAATATGCCGTCATACCGTAGTATTAACTGTTTAACTACCTTGATAGTGGGACTTCTTAATGCTTTGACATCAGAATTCTAGGAGACAGCAATAACAAACATTTCATGATGCGCTTCTGCCGTACTTTTCTGCTGAATCCTGAGGTTCAAGAAACGCCAGAATTTAACACTTACAATGACTCCTACTCGTTTACATTAAACTCAGTTGACATTACTATCCAAATCAAAAAGCTACTAGTACGAAAAAATTTTTGTTTCTATTATAGGAAAAAAGGATTAACACAAAATCTTATACTTCTTATAGGACATCAAACGCTTCCTCATATAAGAAATTTCACCAGATTTGAAGTAAGATCTGATGCTCTCCTTGTGATGACAGACTCGGACCATTTTAAAACCTCCCTGATCATCGGGTAGCACTGAATGGTTTAAAGTTAGTTCTCCCCATTAGGGGCTTGGCCAATTTTGACAATTCTTATCTGGAGCGGCGTGATACCTTTACCAGGATGCCCTCCCTGCTGATTTCCAATTACCCTTTCGGGGCTCGACCACTAGACAAAGCATCACAAGGTGAAGCGATTAAAACTGTGCTATTGAAACAACAGCAGTCAATATTTTAAAATTGAAACAGGAAAATTGTGACAGGTGGTCCAAACCCTTATTAGGAATAACCAGGGCTGCGAGGCGCGCTGTTTTTAACTGACACCGACATCGAAGAAAAATAGAAATATAATCAAGAAATTTGCCATTTCTAACAATTAACAATAAACAAAAGAGGACATCAGTTTCACTCCCAATTGGTGCGGAGGAAAAGAGCGGCATTTACAAAATCCTGTGCTTAGGAGCTTCGCAGCTTTGACAGTTGCTTTCTTTAGTACTTTTGGCCCTCTCCATCATCTCTGGCAATTGGCAATGGGTCATCTTCATAATCACCTTCGTTCTCTGTCAAGCCTGAATTTGATTCCAAACCAACCGGAGTAGCGTGAGCAGATGCTTGTACAGCAGATTTGATGAAGGGAGACACCGCAGATTTCGCGAACAGAATCCGCTCGTGCAACTTATGAAGACCCTGACGCCCTCGCTCTAATAGTTCTCCCGTGAGGAGGAGAGGGTGCCGGGTGTCGACGAAGACACCGCAGTCCTGGGAATAGCGGCCGAAGCGCGTGTTTAATATTGCATTGATTTGCATTTGGGCTTATATAGGAAACAAGGCATTCTTTTCTCCGCTCGCTCTGCCAACGCTCATTCACCGAAAGTTCCACTCGCTTGCTCGCTCAAATAAATAGGCCTTTAGGCCTATTCAATAAAAGACTTAATTCAGCTTTTGAATTAATGGAATGCTTTGACTTTTTGATGCATGTCTGGTTATCTCCTCATCATAGAGTCCTATTTGATAATTCATATTCTTGTGCATCACCAAGCTTCGTATTGGTGATGTTGATTATGAAGTTGTGCCTGCATTTTGTTACCTGGGTGATATGTTAGGACAATCAGGTGGCTGCAGTGAGGCTGCTAGACTGAGAATTCAGCTGGCATGGAAGAACTTTCGTGAGCTCATTCCCATACTTACGAACAGAGACATCCCCTTCAGCAGCCGAGGTCATGTCTACTCCATGTGTGTGAGAAGTGTTCTGTTGTATGCAACCGAGACATGGCCAATCAACATCGAGGAGCAAAACCGATTGTGCCGTAATGATAACGCAATGGTGCGGTGGATCTGCTCCAAGCGCCTATCTGATCGAGTTCCTATGGATGAGCTAAGGTCTAGGCTTGGTATTCATCGACTTGAAGGTAGTGTGCGCTGGAGAAGGCTACGTTGGTATGGACATGTACAACGCATGGATGAAGCCGACTGGCCTAAGAAAGTTCAGACCATCGAACTCTCAGGAAAGAATCCACGAGGCCGACCAAAGAAACGTTGGCTTCGGATCGGACGGTGTGGAGAAATGCCATCAAGCCAAATCGACATTTGCGGACGTCCAACCCTTGCAACACGAGGAAAAGAAGACGGAAAACCGTGGAGTGAGTGAGTGTGCACTCTAAATCAGTGATGGAGCAACCGGGCAAACAACACCTAAACAACCTCAACTAAAAAGGGTTGTTTAAGAGAGTCATTTTGGAGCCAGCTATACAGTAAAGTACTACAGTAAATTTATAGGAGGGCGTAGAGCTCTCCCGTGGATCCACGAACTTGTTTATGGAGCTCATCATAAAGGAAAGAATATGGAGGCTACCCTTTTTGATCGTGAAATCGTCAATTACAACAGAAGCGTAGAATGAATGCCAAAACGTTTACGGTCCTGTTTCACATGGGATACACATGATCGGCTTTCTTACACACAGAAAAGGAGAATTGCAAGTGATTTGGATACAGAAAGTGAAATGATTTAACGGCGCAGTTTATGACAGATATTGGATGATTTTCGCCATCAATTTTTCATCCTGAATATGCGCCTTTCTGCAGTTATTCTTAGACTTTTACCACTGTCTTCAGGTAGCATGTAATTTCAGCACTGTAGAGCTGCTAATTTAAGATGTTGTGATGTATTATGGATTTGAAATTCAGGTTTGCTTAAATGACAGATTTCAATCGCATGACTCATGGCCGATTTCGTGATATTGATTTTATTGTATAGCTTTGAAGAAAAAACTGATTATGTAGCTTCCAAACTTTCAGCACTATCGTAATTCTTATGAAAATCAGATACAAACATTTGAATTTCTGGTGATGATAACATGGATATCGGACAGGTACCTTCCGCGTTCCATCTACATGTATGTTTACAGGAAGGAAGATTATAAGCCTTAAATTGGCGAAAGTTGCCAGTGTACGAAGGCTCTCTCTTTTTTTACCTACTTTTATAGCTTCGTGCATGGTGTTGGGTAGGGAAGAGATCTTCGACTAGTAGTGCTTGCATAGATGTGAGTGGCTGAAGCTTTGGTCAAGCTTGTTATGAGCTCGCATGAAAATTTGACGACTCAAGTCAGAATTGGCGGAGCATTCACAGAGAAGTTTGCTACTAAATGCGGGCTCCATCAGGTATTGTCGTTTAACTCCTTACTTTTCATCATAGTCATGAACATCATCATGTAGGAAGACGACAGTGGAGAGAAATTGCGATCTAGCTTATGATTTATGCTGCAATTGCAGTCGATTGAGGAAAAGCTTCGATGGTGGCAGACGAAGACAAAAAAAGAAAAGAGCGTAATATGGAAGAGAGCGACACGGTTGTGATAAAGAGCACAGGGACCGAAGGAGGAGAAATCAAGTGGATGAGAAGAGGGGAAGCTGCAGGAAGCTGTGAAGTAGGGTGGATAAAATGGAGAGAAATAAGCAAAGTTGTATGAGGCCAAAATTCTCCTGTGAATCTACGAGCTACATTTTATCGGACTGTTATCAGACATGTGACCTTTTAAGAAAGTGAATGTTGGATTACAAGGAAAGCAGATGTTCTTTGTAGAAGAACTGAACTGCGAGTGTTGAAATGGATATTGGGAGTGAGCTGGAAAGAAAAGGAAATACGCGAGGAGATCATGAAGTCTGATGGAAAAAGAGGCTACGATGTCACGGTCACGTTCTGACACGCAAATGAGGCCATGAAATCAGAAGTGTTTTAGATGGATGGAAAGGGTAAAAGACCAAAAACAAGAAGTATGGATGATGTTGGTGAAGAAGCACGGAAACAGAATGTGTCGACAAGGTTCTTTTATGAACTCCTTTATGAAATATCCGTATGGCAATCTTGCGTAAATCTTTCATGATTTTTATAGCCAACGATGATCCTGAATTGTTTAGCACGCTTAAATCATGCAACTATTTTCCATCGGTGACACCGAATCCATAAGGTTTAAAACAGCTATTGTGTAGACAAATGCAGTTAAGACGCATTCTCAAGTATGCGCATGTATTCTGACTATGTTTCGACTTTCTGATGCTTTCCGCAGAATAAATGCAGGCATTCAATTAGTTATTTCATATAAAATACCTACAAGCAGGTGCATGTATATTCTTAAGAGACGAAAAGGTTGGCTAGGTCAGGTCAAAGTTCGGCGCTCGTTCAGCACTTAAAAATTTCACTCGCTCTTAAATGAGCAGCATAAGTAGCGCTCGCTCGACCCTGATAAGAAGCATATCTCCTTTATCATAAATTTATTTAATTTGAACCTCAAAGTTCCTCATCATGAACATTTTTATCGTTTCTAGTTGTCTGTAATGATCCCCCGCTAATATTTAGCCGCCATTTTGCACATTTTCCACATATAACAAAAGAATGAATTGACATGTCTTAGGAAATATCATCAGTCAATCTTAATTTCACGATTCACTTGTACTGCATCCTAATACAGCAACCTGTCGATGAACCCGCAGTCTCCTCCGCAACTCACTTTGATCTCATCTCTATCTGTAGATCCAGCATGTTTGATGACATGACATTTGCGTCTCACATGACATTTGCTATATTTTCTTGACGAGCGCATCACCACCCGGACTGGATAAAAGACGCATAAATGACAACATGTGAGCTTACAGTCAATCATTTCCGGTCGAGGCTGGTTGTCTGAGAAGGACAAAAGAATCGATGATCAGATAATACCAAAGACATTCCGACAAGTCTGTAACGGCAGAAATCTTTCCCAATCATTCATTCTCTTCAAGATGTGTTACATTTTACCAGCAATGAAGACAAACAAGAAGAAGCAATTTCAGAAAATAGAATTTATATTGATAGGTCCCGATGAAAACAAAGCAAGGGTAATTGCAAAAGCGATCAAAGCTGTAAATCTTTTCCTGCAACCATCACCTCTTCGACCGCTTCTAGTAATAAATGTCAGTTTCAACAGAGTTCGCGAGTCAAGTGACAAAATTCAACTTCCATAACGAGGAAACAAAAGACAAATAACTCAAGTAAGCAAAACCAGGGTTAAAACAAATGTTTTTTTACCCTAATCACGACATTGTTTTTTTGAACCATAAGCAAGCACAACAGTGTCGAGCCGGGTCCCAGTCATATAAGTAGTCTAGCGGGTACGTGTCATCGACCCATTTCTCTTCTCATATGTCCTTGATGGATTGTCACTGTTAAGTGACAACAGTCATTTGACAAAGTATTCCAATGATACCAGTGTATTGCATTTGGTGTGAGACTGTTCCAAAATTCGCATACAGTCCGAATGGGATCAAGTCAGGTGCGCTGATAGGATTGTACTGACTGTAAATGATGCCATCAATTTCATTGCCACGAAAAGATGTTTTGAACATACGTGAATCTGCCCTACAACGAACATTGTCAAATTGTGTTCTAACTTTGAAGATTCTCGGCGCTGCATTTTTCCAGGACATGCGCTGCTGCGTGCAGATACTCGGCATATATCATTCGGTAGGCATCAAAAGGCCTTTTCTTACTTAATTTTATATGAAAATCCCCATGTTCATCGGAATGTCCTGTACCTTCATTTTTTAAAATATTGTATAGACTCAATCCTTTTTACTCGTATGTTGCTCTTGTGCACAAACTCAACATGATTTTAGGTCAATTTGCGGATATTCTGATGCAACCATGACTTAGTTTTTACACCATCCCAGTGTAACGCTTCAAGGAAGTTGAACGTTGCATTGCGAGAATATTGTTATCCCTTCACATGCTACTTTCGTAAAATTCCCAATGGTTTTACCCATTCAAAGGTCAAGAATATTCCACATTTTGAATACAGGACAACCAACAACTCATCAATTTCCAGGGTATTCTAGGATG
The DNA here is from genome assembly GCA_907163375.1 of Prostheceraeus crozeri. NCBI lineage: Eukaryota > Metazoa > Platyhelminthes > Polycladida > Euryleptidae > Prostheceraeus > Prostheceraeus crozeri. The sequence goes on from CAJQUW010000362.1 coordinate 85,399, forward strand.
TCCGCGGTACCCATTCCACAGTCGAAAGGAGACTGCATGCCGTGAATATGCAATTTTCACAGCGAGAGAGTCAGTAGCATCGTCCTATTCAAGATGTCTTCAGCATATTTGTTTGCATTTTATGTTTAAGGGATCAGCCGTGCCTGGAACTGCAAGTACTCATCCGTGCGCGTGATGGCTTTTATGAATATGAATCGATGTTATGGTCGTGGCCGATTAACCACAACATGTATATGTATTGTATAACTTTCATGCATCATAGAAGAAAACCCATTATGCATTTAAAGTTCAACGATTCTTTGATTTCTTGAAGGTGTGTTGTTCCAAGTTTCTCTTGACTATGGCATATTCTAATATCCATCATCCGATTTGAATTGATCGATTTCCTGAATGTTCCACATCGACCGAGATTTACATACGTCTTCTGTTTAAAACTGTCGAGTTAGAAGCCGCACATTATCAAAGCATGACATCATCTGGATCTCATGCTGACTTAAATTATCCCTTCATAATCTGATATTTAGACAAAGAACTAATCTTCAGTTCTTGTAATCCCTGCACCTATCTCACGTGTTGCAGACAAAAACACACGTGTCACCATAACAGCTATTTAACAGACTAAATGAATTGATCAAAGCCGTCAATTCTATGAATTCCGGAGAAAATAATGCAGCAGTATACCGCTCAGTATCAACAGTGAGTTCAATATAACCAATCAAACAGCTCTAAGCGTGCACTAAGAAAATATGAAAAAAGTTTTCATCGTTTAACATGTAGTCTGTACCCGATCAATGCGAAAGTCGTCTTTGTCACAAGATCCACATACACAAAAGTGACTGCCCTGAAGAAATGTACATAACATGCTTTGATAAAACATGAGATAAGCTTCAGACAGCATTTAGTTATCTCTAGAAAGACGATGCTCGAGAATCGACAACATAAATCAAAGGACGATGTTCATTCAGGGTCAACTTAATGGTGGCTAATATAAGTCATTCATAACGAAAACTTTGGAACCCATCGCATCTTCATTAAGTCAATATGAAATTAGCGGTAAAAAAATCAAAACCGATTCTCTTGAAAGGTCTTCAGTTCAAATTCAGATGGTTATCATCTAAACTGCAATTAAAGTAAATAAACTTTGTTAAAACTCGGAAGTACACAGGGCAAGTACCTGTCTTCCATGGACGCTTCATTCGTCCCATTCCATTATTTAATGCCAAGTGTTTAGAAAGAATGGAGGGAATACCAAAGTTAAAGGTCTAAAGTTTGGCCCGACTTAGTTTTGATCCAGGAAGCATAGCGAACATAATCACAAGGTCAATGCGTCGGTATGCTCTCAATTACAATTACAATCTCTCACAATAAAAAATGTTCCAAGGCATGTCCATGTCCAAGGACAACGAATATGCAAGCGAATTAGATACATGCAACAGGAGTACTTCCATGGGGGTAATTGACTGTCAAAAGAGCAGTGGATAAAAGGGCGTATGTACTGAAAACAAAGTCGATGCGAAATGCCACAAGAACCATCGACTAGATGTATTTTGATAAAATTACGAATGTGTTATTATACAAAGCAATTCGAGCTAAATCAAGTGATCGACTGTTTATTGAAAATGGTTGTGGTGAATAATTCTGACTGCTCTATATGAAGAAATCAAAGTGGCCTATTGTAGTTCGGAAGTCCAAAGCTGCTTTCATAATAGAACCACATAATTTCTCTTCGTGCATAACAACATACAGTTATCTATGCTAATTTATGGCTATTGTGCTAATAAACATTAAAACTGGCTATAAATGGCATAAATGGCTATTTATGCTAAATATCTATCGTGCGAACTATAGTGAGAAAGCGGATCTACATTATGTATTGCTTAAAACTAGTCAATGCTCCAGCGAGCACACTGTGGACTGTTTATTGCTTGATGATTCGCTCCTTCTCCACTCATCAGTTATACCTACCCTGCATAGTACAATGCATCTAAATGCAGATTTGAAAAATTGTTGACCGAAGAACGGCGGATTTTCAAACCGTTTACCACTGAAGGAAGAGGAACATTCTTGGACTTTTGAAATGGATTAGGCAGTCGACTTGCTGTGAAGGCTTTTGGTCCGTTGGACCCATTGCATATCATCTGTGACTGCAATTCAACGATATAGTCCCTGCGCCTACCTGCATCAATACCAAACCTCCAATATAGTAAATAAAATTATCTATTGTTCCATTAAAAAAATCTATTAATTAATTTAAGTGAAAAATAAATCAGTTACATGTTATAAATGAACTTCAGATAATCAGTTTGCAGCTAATTTACTTCCGCTTCCTGAGATCTTCAGGCTTCCACACTTTTGTCCTTCTTCCGACAGAGCGCTCTTCCTTTAGTGAGGCGCACAATGGGTACATACTGATATTGAAAATCTGACATGCATCACTCAATAACATATTTACCATGCCGAATCTGCTAATTTTATGTCAAACAAAGTGGCGGATGCAGTTCATATTTAGTATGCTCTGAGAGTCGACTAACATCACCATCATCACATGGGTTGGCAACCATTTGCCTCCAATTGACTCGATCTTCAGCTTTTCTATTTGTTTCTCCTAAATTCTTGCTAGTGGTCCATTCATTGATATCAGTACCCCACGTTCCTCTTTGTCTTCCTCTGTAACGTTTACTTTCTACCATTTCTTCTAGAATCAGCTGAATAAGTCTTCCCTCATATCCCCTCAACACGTGGCCAGCAAAACGTAACTTCCTTTGAGTCAACTCACCGCTCCATTTCTTTCTTTCAACAATCCTTTTCATTACCTCTTCATTTGGCTATCTGTCCATGTATGAGATTTTCAATATCCTTCTGTAGCGCCAAAGCTGAAAAGAGTTTTTTCTTCTAATAATTTCTTTACAAAAGGTCCACGCTTCACATCCGTAGGACATTATTGATTTTATGCAATAAGCTGGGAGTTTTATTTTCAGCTCTTCGGAGAGACTCCTTGCAGTTCCAAAATTCATGTTTTGCGTGAGCAATTCTAACCTTCACTTCCTTAGTAAATTGTCAATCTTATGTGATTATTGCACCCAGATATTTATACTCCTCAATCTGTTCCAGAATTTCATCATCAACTGTACTTGTAATTCATTTGTGTCCTTCGTAAATGCCATGGTTTAGAACCATCGACTGGATGTATTTTGACACAATTGCGGATGTGCTATTGTACAAAGCGATTCGAGAGCAATCAAGTGATCGACTGTTTATTGAAAACTGGTTGTTGTGAATAATTCTGACTGGTCTATATGAAGAAATCAAAGTGGCCTGTTGTAGTTCGGGAGTCCAAAGCTGTTATCACAATAGAATCACATAATTTCTCTTCGTGCATGACAACATACATTTATCTATGCCGATTTATGGCTATTATGCTAATAAATGGGAAAAATGGATACAAATGAGATGGATTCAACGAGATATTTTCCCTGCGCCAATGTCAGCGCCACAGGAAAGTAAAAACGAATTTATCTGAATCTATACCACATCTCCAATATATTAAATAAATGGATTATATTACTTCCGCTTCCTGAGTTCTTCAGGCTTCCACACGTCTTTTGTCTTTCCTCTGACAGAGCGCTCTTCCTTTAATAAGTATACTTTCGTCCATACTGATATTGAAAAATCTGACATACATCACTCAATAACATATTTGCCAAAACTAATATGTTAATTTTATGTCAAGCAAAGTGGTGAATGCTGTTCTTCGTTCAAAGATTCGACCAACAAATAGAAATAATAAGAAACATGGAAATGGTATCATTATTATAAATGCTGTATCAAAAAATATCTTTCCGCATCGTCTGTTCATGAATGAGTGAACGGAATGTCGGTTCAATTTTCTCATCATTTGTGAGTTGTTTATAACAATATTTAATTGCGCACCGAATTCTAAGGCATCTGCGAAATGGAAAATCTCCCTATCGCTCTCATTATCATGTGTCTTGACCTGACAGAACCGACTACTTGCTGTAAAAAAACTGGAACATATCGAGCAAGCATGATGATGCACCTGATCAAGTGAATACCTAAAGCAAGTAATCTCGAGTACATGTCACCGAATTTCCTAAATATAAGAAAGCAGTTAAGACAGAATTCGGAAGCAATCCTTTATGCGAACCTTAGATAGAAACTTCAAGCGCTGCTATAGTTTGGACATGTCTCAATAGGACCCATATCCTTGGCGCTTAAGGCCATACATGGCTAGGACGAAGACCCGGAATATTGAATACACCGGTATGAGAGACGCTACTAGTATGAGGCAAAACATAAGGAGCAGTCTTGTGTTGAACATTAATTCTCGTGCACATCTTTTGATTAATCTTTAAAATCTCTCGATTGAGAAGGCTATTTTATTGCAAAAATTTCGTCGCCATGCAGCCAAAAGTTCCAAAGTATCGTCTTTGCTATTTTGACAAAAAGAGATTTTTCTTTCTTTCTCGGATTCCAGTTGGTAAATCCATTAGATATTCTACAAGTGTCAAACGCTTGCTTATTGACGTTTGGAGACACAATGCTAGCTAAAATTACTCACTTAAATTTGAATTAACAGCGCTTAGGACCTTTTGGCTTTTCGCCTAAATTGAGCTATGTTCTGAACTTCATTTGGCAAGAGTTCCAAAGTGGAACATACCTTCGATACTCATTTCTTAAGTCTACTGCATCTACTTCATAAAGATGGAGGCAGAATTTTCTGCTAACACATAACGACTTATTCAAGAAATACTCATGCTTATCATAGTTTAGTTACGCAAAATCGTCGCGCGTTTTTTCAACCCGGAATGAACTCTTGAAAAAATAGTAGATTAAATGAGTATCCATGCATTTTGACATCACGTCATCTTTCTTCCTTAGAGATGCAGATCGAAATAAAATCTGAAATCTAATAGCAGTTCAGTTTGTAGCTTCTAGAATAGTCCCAATCAATACTGCAATTTGGCAAGTGGTGAATGAACCTGCTTCAGAAATATCAATAGAAGTTACTACAAAAATTCATCTATATCTAATGATATCTGACAGGAGACCATCGGTCGAAAAATTTCACTGGGCTCTTCTGATAGCTCGACCGTTTCACCGACAACGCGTGGGTAAATTTCTTGCCCGGTAAAATATCTATGATGTGAATGTGTAACATTCTGAACAGGTCAAGTGTCGCAGATTACTTGACCTCATTATCCGCCTGTCTATCAGCATCTCAGCACTTAGCAATGGGGTCTAACGCAGGGTTTGCGGTAATAACAATTCAGTAACACTGAGTTGAGTTGAGTATTTTCGGTTACCATTTTCCCACTGAATTGTCGTCTGACCAAACCTACTTGAAGGACTTATCGTCCTTTACATCGACGCAAAATTATGATGTGATTATCTCTGGTGTGCTATTTCATAAATCAAAGGAGAAAATTCACTTCGCTATCTTGCCAAGTGAGTAATATTGATATGAAGACATTTTGAATTCATTTTAACTGTACGATAATTTAGATTTTTCAAGAATTATTCTGATGCTTGTCAGAAATCTTTGAGGCTTTGATCTTACATAAATCTTTTAAATTATTCAAGAACAGCAGATTTGCTCTCTGACATACATAACAAAAAGCATCAGTCAGAAGAGAGTCGCGAAAATGATGGATTTCTTAGTGTGCTCACCATTATCACTTTCGTCATTCTCAGCTGGAAAATTTGGGTATGCATGCAAATTTCAACGAATATTGGATACCTTAAGTTGGATGCTGCAGATTATAATAGATTTATCTATCTATGAGTACACTGTGGCCTCCGTAGCACAGTGGTTACGTGTTTGCTCTAGAGATATTTTGGTTCAGAGGCTGAGCACCAAGTGTCATTGAAAGTTGTCAGGAAGGGCATCCGGACTAAAAGATCACAACGCTCCAGATAAAAATCTATCGCTCCAAAGCCCTAAGTATGAAGGAGTCATTCTTAGATATGACGTCAAACCATCCCTTTTTTAACCTATCTACATCATCGTAAGAGAGGTATTCCTGCTCATCACATCGAGTGTATCTTACCTGATAGAATCCTGGTGGACACTGCTTCACACATGTTCCGTTGTGGACGAAATGTCTGCATGATACACAAAGTTCTGTCCCGTTTCCGTAACATCCTCCTAAACATTGTTCATGACAGCAACGTTTGGTATCATTCATCCAACAAGCCAAGTTTTGCCTATTGCACTGAGAGTCACAGACTGTAAAATAAGACAACCGAAAATTAGACACGCTTTAGGAATAACCCTACAACTTTAGAAAAACATCGATTTCTGTCAATGTTTGAAGTTTCAACCCTTTCCACTTGTTATTTGTCCTATTCGACATTCAACAGCGATGTTAAATATGACTTCGATAGTTGAATAAACCATTAAAATGTTAGCATTGAAATTTTTTTGGACATGCCTATACCGTGCATGGTTTTGCATTGTTGAAAAATTAAACATAATAACACAAACATTTTGCTTCCCTTTACAGTTAAATATGTTTAAGCTATTTACCGTAGTCAATGTCTAAGTAAAAGATTCTGCGATATGGAAATGACAAAAGACAATGAAGCTATAAAATTGTCACAAGATTTTTGACTTTACTTTTTATTTCTACTTCATGTCATTGAGTTACACGATCGTCTGTTGATGGTTGCTTTCCACTTTCCTCGATGTTTTGCGTCTTCCTCTTATAATTGCAAGGCCACCATCTCTTCCACAACAGTATCTTTCCAGGTTTTTTGGTCTGCAGTCAACTTCGAAATTTCTCGGCACGTCAAAGTCAATCCTCGTCTTCTCTCCTGACTGTAAGGCCAAACCAACGCAGCCTGTTCCGGCGAATGACGTCCGTGATGGATCGCACAATGCTTCTCTCAGCTCGTCGCTCCTTTTTGGTCTCTCAATGATCTTCCACAAATCGTTCTGATCTCTACTCTTCTAAAAGGCTCTTCTTTTTCAGGGCGCACGGACCACGTCTCACAACCACAGGTCATCTGTTGCCTGACACGTCTTCGCCGCCACTCGAGTCGAGTAAGGCGTCAGGATGATTTATTTGAATCAATGAGGGTAGTCAATACAGAGTAGTCACTACTGACAGTAAGCCGTCAATATAGTTGCATATAGTCACAGATGAATCATAAAGATTTGTCAATAAGTTAGTGAGTCCTCAGGTGTCATAGGAGGCCAATACGGGCGCGAAACACGCGACTGCAAACCTCACAAGCGTAACCGTTTTCTGCTCCTGAGACGTTGGGCGCCGCTGCCGCATCTTTCCTCCGTTGTCGCGCGGCAACTTCCTCCTCCATCCGGTTCTTCTCGAAGTCAGTCTGCCGCCAGGCCAGGCCGCACGGAGTCAATCCCACAGCTCCTCAATGTCTCCTTCAATACATCCTTGAAACGCTTCATCGGCTTTCCCACTGCGCGGCTTCCTGTCCTTAGCTCTGAGTAGAACTCAGGCCCTTCTTGTTCAGGTCGGAGGGACCACGTTTCACACCCACAGCTCATCTGTTGCCTGACACATGCTGCTTTCCTTTTAGCTTAAAGAGACTGGACTAAGAGTTCTTCTTAAATATGTGCCATCCCACTCGAGTTCTGGTAGTTGCTGCTGACCATCCTTGTTCACACGCATTGTGAAAAGGCAATGGCCTACGCTCTCGATCTTATGGTCAGTCAAGTCATGTGGCATTTGGGATTGGCGAACTTGTGATCACCACATAGACACTTCCGGTATTTGAAATTCGAAGTGATTCACTTGATCACGTAGGCCTGCAGTTGGTCACACGATCCGACAAACAGTTGTTACGAAGTGAGGTTCCCCAAACATTTGTTGTCCACACAGTACTTCCACTACTGGAATCAATAACTTAATCAGCATTCCTGGTAATCACTTCATTCTCACTTTGACTACTGTTGCCTTCTTCGTTGCTCTCACGTTTTGGCCTGCATCTTCTTTGGGAATTGAATCTTCATCAACGGTCGCGCATTCTTCATGTATTTCACAATTTCGACATGAAAGTTGATCGTCGTTAGTGACTCATGATATACTCGTAATAGTGACAAATATGCCGATAATCGCAAGTCCGTTGTTTTCATGACGATATTCGCGAAGTGAAGTTAATTATGTCGTTTTCGTGCTTGGTGGGCTGCAAACACACAAAAGAGCACGTACATGCACACATACACGGGCTCGGATGCTCCCGCTGCCAACTGTCTAAGCCTACAATAATCAATTATGAGGAATTACTTCCACTGGATATCTTTGTTCATTGGTGTGCATTATTTCCCACTTCTATCTGAATTATTGGCCTAGCATCCAGAAATATGAGTATTTTTTCTTAAATCCTGATGTTGCCCAGAAATATCAGCCAACACATTTTTTTCTTTTAGCTTACTGATGGTGACTTAAACTTAAAAGTCATAGAATCCCCATCAATTCGGGAAAATAGTTTCACACTCAGAGACTTTTGCAATTTTGCATCGATCGACATAATGCAAAGGTTCAAGTTGCATTGAATATCAAAATTTTTCGAAGTCCAGCCCCGCCTTTAATCCCTGAAAGAAATGTGAGCGCCATTTCTCAACGTCGTTGATGGATTTAGTCGGAAGGTTCATAATGTGAAAAAACAAGAAATGTTGATAATCTCTCCCCAAAACATTATTCCAGTGTGTGAGTATGCTAATGAAATTTGAAAAGCGTAGATCCTATGCGCCAGACGCTTCGCGGACCAGCCGCTTTATCAACGGCAAAATCTATTGCAAATATTACAGAGCGAGTTTATATATAAAGATTTGTCAAAACCATGATACCAGCTCTTGACGACTGTTTAGAGAGGGCTTCAATTATTCAATTAGCTGTGATCATTGAGATAGAGAAGGGCTATCTCAATCTATCTCAATGGCTGTGATTCACTAATGCCAGGGAGTACTAAAAATAGATATGACTAAAAACAGATATAGATACTCCCTGCTAATACTGACTTTGACAAGACAATCCAAAATTCGCAATGCTGACGTCAAGGTCTTCAATACAGTCCATTTCAAGAAGTGATCAGCTGGGGCACTAGCTGTATCTCCAGTCTTGACACTTCTGCAGTGTTCATCAAATCACAAACGATAAGGGCGTGAAGATTTAGCTATGTAAATATTAGAACAAAAGTGACAAATAAACTGACAAACAACAAAACGAATATTGCAATTTATGCGATTATGAAGTTTACTGCAAGGAACACAATTATCGTGTTTGTTGATATTATTCTTGCTACTAAATATATGACATAATTATTTGTTACTTTTATTTACGAATTGAATTTTAAGTTTGTGTCTACAAATAAAATAATTAATTTTCCGAGAACAATAATCACTAATAAAATCAGCATCTAAAACAACTTTGTTTTCATTGCTAATTTTTGATATACGCGTGAGTTTTTTAATAACGAAATCTTTATCTGAGAAACCATTACCCTTGAGACAAGATTTAGTTTCGTTTTTAGCTTCGATGATAAGAGAGTTAGAGCTTCTTCTTTTTTCGATATTGCTATGTGTTGACAACGAAGTTTCTCTGAACATAATTGAGGACTCAACTATCTTTAGTAAGGGTACAACCTGACGCAATTTATTTTTGATAATGGTATAAGGTCAAATCTGAATAGTTCAGGTAGTCATTCTCAGGGGCATCGATCGCTAACTTTATTTACTTAGTTAAAAGCAATGATGATAAATAACATCAAAATCAAAATTACTAAAAAACAGGCCCATAATGACGTCATCAATATCGCGTTTATAGACGTTAAGGACAACATTATAACTATCTTTAAGAAACCCCAAGGATTTCTTTCAATGTTATGAATAAAGATGATAGCAAAGGCCGTTATTTTTGTTAATAAAATTCGATCAGCTATTGTGGTGATTTACCATCCCTAATGGAACAGTACAGCTTAAGATTATGAAGCTATATTCTGTTTAACATCACTGGTCGATCACATTTATATCAAATACGGATCAAACCTTAACTTATTAGTTACCGTACTGGCGATTTCAATGATTTGCGATCTCAAAATGGAAGAATTGGTGATTTGCTTTCACTTACCCCCATCATTGATTTTCCCACCATAGGTTTGCATATCTTGGATCAGATATTTGTCAACTTCACCTTTGACCACCGTCCGATCTCTCTTCCTCCATTGGGAAATTCTGATCAAGTGGTTATTTGGTTGCAACCCACCTATTCGGCTACCGAGACAATTCAGAAAATCAAAATTTGAAAGTATTCTCGTGCCAACGTTGCAAAATTTGCAGAATATATGACTATGCATGATTGGACTGCCATGATCAAATCTTGTGCTTCTGTGGATGACGCTACTAGTGTGTTTCAGCGCACTTTGTTTAAGGTGTTCAACGTGTGTTTTCCTGAACGAACCATCAAGACGCGTCCTTAGGAGCCTGAATGGATGAAATTGTCTTTAAAGTTGATCATTGACAATCGTGATAAAGCTTTTCATAGACACATAGACATCAATGGGAGAAATGTCATCGCTTAAAAAAAGAAGTTATAGATGACATTATTTATTTGAAAAAGTCATATCATGATGAACTGATCCTAACACTGAAAGTTCCAAGAAATTATGGATATCTATTCGTGTCCTTTCACGGAATTCAAGGAAGAGAACAACTCCTAATTTTTCACCTCAAGAATTCTGTGATGAATTTGCATTGAACTTTCAGCAATGTGATTCTAATCATGGCCTGTGGTATAATGGTTAAGTTAACAAATACATCGATAGGGCCTCATGGAATCCCTCCGTGGGTATTTCGAAACTATGCAGATGTCCTTTCTCCGGTGGTGACTGCTCTCATCAATTGGCTTTTTGTTTTGGAGTTTTCCACAGTGCCTTAAGGTTGCGAACACATGTCCAATGCCAAAATGTGAAAGGCCTACATCGACTGCAAATTATCGCCCAATATCTATACTCTCGGCGCTTTCCAAAATTTTCGAAAGAGCTACTGCCAATAGTTTTATTCTCCAATGTATAAAAGATAGTATTGACAAGTCACAGTTCGCTTTTGTTCGTCGACCAGGGTCCGGTGCAACCTGTGCTCTGGTTTCTGTTCATGATAAAATTTTGCGTTTTCAGGGCAAGTCATCTGGTGCGGTGAGGGTTCTGTCTATTGATTTCCTGAAAGCTTCTAATAAATTGTCACGCCAAATAATTATTCATGTATGTATAAAGTTTCATTTAAACAGTAATGTCATAATGTGGATTTGTGACCTTTTGCAACAAAGAACACAACATGTCAGAAACAACCTATGTGTTTTGACGTGGCAGCATATTCCAAGTGGGGTGCTCCAAGGTAGTGTCCTTAGACCCTAACTATTTGTGCTTGCAATTGATGATTTGAATCCTGTATGTTATAATAGTTCAATGATAAAATATGCTGGTGACATAGTTGTTCTTCATTTCATGAGGACACATTATGAAGATCACCTTCAGCAAGAGTGGGATCACGTTAAAACATGGTCGTCTATGGTTGGTTCGCCAATCGATAGTTCAAAATAATTTTAATGGATATCCTTACAAAGTCCAATTTAATAACTTCAAATGTTTGTGTGTGATTCCATGTTTTTGTCAGATGTTGAACATTTCAAATTCCTTGGTGTTATTCTTTCCGCCGACATGAAACGGAATAAACATGTGAACTATATTGTTAAAAAGGCATCTCGCAGAATTTCCATTGTGCGCAATCTTAGACGCAGTGGTTGTCAAAAGGGTGTAATGTTTCTTGTCTATAGCGCATTTATCCGCGGTGTATTGACATGCGCATTCCTGTGTTTTTGTAATGCAATTGATTGCTTACCGCATGATATTGTTCGTATTGAAAGAAGAGTTTTCAAGATAATTGATTCTTCTCGTGATGAGAAGGCATCTGTTAGGGATTCTGCCAGCAAAATATGTTTGAAATTGTTTCGCTCTATTGAAATATATGATACTCACCCACTTAGGACGTTGTTCAATGTACGACCTATTCAAAATATGTCAATGAGATCGGATGGCACACTTAGCCACCGGTCACAAAAACTCTTCGTAATAGCAAATTCTTTTATAAAATTTTGTAGATAATCTGCGAGCAGTTTGCCTCCTATGCTCGTACTTCCTATTTTATGTGATAATCTGAATAACTATTGCACTTATTCACTTTACTGTTATCGCATGTTAAATTTGTATGGTTCACAGAATTCTATTTGCATGCAGAAGTGAACAAAATAAAATGAGTATTATTGTAATGTTTTGAGATGTACCGCGAACTGTATTGAAGACTTTGACGTCAGCATTGCAAACTTTGGTTTGCCTTGTCAAAACCAGTATCAGCGCATCACAACTAATAGGACGATTGAAGACGGCTCTAAACCGTCGTCAAGAGCTGGTATCATGGTTTTAACAAATCTTTATATTTTAACTCACTCTGTAAAATTTGTAATAGATTTTACTGCTGATAAAGCGGCTGGTCCGCGAAGCGCCAGGCGCATAAGATCTGCGCTTTTCAAATTTCATTAACATACTCGTACACTGGAATGCTTTGGGGAATGATTATCAACATTTCTTGTTTTTTCACATTTCTCAACGATAGACAAGAGCAGAAAAATTCATTTCGGACGCTATCAGCATCCATCGTCAGAGACTATCTAAAAACAGCATCAAATAGGAGAAAGTAATATCATAAGGACAATGAAGCTAGGCGTTGGTTTTTAACTTCAACAAAATAAAATAATTGTGCTTAGATTGAAAATATGAAATATTGAAGACACAAAATAAAGCAGTTACAACAATTTACCATACATCGATGAAATCCATAGAGAAATTCACAGAAAAGTTTCTTCTGTAAAACAGCTATGAAAGAGAAATGGAACAATTATTACTTACAAAGCATTTAAAACTCAAAGCTTGTGATGACAGAAAGAGAGAATCCCGCTGAATGAGTACTCTTCAGAATCCTGCATCAGTGGTGATGCAATTATCATGATCAACATCATAGTTTATAATCAGAATTACACTTTCATTACACACACTTGCTGGATTGTATACAATAGCAGAATTCGTTTGATTGCACTTTCTAATGTATGTATTCCTATGGCAGCAGTAACATAGCATTGCATTTGTACACTTGCGGATTGGAGAACAACATCAGTCCTACTACTTCAATTAATGATTTAAATTAGTAAGCATTATATTCTGTTATAAATGGCTGCTGGGATGATTTTCATCATCGTATGAGAATTCACCTGTCTTTGTCATTGGTGCACATGTCTGACAATAACTCATGCATGAAGTCAATACATTTTTCAATTTTCAATAAAAGATGCAAATTCTTATGCTAAAGAGTGAAGATAATTGAACGATATGTTTTAGGAACTAGGTCATTCATAATTAAAAACATAATAAAAGAATAGTAAATAAATATTCAAATCTTTGTGATATCACGCGAATTCCAGGAATGTTGTAAATTCTTGAAAATCATTGATTTGGAAGCGTTCTAATGATAGCGAGTATTTACGCGATGGATCTTCAAACAGGATGAGCATTGTGACTTTGACTCACTCATGCGACAGAAATCTATACGAATTACAATATAGAATTGTGTTCCTGTAACGAATTCATTAACTGGAAGAAAATTCTACTAGGCTTTTGGACAGATTCCATAACTTTAAAGACGTCAACAACATCAGGGTATTTTGAGATTAAATACTTTACCATCAAGTAAATTTTCAATTCAAAATTCTTGACAAATTCCAACTTCAACAGAATGAAGATTATATTACTCCAACATGTTAATCATTAGTACCGTACACATCTCTTAACTGGGAGCTTCGAAGGTATTAACGCAGTCAGTTTTTCGCTAGAGCATTCTGATACTTCTAGTACAGAGATGCACTTTCTAACGACTTTCTATGATGCTCCCGGAACTCGACCACAGAACCACTATATCACAAGCCCAAACACTTTACCACTGTGCCACAGTGACCCTTTTTTGCACATGAATTTGCTTTTAAAAACTTTATTCTATTTACCATTTCGTCGTCATAAATTGAGCATTCCTAGTGTGATTCTTATATTAGCCACGCTCAAATGAAAACTGCTACATCTGCATTAACTTAAAGTGCTCTCATGAAGATAATAGAAAAATTGACATAATTAAGATATAGAAATCGCATCGGAACCTACTTGTCTTGCAGTCAATCAGCTAAATACTCTTAAAGATGCTTAAAGAGGTCGGACGCAAACTTTTATGAATCTACTTTAACATGAAGTATAATTCAAATGTCTTATTGCAAATCATTCACCACTGTTGGTATCATGCGACGACGTGTTTTACGTATCATGACCTGGAGAATTAACTGCCAGAAACGTGCCAAGCATTTTTTCATGTGAGAAGTCCAATGCGTGCGTGTGATGACTGTGTTAGATGAAAAAAGTGATCACTTCGAATCCTGCTTAACACTGCATTTCGAAGGTCAATGACAACTACAATATCATAACACGGCGACAAGGATTTAGCGTTCGAAACGCGATCGTCCTCACCAAGTGCTGATGACCTCATTTAATTAGTCAAATAATTTGCATGCATGTTTTGTAGTATTCATTTAACGTTTTAACTTAAGGAAGTAATATCAATTCTCTCACACACCTGGTAGATTATAGATAGCGCAATCCTGATTTCCTAGGTAGATCTGATCTTGTGATTGGAAACCGACCTGTCCTCTTATCATCTGAACGGCAGACTATTACAAAGAATATTTTCAATACAAAATTTCAATCATAATTTTGACAGATTGACTTACTCGCCAATTCATTTCACATGAGAAGAGAACCGTTATTTGTCCTAGAAAGCATTTTGTTTAGACTTTTAAGAATACAGTAATTTAAAAATTTATACTGAATAGTGGTCTCCGTGGCACAGTGGCTAAGTGCTTGACCTAGCGAATGAGGCAGGAAGGGCATCCTGACTAAAAGTACTACAACGCTCCAGAAAAGTCTGACTATGTCAGCACCGTCCAAGCCCCAAGTACAAGGAGTGGTGACGTTAAAACTTCATCATTAAAACCGCGTTTAAATTTATTATTGGTAAATTTAAAATAATAAATTTTCTTTAAATAGTCTTTTGCACTTTCTAAAAATTAACTATTCTTTCGTTTGTTTATTTTTTTAAATCTAGCTACCTTGACGCACTTGCTTATTACGTTGAATAAGATGCAAACAACCATGAACAGTTAGATGCCTCCACAACTGGCGAGCAATATTGCATCTTCGAGATTTCATTATTGAAGCCCGTTTATTAACTATATATCCTATTTCAAAAGCGATTTTTGAGTGGCGGTATGTCGCATTGCTTCAAGGCCGATGAAAAAATACAATGATTAAGTAATGAAAGCCAAAAAGACTTATAAGACTCAGCTATTTTAAAAGTTCTATAGAATGATGTTAAACAGGCCGTTTTGTCGGCAACGTTCATTTCATTTGTCAATAAAAGGCCTACTCAGCAGGCTTATCACTTATTCTTTATACAAATATGCTACTTGACGAAAAGTTACGCTAATTAATCGTGAAAATTGCATTACACCTACTGATCAAGTGCCTATTTGGATGCGATATTAGCTTATTTGAGCGCGAATCTGACTTGACACAGATCACGTCCATGTCTATTTTGTTTTGTATGCGCATATGCGACAACTCTACTAATTTTCGAGCCTACACGGAAATTCGGGCCAGAATCTGATCACTGAGATTAAGTATGAGGAAAGAAAGCTGACAAATGTACAGACATGACAAAAGGAAAGAACGTTTAAACCCGGAAAAAACGATTCGCATTATTTTTAAAAATTCAAAAAATTCTCGTAAAATGAATTTCTGAAAACACCATTGATCCTAAATTCTATTGAAAATAAAGCCGGTCATCATTATTACTATGAAGATCACTGGCGTTTCATTTCAACTAATAAATGGATGTCAATGAGTGTCCTCCAGTGTGCACCATTTTCTGCTGTTCTGATAGTCTGACGTGCATCTCTGCTTCCAGTGACATTCTATATGTCTCGTTTATCTTCTTTCAATTACTTTTCTTCATGTAACCTGTTATTCACGATGCTAAGAAGCTCCTCACTTGCCGAGCAACGTGCAGCATGATCGAAGAAACTGGCCTTCCATCGCAAGATGAATGTCAGCAGCTTGTGTGTTTTAATGCCATCTTCCACATTACTTCGTTGTTGCCAAAAGCTGGCGTCCAAACAATTTTCAGGATTCGTCGCTAGTACCAATCCTTAAACGCGGTGACATTCTAATTCAATGAGCTTCGAGTTGAATACCTTCACTTTCTTCTTCGTCTACATGTTAAGACTGTTCCACTGGAATTATTCGTCTCCAAAAATCTTTGCTTGTCTCTGGCGATTTCTACCCTGACTTCTACTTCAAACTTCATGTTTTATTCCACTAACAAGTGTTTTGCACTTTCCTGTGTTCGTCTTCAGACCTTTCGACAGCAAGCTGACTTCCCAAGCGGCAAATTCATATTGACATTCACTCTCAGTAGCAGCCATAAGCAGGTCATCAGCATGCGACAGTTCGTTGGGCAAACATTTCCTTACAGAACTGGAAACAGCATTGATGACGATGACAAAGAGTAAGGGACTCATGACAGAGCCCTGGTGCACATCAACCGGGAAGCCGGCAATCTCCGAAAGATCTTTTTACAACCGTAGACGTACGATAGTAGAGTGACATGATGGCTCTGACAAGCCATTCCTCCGCACAACTCTCTCTCCAAGCGACCATCGCAGAACTTCCCTTGGAATTCTATCGAAGGCTTTTTCCAAGTCGACAAAGGCAATGAACAAATTCTTGTGATTGGCACTATAATGCTCAACGATTTGTCCCGTGATGAAAATAGGATCTGTCGTGCTTATTACGTTTATCTTCCTCAATCGCTCGGGCACCACCTCTAGATCCATATCGCAACAGAGATCACACGTGGCTTCTCAAAAGTTTCTCCTTTGTCCAATTGTTAAGACTATTCCTCAGGAGCTTCTTCCTTGTGCTTTTAGAAACTTTATTTTCTTCTGGTGATTGCTGCCCTGACATCAATGCCTCCTATTTTTTGTCGCATCCTACAATCGCCTGTCATTATTTGCATATCTTTGCACCCTTCATCCTGAAAAGTCTGTTGATGTCTTTAACTGAATCAGCAGATAATTAACTGAAAAACAGCAATTGCCGATAAAATTTGATGCAACTTGTAGGAGCTGCATTTCTCATGCCTAATCGAATATTCATTTCTGTTGATGATTTGAATAGATTATACATGCGCAACATTATAGGTCTCCCGCATTTTGCAGGTAAAAACTAACGATCAACAGGATTTCCTTAATGTTTGGAATGGCAAGCAGCAGACGAGAACAACAATATGACGTCACAGTAGTTGATAGAAAACGACAGAGGGGATTGAATGAACTTTTGCCTTTAATGATGCACGTGAATAAAGTGAAAATGTCATTAGTTATGTCGATGTTTGGATCATCTGCTCAGTTCGGTGTCATATTTACCTTCGTCGTGCATTTCTCGACTCACTGTTTCTACCGATTTTTCTGCTCAATCAAAACAGAGGAAGTAGTAAAGCTCAATGAAAGCCTGTCATTTTCATTAATTTCAGATACTTCAGATTACCTAGCACCAATTCGATTGAGAAGAAAATAAACTGCGCGTCGAGGGATTCACTGCAGAATAATGGATGATATTGATTACAATTTCTGTTCTTCTTTGGAGACGTTTCTTATCCCCTTGCTTTAACTCATTCATCTCAATATTATTCAAATAGGTATAAAAATCAGGTTTTATATCCAAGGGACCATTAAATGAGCAGCTTGCAAACTGCATAGGTCTATTGTATGCCATATATCTGTAAATTTGATTTCATGAATTTCAGCAGCTTATATATTGCAATATTTTCTGTATATTGTAGTATGCATTCTGCAATCTGAAATTCTCGTTTGAATCTGGGAATACCGCTACGATTGCAAGAAATAATTCAATTATAATTATGTTCTACTCTGGAACGGCTAACATAGAGATGCATATTCGAAAGGTCGAGTCGGAATGGTGCGGGCACAGATATTGAAGGGGAATTTTCCGAGCACTTGCCCAGATTCGGCGCGACCTTGGCTTGTCGCTTTTTCCAGACACGGGTCTGGTCCGAGCCGGATTCGGTCATTTTCAAGGCACGGAATTGTCAGCAGTGCGGAGCGATAATAGCCTATCATTACCAACATGAATTTCCATCAAAGATCGAATGAATAAATTGTAGGCGAAACGATATACGACAATATGATAAAAAACGTGAGAAAAATTACAATGCAATGTGCTTGTCTCATCTCTTCAAATGTTCAATCATTCCGTCTGATTTTTTGATTATTTTCTATAAAAAAATGAACAGTGAGACCGGATAATGAGTAATAGGCACAGGCATTTGGGTTTAAGGGTTTAGCAATAGAGGTCTTTAGTCGTCGGAAATTTTTCAGCCGAATTTTCCGACTAAAAACAAATTTTATGTATCTATTTTGCGATGTTGTTTCGCCCCCGATGTCAATTTCGTTCCCACAATTTCATGAGATATATATACCGAAAGTCAATGTGAAAATGATTTTCGATTGCCCTTGTTCAATATGGAAATGAATGGACAATGGTCTCACCTGATTGACACACATTCGGAGACCAGCACAGTTCCTTTCTCTTCTCATTGATTATCGCCTTATGACACTGCAAGCTTTGGTTGCACAAATCCGGACAGAGGCCGCGATTATTTTCCACCATAACCAAGTCTCTCTCATCAACACTTTTGACGTTACTCGTGTTAATGATGAGACTCCAATCAATCGTTCTGATATGGCACATGAGATGGTTTTTGGTGACTCGAACACCGCCTTGTTGAATCAGTCTGAGGGACGGAAGATGCAGATGAGTTAGGACAGTGTCCATCACAACCAGGCTGTAACCCATCAACGGACTACGTCCGCGGATAACGACCAGATTGGGGAACATGTCAAGGCGGTGCAAGTTGGTGTAGTAGACAATGAGTTTGCCGGTTATCTCCTTCAAACTCGGGAATAGCCAGCGTTTTAAAGAATCGCGCATGTTGACCGTGGCGATGACAAGGTCTCCCTCCACAACCGTACATTGAGCCAGATACTCCCAATCCTCTTCCACACGAATTTCTATGTCGTCGCTACACACTGAAAAAAAAGGAATGAATAAGATAATCATTGATATACAACTTTAACCCGAATGGATGAACAATACAGTGCTTATAAAAGCAAAAAAGGAATTAGAATAGAATTTTCATTCTCATTATACCAATGTTGACTCTGCGAAAGCGATTGATATTTGTTCAGGTTCCTACTTCCACTAGGCCTATGGGGTGGTTAAAAATCGAAAGTTGAAAAATTCAGGGTGCGCGTTACAAAAGTGCTCCTATTGTTAAGAAAATAGTGCATGTTGAGTTTTAGCTCGATTGGTCAATGTTTAATGGTCGCCAAGAGAGATTAAATGTGTACTAAAAATAAATTCTGACGTCATCAGGTGACCTCGAATGACCTTTCCAGCTTCCTAACTTGATAGATAGGGACAGGGGTTCCCAAACTGGACCGCAATGATTTTCCTTGTAGTATATTTCGTCAACAATCAGGGGCGACCGTACAGAAACACTGTTTAGCTAACAAATCTCTAACAGCATCACTCATCCATCTGAATTTGTTGTCACTCACAACTATCCAACACTGCTTCTGTGCGGTCGCACCATGCCTAATCTGTCCTTAAGGATGTCGACCAACACAACCCACATTTCAACCAGACTTAAGTCCTATTTCTGCGGAGCACAGCCAGTTTCATGTCTCCCATCAATTCTTTCTTGATGAATATTCTTTTGTATATAGGAGTATCTCGTATCTTCATTCATTTCGGCATTTTTCTGGTCAAAACTTTGGAGGATGTGAGTCAATTTTGCCTGACAGAGCAATAAAATTGTTCAACAATTTCTATGCTGTTGCTTCACACAACATCTCATTATATCCCTATTATATTGCCTCTTATATTTGCATGCCTAATAGATGTAAAATTAAACGGACTCCAGTGTTAATCACAAATTATAGTCCGAACCTCTACAAAAAAGGATTTGGAACCCCTGGTGACATTTCTATCTGGTAATATAATTAATTGGTCTAGAAGGTCTAACTTCATCACAGATTGATATTCTATGCTCTCATATCAAGCCATGGCATTGATCATATTCATCTGACCTATTCGAAGACATGATTTTCAGACTTAAAATGTTATTTTGCGATGAAATTAAGCATTTCAGTCCACTACAGTACCAACAGATGTGACCTTAGAGTAAGTATGTTCGGTAGAGTAGCGACTCAGCATTTATTAAATCCCCAATGTGTATAGAGTTTCGATTTTATTAAATGAACTCGAGGTGAAAACAGTAGTAATTGTTACCAAATGTGAGACATGCAAATTTTTGAAGTTTTGAAGAAATTAACACGGAATTGACTGATCATGATAGTAAAGCAGATGGAATGGTGGTATTTTACAGATCTCCGTGTCATGACAACCTTGGAGAGGTGATGTTTGCTAAATTAGCAATTCGATAGGTTGCTGCTACTTACATGCTCAACCTCATGAGTATTTTCGCATGCGTCATCGCATCACAATCAATCAAGATAATGTGATCAAAGACAATGATATCAAATAACTTTAAAAGATGTAATGGGTCCACATCACTATTCAGATTCAAGAGATGAAACATAAATTTAGTTAATCATAAAATCATGCCGATGAAAATTGAATTGAAAATAGGAAATTTCAGCCAAGAAAGCACAATAAGATTTCGATTTTTTTTTTTGAAGACTCCCATTATAATGCAGTTCATCAAATTTCCTTGATCTTCAGCATAATTTCCGCTTAGTTAAGATGCTTGCTGGCTAATATTCACTCTTTCTGATATCCAACTTGTTTGATACTACTTATAAAATGGCTTCATGTCGATATTATATAAGTTTGCAAAAATTTGGCCTTTTAAAAACTGCTCAAATAATTTTTTGGACCGCAGGAACGTAATCCCCGCAAAAAATGAATCTTCTAATACAAAAATTTTCACTGCATACAGATCCATTTAAGAGTCGACACTCTCCCTACTATACTTATCCTATGGATGTGACCCTAATCTATCATCAAGGAGGCCTGATAGGTCATTCGGATCACCTGATGACGTCACTAAGACCCTCAGAGGCTATTTTTAGTAATTTTCACACAGCCTCTCTGAGTGACCCCTCAACTTTGACCGATCGAGCTGAAACTTTACATGAGCTATTTTCTTAGGGTAAGGCCACATGACGAGCCGCGCTTTAAAGCTAGCAGCGACGTGCAGCTTTGTCAAGCCTTGAGCTGTGAGAGTTACGCGGCTACATAATCAGCCGTACAGCTTGATTACCTCTCGCCACTCGTCAGAATTGTTGGTTTACTGCGTTAGTTCTAAAAATAGATCATCCCACTGCTCGAAGCTAGCTGTGCTGCCACAGCGCAGCTGGAGCTACTAGTGTGGCCGCTCCGATTGAAACACATACAAACATTTTCACAGCGCGGCTACATCGCAGCTCAAAAGCTCTTCATGTGGCCTTACCCTCAACTTTTCCAATTTTCGATTTTTGGAACCACCCTATCGCTTCCGGTTCTGGTTCTGTTTCTATTGCTGAGTGACCCGCCAACACCCTTTCATTATTAGAGAGTCCTCTTATTCGTTGTTTTTCACTTTTTTGAGAGTTGCAATTCCCTAGGTTGCTCTTTGCCAATCTCAACAAAACCTCTGTCGCAAGTCCTAGTGACTGATTTCAGAAAATCCACGCAATTCAGGTTTATTCAAGTTTGCTATCAATAACTAGAAATTTGCTCTGATTTTCGAAATTTTTGATTAAGTCGGATTTCTATACGTTGTTATACAACTAGTCATTTCTTAATTATGTGCTTGGACGAGATATGGCAACTTTACCTACTGATATCAAAATCTATAGTCTTAAGTACTTTCTCTAATCACTAGAACGAAAATGTTCACTCCCGACAGTTCGCTGTGAGACACCCAGTGTGTCGTAAGGCATTAACAGCGTTATGCTTTCGAAAGCGGGCATTTGCCTCAGCTTCTGCAGTCCTGCTGTTGGCTCAACAATATTCCGACATCGGCAACAGTTTTCACCTAAATTATTCGGTCGAGGTTAATTCTATTCTGAATGGAATTGGCATCGACCGGCCGAGTTCGAGTCGCATTAGTTGGCCACGATTGCTTCGAGGAGAATCTTGGGGTCTCTGTCAATCTTGAATCTTAAGTGATCTTGGGATGTAGAAATTTAATAACATTGATATTTCCCAACAGCATGTACTGTGACTTCGATTCAGCGTACCATATTTAGAAATTCTAGAATATCCTTCTGAAAGCGAAGCAACTCGACAATCAAAATATTCAACAATAGACGGCAATGGACGGTTAACGCGTTATGGCAAATACTATCTTTCATTCGTTCAGTCTTTTTAGCATCCGAATTAATGTTCATCTGAAAAATGAACAACAGTTCACCAAGTACACTGTAACATGCGGAAATAATAATGCATGCTAAAGCAGAAATGAATAATTTTCCCAATTTATGCTTGAGAACACTTCGTCTATCTCATATGGATAGCTAAAGAAAGCTCGTATTCATTCCTTTGAGTTGAAAATACAGTTCATTGTTGTACGCAAAAGATGTACACAATAGACAGATACAGTCACATGCTTATTTCACAATGAACAAGTCATATCTTTCGTAAGTGCTATGAAGTCTAAGGCAAGCTAGCCAATTCGCGACTGCTAAATGCAAACAAGAAAGTCAGCCATCTCTTTTCTATAAGCATTCTGCGTAATTATGATTCAGATGATAATTTCCTATACTAATACGTCCGTAAGTAGCCTACATCAGGGTCGAAGCCAGTCGGCTAAGCACCGCCCAATTGTTTAAGAGAAACACCGGCCGCCGGCACAACCCCGATCTGCTGCTCTAAGGAGACACCAGCCCGACCGGTTTTAACCCTGTCGTACATGCCAATTGCTGATAATCCAATACAATATGATGACATACTCACCACTCGCAAGCATGCTGTATTACATAGTATATATTCGCGCACAAGTAGCAACGCATACGTCGAAGCCGTGCTCCGGCCGCGGCTAAACTGATTACAATCTTCTGTCTTCCTAAGAATTCTGCTGATCATGTCGACTACTGTAGGATGGTTTAGGAGATCGTTGGACAGACCAAGAAGTCTCAACACTTGACTGCAGCAACACTTGCCCGCCTGCAGATTACTTCAAAAGGAGATTCAAAATGCCATAGTATTGGCGAGACAGACGAACAGACGTCTTCATATATTAGTCTTCAATTAGTCTTCGTATATTTTGTTAATGGATTGATTTCATTTTATGATTAGGTGCACGCAATGTTGTATTTTATTCTTTTGCTCATGCTACTCAATATCCCTTTGTAAACGCCTGTTTTAAAGCCGACGTTAATAACAACAAAAACTAAAGCCATGCAAATTGCCTTTCCGTATTTGAGACACGCACTGTAAATTACAGATCTTGCAACTATTTATTTCATTTGTTCAAATAAGTTCAATTCAAGGGAGCACTCCGAAGCAGGATCAGGGGAATTCAGCAGCAATTTGAATGGCATAAACGAGTAAATCAACTAAGTCGTTGTTACCAAATCACAGACTGCAGACTTACACAGGTATGTGCATTCAGTTGACACAATTTCATGACCACAACTCTAAGACTAAAAAGCCAACAGACTGCTGTTCAATTATTGCGTAGCAGTTGATTGTGAGAATGTAATGTCCAGTTTATGAATAGACTATGTTTATACATAATATAGTGCGTTCATAAAGTCACTGTGCACCTAATAATTCAATCCCTGCTTAGTATTTCGTTGCTTAGAAATAGATTGCCAGGGCATTATGAATAGTAAAGTTCCTTTGTAAAAACATCAATTACTACGTGATAACAAAATATATATTTATATCTTACAAAACTGTTGAAAATGTCCACCTTGCTCACGAATACAGAGGTCTATTCGACGTCTCATATTCTCAAACAATCGGTGAATTTCTTCGAGACTGATAGCGGCAATTTGTTGTCGGATGCTATCTCTTAACTCATGTAGATCTTGTGGCTTGCTTCGGTAGACCTTCTGCTTTACCGCTCCCCACAAGTAAAAGTTCAAGACACTCAAGTCCGGGGATCTTGGAGGCCAAATTCCTTTGGAGATTATTCTGGTTTGGAATATTTCACCCAAGCATCGAAGCGAGGAATTGGCGGTATGCGCAGTTGCTCCATCTTGTTGGAAGTAAGCAGTTGTGTTTTCATCGTCAGTTAATTCGTTGACGAACGAAGCAATGATTTCATTGCAATATCTTTCTGCTGTAACAGTCTCGGTAAAAAATATTGGTCCAACTATTCGCCTTCTTGACATGGCGCACCATACCCCAACTTTGAGAGAATGTAATGGCTTCTCAACAAATTCGTGCGGGTTTTCGCTAGACCATATTCGGGAGTTCTGGCTACTGACATACCCTGAAAGATGAAACCAAGCTTCATCAGAAAAGAAAGTTTTATCGAGTACATCATTTCCATTCAGATTTTCTTTGAAAAAGAAGCAGTACTGAAGACGCCTATCATGATCGGCATCCTTCAATTCATGCTGGCAAGAGATGCGGTATGGATATAGGCCTATGTTCTTTCTCACAGCAGTATGAGCCGCCCCGAGAGATAGACCCACTTCTTGAGATAAGCGACGCATCGACTTGCTTGGGCTATGAGTCATAGCTTCGGAAATGACATTGACCTTCTGCTCAGTTAAGACTGTTGGTCGACCTGAACGTGTTGCATCGTGCACGGAGCCAGTTTCTCTGAACTTATTGATCAGATTCCTAACAGTGTTTCGATGAGGCAAATCAGTTGTAGGAAATCTCTCTAAAAACTCATTCTTCACATCATCAGTGTATTCACCATTGGCTCGGAAAACATGTTCGACCAAGAAGATTCTCTCTTGTATTGACAACATCATACTTAGCTTGGAAGTGCAATGTCAAGCTTTCGGGTGCTTCGAAGTGACTGATATTCAACTCGCTGGTCACTATGTTGAATGTCATAAACCAGTCAACTGCGCCTCTTGAAACATGTAAATGGCTCTGTGCAGATGCCAGATATCTATGATTAATTATTACGAGCGTTTGCTTTGACAAAATGTTGTTCAGAACAGGTGCACAGTGACTTCATGAACGCACTGTATAAGAATAAAGATGATCGTACATCAAACCGTCTGTCTATGCATTTCCTGGCATGTGCTGATAACTGTGTCTGAAGCATTATAAAATACCGGTCCATTCTTGAGGTCATGTTTGTAGTGAATGGTGCTACTACTAACATACAGAATATCATGTTATCAGCATAAGTAGGCAGGCTACGTCGTGTATTATGTCTGCACACGGTCACAATTAATTTGAGTTTTCCAATTTGGGCATACCTTACTTGAGTGGGCTCCAAGATCAGATGCAAGATTCAAGAATGACCATCTTTTCATTGAAGTATGCGTTAATTCCTACAACATTCATTTCACAATTTAGACTCGAGTGCAAATGTTTAATTGTTACACATGCGATCACTTAAAAATATTGCAGTGTATACAAAACAATAGCAATGCAAGTTATTGCAAGAGCATCTACGTACTGAGCATATCGTATTTCCGATCAGTGAAAATGAGCTGTCATTGAACAGACCACTGTAGGCAAAGGAATGGAGGAAGTTTTTGATGAAAATCCTAGTGGAACGTGTTACAACATGCATGTAGGCCTACCTAAATGAAATTAAAATGTCTGCAGTAAACTCTAAGGCCTTGAGAAGGTCATGGAATACCGGCGATGATACAAATGCAGAAGCATTACAATCTGTCTGGACAATGAAGGTGGGATTGAAAATATACGAAGTGGACACCTGGATGTCAAAACATCAAAAGAAGACCGGTCCTGGAACACACTGCAGAAGACACCAAAGAACGCTCTAATTCAATGAGTCCAAAGTCCTATTGGCGTGCATTGGAATAAGATCGCAGATGCAACTGCAAAATATGCCTTTCAGTTGCGACTAGAATAACATTGCTATTGACACGACGAAATCCAAAATACGAACAGCGAATGGAAAAGAGAAACTACCATTGGAAGAATAGCCAAGTAGAAGTCAATTTGAGTACAGTAACAGGCCTCCCACGCTGCTTTTCAAATTTCAGGACACCAAAATCACAAAATTTCAGGACATTTTTTCGCAGCAGCCCTCACCATCCCTTACAGCTGCTCCTTTACATCACTCTCCTAGCGTAGTGGTCGGTCGTAAGCCATTCTGTAAAGCTAAGTAGTATCCTAGAATTCGTTTTCTGTGATCAACTTTTCAACTTACTCGTAATTGTATCTCACATTTCATTTATGCCATGCGACGAATTCCGATTTCCGTTTAATATTATCATATATTATTACTAGTTTTTGTCAATGATTTCTTTATCTCGAAATTTGGTTAAACATCAAATTAGGCCTATCTCAAATTTTGTCAAGGTAGCTCAAAAGAACATAAAAACGAAAATCAAGTTGGTCAGAAGTTTTCACTATGATAGGAATCATTTCAGGTCAACTTGATCGTTTGAATTCATGCTCCTTTAACAGCTTGGCAAGCCAGGGGCGCTTAACTTCCTCCATTCCTAAAATGAATGTGTCTAGCAACATTTTATTTTGTTCTGTATACCGGTAAATTCATTTCAAATCTGATGACTACTGATAACCGTTCTAAGCATAACTTCAGACACTTCGAATGTATATCGAATGATATTTTCAGTTGAACTGAAAGGAAAAACTAAGAAAATCGTCATATTTCAGGACTTTCAGGACAAAATTTCATAATTCAGGACAAATTAGGACGGTTTTAGAAATTTCAGGAATATCAGGACGAGTGGGAGGCCTGCAGTAGAACACATCGTGTAATTTTTTTGTACCTCCAAAAACCGTACAGACAGGGAACTGTCGAAGGAGACTGAATCATCTCTATGAAATTTTGTCGAATAAACTTCATAATACATCATCCCCAAGATCCGAAAATTTATTGCCGACGTTGCTATGAGATTCACCTCATAGAATTTCCTATTTCATCCATCAATAAACCTCAATTATTTTCCGATGTATGATCTTTAAATAATTCCCAAGAGAAGAATACACTGAAATCCTCATGAGACTCAACTGAGGCTACATCGTGGAGATATTGAATCGAATGTATGAATCAATTTCATGAAAAATATTGAAAAGGATTTTCTTTTATTGTTGTTCATACAACTCTTCAGACGACCTTTGTGACTAGAAAAATTGAAGCACTTTTTGTAATAAAGTCGTCTGATAAATGTGACTGTGTGGTGCTGCATAATTGTTTTGATTCCAAGCAGACAAATGATGTGAAACAAACAAATATATAGTTAATTGCACTAATCTGTCGCAAAGTGTTCACTTAGGAAAACAATAACAAGGTTTAGTCCAAGAACAAGCACACATGACATTTCCATGTAAAAAGAAGATAATCCATTATGGTGAAAACTCCTTTTTCTTATTCTCCTTTTTCCTATTTTCAATTTCTTTGAGCTCTTCTGCTCAACATAACACAAGAATTAAGTCGTGCGTAAGAAGCTTGTAAGATAATCTTCGTAGCAGCAGCAAGACATTAGATTAATACATAAGTAGCATTATTCAAATTCATGAAAAACAACTTAGAATTTTCGCTTTCAAATTGTGGCGTCAAGGTAGCTGTGTAAGGATTAATCTTAATTCACTTTTACCTTCCTATCTACAACATACACAATAATGTAGCGTTTGGGAGAATTGCGTGAGTATGATGCAGCATACAAGCAGAGGGTTCAGAAATCTGAGATTTCAGCACAAGCCTTGATCATGAACTAGCAATTAAATAATCTGATGTGTCCATGCCTAAGGCTTATGATGAAACATCGAAACAGTTCTATTAATTTCTTGTTATATTTTCTATCAATTTTCTGTTATATTTATTAATTTTATATCGGTATCATTTTGCTGGCATGCGTCGAACTAATTCTAATTTATCCAAATTCACACCAATGCGTCAAATGCAACCAAAACTGATAAGATAGCACATGATTTGTGTTCATGTGTGCAAATGGAGATTGAGGTATTAGACCTATGCAGTTTTAGTCCAATGAATATCAGCCAAATAACTTACTTGCAGACAAATAAAAATTAAATTGAACCCATAGATAGTGGAGCACCTATATTCCATGTGGTTGTGTTTTATTTATCTCACTCTCATTCATTTGTGCTGAGTGATAAGAATACAGAGTACAGATGATGAAAGGTATTAGGTTTGACACGACCAAGAATTGAGCCAAAGCCTCCCTGATGCACAGTGAGTACTCTGCCACAAAGCCACAGCGCCAGCAGATAAGAAATGATGCACTTGTGCTACGATGTTGCTGTTATTCAGGGAGGAATTATGAAGAATTGTCTTTCCCACAGCTTAAGAAGCTGTAGAGGTGACTCTGTTGGTACAGCAAAGGTACAGAAAGTCCAGGATTCTCGTTTGTCAGCCTGGTAAGGTGCTTGCTACACGCTACTTGCTCTAACCTGTTGAGAGTTGTCAATGAACGTATTAGAAGTGTCACCGTTTGAAGTATGAGCAGGTAACTCATTATATAGTTTGGCAGAATACTCCATCTCTGGAAAGCTATAGTGGGTCAACTATCGTAGCAATAAGTAAAATATCCCGTTATAATTAGCTTAGGTAAATTTCAATGATTCACCACAATTTCAACTCATTAAATCAAAATTATATTAAAGTAAAAAATAGTAAAATTATATTAGAACTAACTCATATTAAACGACCGCTAACAAGCATTCTGAGATATGCAGACAATTTGAGAGAATAAAATAGTTTAATTTCTTTAGATTTTGCTACAAGAGTGTATGAAAAGCATACTGTATATGTATCACAACCTAATGTGTGGCAGCTTCTCAGAAAAATCTTTGTGTACAAGTAACTGTCTTTCACGTGTCTTTTTTTAAACGACCGTTGCCATGTACATGGGCTGCTGCAAATGGAAGAAGACACCAATTCTATGAAAACAATTGTGGAACGACAATTTTCAGTGTATGAGATTTTCTTGGGAGCAGTTTGATCTCGGAAAGAAGTATTTCTTAAGTACGGAATATTCGAAGCCATTTTTGAAGCACTGAACTTTATCTGGCGAATCCATTTTGAAACACAATCACCAGGAGGAAATTTTCATGAATTAATCAGGCCAATTGATTAAAATTAATTAAAATTAATTTATATCCAAGAAGTAATTAGGCCTAGGCACTAATGTAATTTAGTGCCATCACTTAAACAAAAGGGGAGGGGATCATCATAAATTTCCGTTAAGATACACGTATAAGGAAGACATCATCTTAAAAACAGCCACATTTGTGGAATCAACCATATTATATAATCGTAAAAGCGCTGATTTAACAAGATGTCATTACAGACATTCCGATGTCAACAAACATTATATTCTGACTCTTAATCAAATGGCCCTCGACCATATTCTCGCTTCATTTCTTTCATGTTCTTTGATGTAAGATTGAGTTAGCGCACATGATACATATGAAAGCAAACACAACATCATTATGGTCAGCGAAGTCAAATTCTTATTAGAACGTTATTTTGACCTTTAAAAAACAGCACGTGACATTCCAACTAAAATAATAAGCCGCTGGTAACAATGTGCTTTTTCATTCCATGCAAATAATCAGTTCTCAACTGTATCGAGTTAGAAAATGAAAAGTGTTTTGTGTTTATCACGAAACACCATGGAAAATTAATACTTTCAACAAGATACAATAGAAAATTAACTTATAGTTCTCGCTGACGAAGTTGTTGACAAATTCTTTTAATAAATCATCAGACAGACACTAAAATCGTAACGAATTATGGATTGAAATGCTCTGTGACCCAATTCTTTGACGAGACCGACAATATTCGCAAAGTACTAAAATCAGTAACAAAATGTGACGGTTTCGCAGACAAATAATCCTCTGAGCAATCGATTCACTTCCTCCACTATATGAAACATGTAGCGATCTGCAGAGAGATGACAAAAACAACAGAACATCTGCGCATCACTTCTTATGCATTATTGACGCCACAACTTTCGCAACAAACCATAGATGTCTCTCTTCCTTACACATCAGGAAATGAAATTATTGTCTAATTGTCAAAGAATAACTTCTCTTGGTAATTTACATCAGTAAGGCTACAAGAGGATTCATTTCTTTATCCAGTATTCAGAAAATTGGTTGATAATTCTCCTTCGAAGCTGAATCACATTAGCATATTCAGTCATAGCAGCACAGATAAATTCGTTGTCTGCGCGTTTGTGGAGGTTTTGTAACACTGACGGTCACTCACAGCGCTACATCTTAATTTCGCACTATAGAGCATCAAATCCAGAGAAGGAATGAGGAAACTGATCATCAAATTCAGAGAAGGAATGAGGAAACTGATCATCAAATTCAGAAATGAAAGATCAATTCCAGGCGTTTTTTGTAAGAGACAATTTTAAGCGGTAAATTGCTTATACAGATGCAATTATCAGAATACAGCAACGCTCATTGATAAGTTGTGCCTTGCCATAATTTTCTTTACTTTTTTACGAAGTAGTTTCCATTGTTACTGAGGTTTCTGTGGTTTATAGTAGTAAGGTGATTGATCTTGCAATCTTTTGTTATGAAGGCCAAGGCCCAAAAGTGTCATTGGCAGGCGACAGGGGCAAACAAGAAGCATCGCAACGCCTCAACTTAAGTCTGAATACGTCATCACCGTCCAAGAAGTGGTGACTTAAAAGTCGTTTCATCGTTTCATTAATTGTTACTTCTCTCTATATCTTTTCCATCTGCTACATTAGTTAGTTGCAAGATAGCACAAATAAAAACGTGCAGGTCAGTGGCTCCAACAGGTCATCAAGTAGGTTCGTTGTTTTCCATATGTTGCTACTGTTTTTCAATAAGTTTATTTGCATTAACTTTGCCCGTTCATGTATGATTTTCTTCATGAATTTTAAATTTGGTTTAGAGTAAAATTGCAAGTTATTCTTGGTAGGCGTGATTATCAGCTGAATACAAAGTATTATGAACAAACTCGATACTAATTCAATTATAAAGGAGGGCTTTATTTTTTTGAGCAAATGTGCCAGCATATTAACTTGCATAAAGTTCAGTTCTGTCAAATCTACAGCAATAACCTAGCATGAGATATAGAAAGAACTGAAAATCGATTGGAGAGTGGTAGCAAATTTAACATGAAACAATTTGACTGCCACTTATACTCAAAACTGCAGATTACGCCTTCCGTTCTTCACTACTATAGGCCCAACAAAGGACGTTGAAGGAGTGACTATGTAATGTAACGATAAGTAAAGTCAACTTTGCTTGGAAGTAGAGGAATGAGGTAATGTATTAAGTTATCACTCTAATGAGAGCGGTGGAATAGACTCGAACCATAGAACTTTTTCATCATCCTACTCAAATGCGGTCCTTAATCAACTGAGCTATCCGATCACAAATCCATCTTAGTGGTCATAGTAGTGACCTGACGGTCAAACAATCACACCTGAAACAGTCACAACAATCACAATGCACCTATTTCCCACCACAGACCGTCATTTATCTTTACAGGTCCACCACTGTCATCTGTGGGCAGGTGCCTCACAAATGCATCTCAAACTTCATAAGCGGGTACAAGAACGCATCAAAAATTGTGTGGGTGAAAAACTCGCAAACAAATAGCAGCCTGTCAGATGGGATGTAGCTTCACTCAGTTTCTTCTATATTTCTATAGATGCAGCTTTGCAGTTAATGACTGTGTACCTGCAAACTTAGGACTTTCACAAGACCCCTGCGCACTGATGTGCGATCACATGAGTTCAGGACGCACAGTGAGTCAGCTTTGAAATCAGCGTCTCCAGACCACTTTCCCTGACCAATACAAAATTGATACTTTCAAGACGCGTGCAAGCGGGCTTCTCATGCAGACAATTAAATGAACTTAATTTGTATATTTTTCCTTTGAGCAGTCCTTGATTTCATAGATGGTTTTTACTTAGTGATGAATCTGAATAGAAATAGAATCCTTAGAAACGAGACAGCAGACAAGCTTCTTTATAATTTAAAGAATAATGAAGGAGAGATCAAAGAGGTTACAAATGTCATATCTGACGAATTATAGAATTTCATGCGAAGAGATACTAGAATATTTAACATTCTAGTCATAGAGAGAGGAATGGAGACAAAGAAAACAAGTAATCATCTTGCATATACCTTTGAGGTCGGGAGGCTAAGCTGTGGGAGCTACAGGTGAAGATGCCATTTCGCACAGAATAAGAAGTAGCATGCAATACATGTCGGTAAATTCTTGCGACAAAAGAAATACTCTTTTGGATATAATTCTTCCGAATTAACTCACCGAATGAAATACAACTTTTTGAATGAGGAAAAGAGAATCAAACAAGCGCTACGCAAACCTGATTTCTAGTATCCCATTATTAATTCAGTAAACCTCGAGTGTCCTAAAATGAACCAAGTAGTAACAAGTACGGTTGAAAGCATCTGTTATAACTTCAATTATACTTCCAAATCAAGACAATGTTTGATGTAGTAACACGGCGTAGAACCATCACAAGTGAAGATTTTGCATCCCATTTCTGTTTCAAAATAACACTAATGCCAGACATATTATTGAAGAAAAGAAAGCACTTCAGAAGAGCATTATCATTAAAATCATGCCAAAATAAAATAAAATCAATGCAATATTGAATGCACGAAAGAATGAAATCCGGAAAGAATGAAAGGATTGAGACATTCGCTATCATAATTATAAAAAGATGTGTCACACGAAGCCATCGAAATCGAATCTATCAGCACATTTCACCCATTGACAGGTGCATTTTCATAAGATAGTGTCTCACTTGAAAACATTTGGGAGGTGATAATAAGTTTGGATGTTGTCCGCCTAATATACAATTTACTCTCATAGCCATTTCCCAGTCTGGTAGAGAAAACAAAAATACTAATTGATGTAAAATTAGCTTATGCAAACTAATAAAACATTGGCCCGAAATCCGCACATGATAAGCTGTGTCAATAAACGACAGTAAAGAAACAGCCGGCACTTAATAAGCTGCGTGACATTCGTTTGGATGCAACTCAGCATCTACTCTTATCTTGAACTACGCTTCAGCAAAAGGAGATTACTTCTGCTTGATACCTACAATGCTGATTTTTTTACTTATCATTGCCCCACCCAAGACACAAAGCCATTCTAGCAAGCTAGGGGTGGGGCAGCCTTCACAGACTCGCAACTCTCAGTGCTGTTGTTGTTGTTTTTCTTTGTCCTCGATCGCAACTGTCGTCACATACGATTGGCCAGTCGGCTGATGCCCTGAAGGAACTTTATGATCCTCTTGCTTGAAGGATCTTCTATCCTCGGGATTGGGCATCCAAAAGCGTGGGTTCTAGCATCGGTCCATCTGGAGCAGGTGCGAATAATGTGGTCGATATTTTCTTCTTATCCACAGTGCTCGCATTTTCGTCGAATAAAGGACTTGTCATAATTAAGAAATCTGGAGAAAAGTCCTTCTGATTGATGGTATGTCTTATATTAAATTGGCAAGGCCTTTCAGCCGTCACCGACGGTCATTTCAGGAAACTGACTGTCACTGTGGTCACTATAAGACATACCATCAATCAGGGGGGGGGGCGGTGAAGAGTGAATACAGAGCGCTTAGCGTGGCTTACGGGAGATGAGAGAGTTCCCATTGTTAAGTCTTGATGTATGAGGCGATGTTTGTGTAAAGGCGGATTACATATTTATCACACAGCGATTACATCTTTATGGGATTCGAGGATGAACAGGATCTGTTTACTTGTGGGAATCGAAAAGGCAAATATTGATGTACAGGATTTGTTTACATGTGCGGATCGCAAAAAGCATACTGTATTTATTGATGGGATGAATTTAATGACAGGGTCAGTTAATGATGTCTGATTTATCTTTGTGACATATCTTTCAAGACATATCATTGCCTATTTAGTATTTTGTCAGCCACTATATGTGGGATCCCGTTCGTCTGGGTTTGAGTGTTCAGGTTAGGGGTCGAAACACAACTAGACGAGTACCTGCTGATGACTGACGGACTGCAGTATTGTTTTATATCCCTTAATCGGTAGCTGAAGTAGTGGTCGATGTATTGTAATTCAAATGAAGAAATGTGGAATTACATGAAGTACTATAGACGGATGAAGAAACTGGCGATAACAAATTCAAGTGAAGAAATAGTATTTTCCATGTGTAGTCTTAGGTATAGTGTGTATAGTTTCATTGCTTTCGGTGTAGTAGAGTGTCATTGTAGTTCTATTGTTTACCTCCATTATCCACTTTCCACTTATCCACTCTTACCATTATCCACTTTGTGTAGTGTCAGATATAGTTCACTTATAATCGGTGTAGTAGCATCGTTGTATTTCCATATTTTACCTCGACTTTTCCAATTTTTATTCATCGGTTTCCTGTTGTTTTATAATATCCATTTTTAATTTCCTTAACCTATGGTGACCATTGTATTATTCTATTTCCACTATCAGCATCTGTAGTCAGTACAGTATATTAGACGTCTGTTTTGAACGTGTATACGGCAGTGTTTGGAATCTATGGTATTAGTATATTAACAGCAAGAATGAGTAGTATTACAAGTCTTAAGATTTCCATTTTTACCAGATATTGGGCCAAAGCTGATCAATTTTAATTCGTTACCGCGAGAAAGCTACATTGAGTTCTTTTAAGAACTAATTAATCCAATGGTTACACTAGCATTGCCTTTGTACACTTGCGGATTGGAGAACGCCATCAGTCCTCATTAGGACTACTTTAACTAATAATTTAAATTAGTAAGGATCATATTCTATTATAAATGGCTACCGGGATGACTTTCATCATCGTATGAGAATTAACAGTGCTCGCAGTTAGGGTCCTGTGTTTGCCCGATTCGGCAACGATATGATGCGGCCAGCGTGGAATGTCCTGTTCTGATTTGGGACAGAGTAACTTTTTCTTTTCTCGTCATGGTTTTTTTTCTTTTTCTGACCAGGTATTTTTCCATCTTTTGCAATGCTCATTTTGGATCACACTGTTCTTTCTTCTGGTGAGCTTCTCCTAGCTATGTGGTAGTAGATTGGAACTTCATCTTGTGTTAGATTGGTGGCATCCTTGGCTAGCAATGGCTAGCCTCGAGTGTGAGTGGTGGTGCCTCCCGAGGCGGACAGACTCGAACACTGGACCTTCTACACGCACGTGCCGAAGCGCGGCCCTTAATCAACTGAGCTATCTTACCACCTCCAGCCTGTACATGTTGACATAGCAATGGAAGTGTAGTCGTCGTCAGCTATTGTATGGCATTTTGGAAGGACGCTCGCAGCCGAATTTTTAATCCACCAACAGCAACATTGCATGTTCTTTTAATAGCGCCGGTGTCCAGCGTTCTTTCACTGGTCGAAGTGATGAACACATATGCAGAGGGCAAAACTTAGAGTTTTTTTAAAGCAATTACGAAATTTTGGAGGACATTTTGGAAGTTCATACCGATTATCAAGATTTTGATGCGCGTATAGAATTATACGGTAGTTAGCAATCGTTTAGATATTATTTAGCTTTCTTTTTGTCAGAGGCGCATAGTCTAATTTAATAATAAAATTAATGATGCTTGTAGCTTTTATGCTCAACAATAAAGTAGAACAAAATGCTAGCAGTTATGAGAAAGTGGGTTACAGAAATACGAAGAATTTCAGGGTCTGTGCTGATAATCCTCCTCTTACATTTTTATACATCTCTTTCCTATTTCTTGCAACGAATCCTGGACAGTACCACCGCAAAAATCAAAACTATAAAAATACGCGAGGCGCCTTTCGACCGAATCGCTCGTACATCATCAGGCGTATCACCGTCCGAGTGATTCGGTCGAAAGGCGCCGCGCGTACTTTTATAGTTTTGATTTTTGCGGTGGTACTGTCCAGGATTCGTTATAATTTACAATGACCACGCTGAATGAGTCTTTCCTATTTCATCGCTTCTGCTTCATTTAAGGTAGCCTACTCTAATTCAACGTACCAAAGTGCTTCAAAATAGCTGAAATAAGATACAATTACAAAGTTATTTTCAGAAAGCGAGATATTAGTTTAAAACTCATTTAAAATAAATCATCTTGAAAAATTTAGGAACTGAAATACTTATTTAAAGCACAGGTATTTCACCTTCATTAGAAATGAATAGTCAGGTGAATAGTTTAGACAAAAATATAGTTAAAGTCTCGTTAAAAATTTAATGATATTGCTTATAATATGATTATCATATGCAGTCGGAGAAAGATAATTTAGGAACATTTTGAATGTATGATAGTGATGACCCCTATCCACTTCTGAGGAGCAAGCACTTGCCTAAATCCTCGATACATAGTGGTAGCTACTAATGGAAGGTCAACGGATGTCTTGAGATATCCACAACTTCCCAGCAGAAGCAGCTAAGTTTAAATATGCAGCCGTCACTTGTGCTTCCGGTGAAAGATATTGAAAAATTGCTCTGAGCTATGAATGAGCTCTTGCGCAGTTTGACAATGACGCAGCATGCACCGATTTGAAGGTCAAGCACTTTCGTCTCACTTAAGAACAAGCATAATACTAAGAAGTATCATGTGCAAGCATGCGTCATCATGGACCCACGCGGAAAATCGTAGGAGAATAATTCGATTTTCTGCGATTATCTCTAATTACGTAAATGAGAATCAGCGAGATGATATCTTATTTTTTTCATAGAATATGAGATTTACAGATTAAATGTGACATTTTCTGAAAATTATCTACAATGCAGAACAATGACAAGATGCTCAGAATTGCTGATGAAAATGTAGCTTCTAATTCTTTAATTCAAATCCTTCGTTTTACTTTGCACGCTACTTCTGTTGATTTCTAGTTCTTTGATTTTCTTTTTTGGGATTTCCTTGAACTATTCCCTATTTCTCAAAAAACACAATAGCGGAAGCATGAACTTGATAATCACAAAACTTGAATAGCTCAACGAGTCAAGTGTTGAAAAGAGCAAGCTTTTCAAATAAATGGAAACACAATGTAGTACACATGCAGTACAGTCACTCAACTCTTGATAACACCAGGAACCATTTCTCACCCTAAATGGTGCTACACAAATTATGGATTTTGATACATTTTTTAGATTCCACTAACATAGCTGAAACAATTGATCACGCAATCAGCTACAGAAGAAACTACTTTTATTTAAAATATGAAACATTACATCATAGGCACTCTCCTGAACAGGCCATGTTCAGAGGAAAACAGAAAATATAAGCTGTATACTAAAAAGGAGGAGGAAATCTTCAATAAAGGACAAGCAGGAATTGCTGAAAAGATTGATCTTCATTTTCACTGATAATTAATCAGGGATGCGAAATCGGAAGAATAATTTCACGCGGCGTTTTCGCGACTACTGTCAAGTTCCGACAGCAACTCCGTATCCCTGACTTAAGCGAAGCACTACAGAAACTCTTTTAAAACATATTAGCGACTATTACGAATAGGGATTTCATTTCTCGAGTTTCGTATCTGATCATGTGACGCCATGCGTGTTAGGTTATGTCTCTTTCTTTCTTTGTTTAAAGAATCTATGGGACAAATATTCTAAAATCAATACATTCCCAGGGTTCGCACAGAGACTGAAGATGAATTTTCGAGGGTATCATTCAGCACATTTTCGAGGGTTTTCGACGGTATCACTTATACTCAATAATAGCTCTGTTTGACATCAATAAGGCTTAACATGTCATCTAAAAAGTGCTAATTAGCATACCCTAAATTAATACCGCATTTATAATACTGAATTTTATGCACAGACAAGAATTCTCCACGCGAGAAAAAACAAAATTTAGTTCCATGATTGAAAAGGAAAACTACTGTATCCTGAAGTTAGTTGCATGCATAATATTGTCATAAAATGATTCAACGCAAATCTTACAAAAATTGCACATTGAGTATTTGACAATTTTTCATTGATGTAAAGGAATAGTTTAAGTATTCAAGAAAGACATTTCATAACGACGAGTTTTGGAAATTTAGCCCAAAAGATCACTGTAACCAGTCAAATGATTGTCAAAATCCATGTCAGTGCTCATCGCAATTACGAGTATAAGCATCATAATTATCCAACACTGTTTGATTTCAGTAGACTAAAAGAAGTTACAAAGTCATTTTCATATCTACAAACTTCATGTTTCTCAGTTTTAACAAAAATAACGAGAGCAAAGTTACAATCCAAATAATTACATAAAATTACGAGTAACGATGTGATTCATACATTTTCTCTAAATCTCAGTCCTATATTCATAACAAAAAGGAATTACAACCAAACAATATGAAACAAAAATAATTCGATCAGCTATAAATTTACATACTCTAAAAAATAGTTACACTAAAAATCTTGCTATCTTATCAAACAATAATTATAGATACCAGATAGAATACAAAAGCTCCATAATCAAACTAGTAACTAGAATAAACTAACAATACGCAGATATTATATGGTGAACTGCGTGTCTTTTTAGTCTTTCATCTTTGCATCCAAAAAAGATGTCAATACGAGTTTTTGCCTTTGCTTTTTATCGGAAGAACTATTCCTAAACGCGTTGGTTCTTGTAAGATGAGCAAAATTCTTCTCTTCTTCGGCTTTTTTGGTCAACTCATCAGCACTGGATTACAAGTCTTCAATTTCACGCGTTAAACACATCTTCTTTTCCCGTAGTTCATCGACTTCATCCAATAAACGCTTGCGTCTGTTTTTGTTTCATCATTTGTCTTCCTGGCCTCTTCCGGAGGTAGTCCTGGTAACGCATTCTGTTAGCTGAACATGAACGCAATATCTCTTTTGTCAACGGAACATCTGCAATTTTTCTGATTGTCCGAACATAGTCAACTATCAATCGAAGTGAGTGGAAAGTCTTTTCTGGAAGATTGACAATTTCAACCTCTATATTAACTGAAAACCCCTCTCTCGACAGTAGCCTGGCCACGCGAAAGGAGCAGAAAACTTGATACCACCTTCCAAAGATCAGAATATTTCTTTATTGTTAACTGCATGAATACATCGATTCGATCTTCTTTGTCACGCTGAAACTCGAGAAAGCGTGACTTGTTCGGAACAACATCATCATTTAGAAACTTTTTGAATTCGTTCAAAATAGTGTCAGTCTTCGGCGTTAACTTTTCTTATACTTGCCAAGTTCACTAGAACACTCTTGAACTTGGATTCCCAAAAAAAAAAAACCTCGCAGATATATATTTCGTTCATCGAAATTCCGAGGGTTTTTCAAAAAAAAATACCGATATTCGAGTGTTTTCGAGGGTCTGTACGAACCCTGGATCCCGTACTGGTATAGTAGGGCTACTGGTTACATCTTGATCTTAATGAAAAATAATGCTTTCTTTGTGTTTCAATGACCCCTTCAAACAGCATTGATATACCCTAAGATGGGGTGATTTTGGAAAGAATAGAAATCTGAGCATTGCACTAAAGCTATCTCTTTCAAACGGTTTTAGAGCGATTGATCATTGTAGAATATGACATTATGATACATAAACTAAAATTTCATGACATTTGAGATTCTGGCAATATTTCATTTATTATTAAAATACTCAATTTTAATTCACATTCAACACCCACTTAAAATTGAACCTGATAAAATGGCACCGCTATTTAACACATCATAGTAATATAATATGCAATCTCCGTGTAGCACACTTCAGAATTACCTAAATGATGTTTTGTATCTATTGCACCTGTCAAAATAATTATTCAAAGTATTCTAAAATGCATGTCCATAGTCACGCCACTGACATTGGGCAAGATGGGTTGACTTTGGACAGTAGACAAGTCTTTATTATACTTTATCATAGTAACTAAAAACATAAAGCATCGATTTTGTCTTCTATCACGACATCAGGCATTCACTAATGCTGTTTAAGACATTAATTTCCCCTGTAAAAATTATTAACAGACCTTTGACATCCTAGGCTTTTTACACCTGCTTGCTACGTAGCCAATAATACCAACGAAATGTTCCTCTCGGATTTTTAACCGATAAATACGATGAGATCAAAAGAAAATACGATGCTATGTATGACTGAACATTCCAAAGACTCACTTTTGTACTACACGTTAAAATGCAAGTGTTCCATTTCATTTCAAGCTTCATGTTCATATTTTCATAATCGTTTGTTCTGTCTCATCAAGTGTCCAAAGTCACCCCATCTCGGGGTGAATTTGGACACTGAGGTTTTTTTAAAAAAATCTACTGGAAAAAAATTGTGATGGTAGGTATGACTTCGCAGACATATTGTACTAACAAAAATGCAACTTTTGATATCACTTATTAATATTTTTTGTCGCTTACAGTAACATAGATTTAAGGTAAACTTCAAAACTGTCCAAAGTCACCCTACTTTGCGGTATTTCATGAAGTTAAACAGTATTTGGTACAATAGCGTTGAAAAGTTAACGCTGGCAGTAAATGCAGATAAATGCGGCACAGTGTACATTAATAAATAATACAATGGAAATCACTCACCTTTATCATTTTTGAGAAAAATTGCGTCTCCCATGTTACGAATAGTTTCATTAATGTCGAATATATCTTGACTATTTCCATTGTCACGACCTCTATTCGCGTAATCTTTCTCAGCATGTCTCGTGTTTATTGACGTGATGAAAACCAAAATACATGCGAGGACAATGTTGAACTTCATTGCTATCGCACAGACATGAAGTTGGCATACATGAGGATACAGATGCTACAGTTAAGCGGTAACAGTGTCTGAAAGGCAATAGGTGAAATATTATCCAATGAGAGCAAGGCTGGAGAAAAAACATTACACATCAAAACTTCTCAAGTCATATAAGCGCGGTTTGCGCGTTTGCACTTTTAAAATATACAGGCCAATAATTCAAGAGAATTAGCATTTCAAGCCAAAAGAATGAAGAAAATTTGCCCGCTACATTGAAAAACAGCTCTTTTCGTCTACTATTGTTTACAAAACAAAGAAATATCATTTTCTAGTCATTTTTGCCTCAGCCTTTCGCCAGGAAATGATGCAATGAACATAAGTTTTTATCAGATTTTAACACAAGCTCTCTTCAAATCTGCGAAGCCACTAACAAATTCTACACACCCAAACGTGAACTGAGGATTGGATCAGACAACCTGTCTGACCTCATTCATCTTAGTCTTTCTCAACTATTGCAATATAGTCGGCAGGGATTTCTTAACTTTCCTCTTCGGGAGTGAAACAACAAAGCTGCGGCTAGGAAATCAGCACAATGATTGCTGTCAAAGTTAGTACTGCTAATCTGTGGACACCATGCCAGGTAAAACATTTAAAACATGCTAGATTTACCCAGCTAGAAGAAGATTTCGCGAAGGCACGGATTAACTTCGCCAATCTCAATTCTTCCAGCGGAGGAAAAAGTGAAACGGCCCTTCACAGCTATCATACACGATTATATATGCACATGTATATTTCAGAGCATCTTGGCAGAAATTCGAACAACTTAGATCAATTGCGTGATAAAGGCCCACTTGTATACAGTCAACTATGACATGATATCACAGAGTGAAGCACCAAGTTCTTTTGAAAGGCATTGCGGAGTATGAAAAAAATGAAGCTTTTACGTCACTACTCCCCATACTTGGGGCTTGGACGGTGCTGACATAGTCAGACTTATGGAGCGTTGTAGTACCGTACTTTTAGTCCGGATGCCCTTCCTGTCGACTTCCAATGACACCTTCGGGGCTCGACCTCTGGACCAAAAGATCGCTAGGCCAACCACTTAACCACTGTGCCACAGAGTATCTTCTATATAATCTGAAAAATGTATGTAAATGTGTTTCGGCTGATCCCGCGGAATTTTACCGCACTTATTGAAAATTTGTTTCAGTTCTATGACGAAGTTAATTTCAATACATAAATAGTTGAGTCGGAAAGAGTCAGGTTTTTAAAGATGTTAATTATTATTACTACTTTTCTTATGTACAAATTTTTCAATCATCATCCAGCAATCATCTTTAGGTACAAAAGATAAGAGTTAGTAGAAGTTTAAACTATAAGGAATTTGAAAATGATATTTACAATGAGATGATATGATGATTTACAATCATTACATTGGACATTACATCATCTAACATAGAATTCATCCATCCTGTCAGGTCAATTTATTTTTGCTACTGGTGAAGATATGTAATCCAGTACAATCTGTTCATATAAACATTCCTTCATATCATATCATTTTAAATCATCATGTTATCTCATTGTAAATATCATTTTCAAATTCCCTATAGTTTAAACTTCTACTAACCCTTATCTTTTGTACCTGGAGATGATTGCTGGATGATGATCGAAAAATTTGTACATAAGAAAAGTAAAAATAATAATTAACATCTTTAAAAACTTGACTCTTTCCGACTCAACCATTACGCAATGACTGGTCAGAGCATTTTCCAAATAATCAATACATAAACTCATGCGGTAGCAAATTGTCATTACATAGCAGCATCTGATCATTGATTGATTCTTACTATGCACAGGGTTCCCACGCATTTTGAAAAATAAAATAGTAGACCCGACTCATCACATCGCTGTTGCCGCTCGATCTCCTTAAGTTTCGAAAGCTGTTCATTTGTTTTGATGCCCTATTGGCGACATCGCTAATGAGAGCCTCCCATCACAGATTGTCTTACTCCCAGAATCTTCACTGACTCCACGGTCGGGAAGGCGCTGGAATTTGCAAAGATCGGTTCCAGGTTAAGGTTGCGCTTTGTTGTGATCAGAGTACTCACGCATTTTGAAAAATAAAATTCCCGGGGTTTTCCCGGTTTTCTCCCGGATATCATGACGCACGTAGAAGTTGCGTAATACGTATCACCCGTCCGGAAACTTGGACAATAATTAAACCTTACGCTAATCGATTACACAGATTGGATTAATTCAAATTATCGTCAGTCAATTTAGCTAATTATTGCAATTAAATTTTAGCCATTCAGTGAATTCTTAGCACCGAAAAATTAAATTGATCAATCAATGAAGGTTTGATGTACTATAATTGTGATAGACAATGTCAATTCTCCTCAACATCATATGGAAGAAGATGACATAGCGAAAATCGTCTAATGGCAGCAATCAACAAAACAAATGAGTTTTCTAAACAGCCATATCACTTGAGAAAAATTCTTTTAAATGCAATTACGAACTCGATGTGAAACAATGATATAATTTTTATAGCAAAATTGCTAATTACTCAATATTGAAAAATGCAAGCGGTTCAAACAAAGGACGGGGTAAACTATTCTCAATAATAAGTTGGAAAGAAGCACTATGAATGCTTTCATTATATGCTCATCAGTAGCTTCTTTACTTCTTCTAATTCGAAAGTCATTTTGCGAACCTCGCCTTGTAGCTCGCTAGATCTCATTCTCAATGCATTAACCGTGGTTACTAGAGAGATTAGTCCCTTTCGCTCGGCCTCGTCAGATGTTGAGTTCAGCATCAGTTTTCAACAGAGACATCGGTTTCCATTTTTCTCCTTTTTTCTTTCAGATCTTTGATGTTTTTCACAATCATCTTTCGTTTTTTCGAATTTGGCTTTCTCTTCAGTTTTGGATAGTTCCGATTCGAATGATTTCAGATATTGTTGCCGCGATTACCTGCAAGA
The DNA here is from genome assembly GCA_907163375.1 of Prostheceraeus crozeri. Classification (NCBI taxonomy): domain Eukaryota; kingdom Metazoa; phylum Platyhelminthes; order Polycladida; family Euryleptidae; genus Prostheceraeus; species Prostheceraeus crozeri. Next base: position 129,455 of record CAJQUW010000362.1, read on the forward strand.
TTAGACGATTTCTTTTTGTATTTACAAAATGATCAATTCCACCAATACTTGTCATGTGATCTTTTATAGTTCTTGCCATTTAAGTCTTTTGAGAAATGTTCGTCGATGAAACCTCTTTACTGACTGAAAATCCATGTTCTACTTGGGCGTGACCATGGGATAATATAAGTCTGTTTATTAGAACGCACCACACTCTTCTGAATTCACCTTTTTCGGTCATGAAGTTATGATAAAGTTTGCCCATCAGTTCATCTTCATTATCTTGGAAAGTCAGACAAAAACGAAATTCATCTATCATCCTCCAAAATTTCTCATGAAGACCATCACATTCCAAAGATTTCACATGTTCAATGCCATTTAGATACGTCAAGACTTCTTGAAGAGACAGCATGTTTTGTCAATTGAATATTGCTTGATTTGCTGTGGATTGAAGAACCTCAACTCTGACAATTCCGAATGACGCCGAAGATTTCTCTTGCAAACCTTTGACCGGATTAATGAGTACTCGGATACAATGTGCTTTAAATTGAAACATATCAGATGCAGAACATAGGTTTTCATTTCGTACCCTTCTGACTTCGTCCTCAACTTCGTATCCGAACTGTGCATCTAAAATCGATTTCCGGGTTTTTCTCATTATCTAGATCGATTTTTTAGCACTTTTTAAAGTCGGCTTTCTCTAGTAGTTTTCATTTTATGAATCGAGACATCAGATTCACTGAAGAGGTTGTCGCACAAGTTCGAGATCATTGGTTTCTCAGCCTGCTCTTTGCGTTTTTGCGCAGAAACCATTCGACGGTTCGCGCGATTGATTCGATGAAAAGCAATTTAGCAGCACGGTAAACATCATTTATACACTTTTCAGCGACAGTGAACGACTTCATTTTTGGCTTTGCTAACTTTTCTAATTTTACAGCTGTTATGTATTGAGTCACGTTAGAACGCATGACAAGGTCATGGTGAATAACAGAGACATTTTCGACCAAGCGACGGCTGCACCATTTTAGTGGGTGAAGTGATTCTCCACCTACCTCTTCATAGTCTTCTGAACGAGTTGGAATCTTTTCATACAATGCCGTCTGAGCTTTCAAGGTTTCACTTACATTCCACTCGGATGAATGAAGTCATCACTTTTCTCTAATTCCAATTCCTTGATTGAGACATAATATAGGTATCTAATAGACTGCTTGAATCAGCGTATTCTCCTGAATTCCCCCCCCCCCGACCAAAAAAATTACATTTTCAAATTTCCCGGGTTTTTCCCGGTTACCCGGGGGCGTGAGAAGCCTGCATGTAATTCTGAGAAGAAATCGAACGACCTCTTGATGGCTGACAAATAGATCTAGTCAGTTATTGCTTTTAGTCACTCCTCAGAGTACGGAATGGCTGGTAATCGAGGTTTGCAATATAGACGATCTCGTTCGTCGCCACACAACAAAAAATAACTAATGGAAAGATAAAAAGGTCAGGATATCTCGGAGGCCTCGCTATTCCATAGATGTCCAGTCGACTATCGATATAATCACCGAATTGATAGTTCTGTGGCTAGCTCTCTACATAAGCGATCTCTTATAAATAAACAAAAAGCGCATATGTCCTTTCTATTTCACGTTGAACATGTAATTGAGTGACAAATATGCGACATGAAGGTGTTAGCACAAAACATCAATATAGTCACCAAGGCAGACGAAAAGTCGTAAAGTGAACAAGAATTCTTCCTGAACACAAAGGTCGGGTGCAAACCGTTTAATACACAATGCCTCGCAGATGGAAAATAGCTAGTAATTACCAGGACAGAAAACAATCTTAAAGCGATCCAATGCGTCATCAATCATAATCATTACAAGAATATAATTGAAGATGACGAGTGATGGCCCTAGATACTGGCCGATTAGATTACGGTCGACTACGGTCTGTAATGTGAAGCCAAATAGGAACATGCTCACGAATTCTGCCACCAAATACTAATTGGTAATGTTGCAAAACTAGCAATTCATATATGAAAATAAGAAAATTTGGAAATGTGGCTAAATATGACGCAACAGACATAATATGACAAATACAAAATATGACGTCATAAAAGATCGCCCTATTCATCAGTGTGCGTGACTGACCTACATAATTTGAATCCCACACTGACTACAAAGCAAACAATAAATAGCGACTCACTTTTTAAGAGAATGTTTGGAAGCATAAATTGAAGTCTGTCCGAGAACGGACAGACCAAGCATGACAAAATATATTCTTGGAGTTGATGACAGCTGACTTTGTGAAGGTCCTAACACAAAATTCAAGTTTAATTAGAACAAAAATTTGAAATTTGTTGTGTTAAAGCGGCTACATTGCTTTATCTCACTTGGAAGAGCGCGAAAATGCAGCAAATTATAACTTGAACAAAATTGATCTCAACGTTGTCCAGCTCTTTCAATAACAGATTCTGAAGGGAATCATTGCCTCGCGGGTGGGGTGTGTGGGATGACTTCTGAAGTAGATGTCCGAATGACATGAATTTTACGATGAAACATATTTTGTGTGTGTGAGCTTTCCAAAGATGGTGTTCATTTGCACTAATTCCTTCATATTTGTACTAAAAATAGCATTCATGATCCAAAATCATCAATTTCGACCGATTTCTGGAATTTTAAAAGTTTGCCGAATTTTGACTATGATTTCCTTAATAATAGCTATCTATGATGTCAAACTGGTCAAATACACTAAGAAGTTGCTTATAAGTACAATAAGAGATTGATACGATATGTGCGTCATTTCAATTTTGCTCTGTCGTAATAAATTACGAACCTAGGAAAACAAATGACCAGGAAAATACATGGAAATTCACTTACATGAGCCATTACCATTAAAGCATTTGCATAACATTTCTATTTCAAATACTCTATTCGATGTCTGTGGTACAATAGATTATCATGACGTGACTCAAATATATGCATTTATGAAATAGGCCTACTGCATTCATATTGAAAATTGATGGGTTTCGTTGAAATCCATCACACAAAATGCTTTCCAAGTGGCAATTTTCAGACCTGTAAAAAGTGCTTTTCGAAATAGGTCATAAGTTAAAGTTTAACTCTCCTGAGATCCATCGATTCTTGGTGAAAAGTCTGAAAATGCGTCAAAACTAAAATTTACAGATGCTTTGATCGGTAAAATTTACATCTGCTGAAAACCGGATTCAATGATGATATCATAAATTTTTTAATTTGTGTATTTCCTTCTCTTGACATAAGTAAATATAATAGCCAAAATATGTCTTTAAGTCTATCGACCGCAACGTAAATGATCTGCCATATTATAACTAAACTTTATACATGGTAAAGAGATAATTGAAATAGATATCTCTATCAAAGAATAAGCTGTGGCAGATATAATTTGAGCAACATTTCTTTTATGATAAGCCATATTCGTGATCTATCTTTGTTCAATCACAGAATCTTGAACTCCATTCATTACAAGATAAGCGGATGGACAGACCATATCAATTTTCATAAAAAGAAAAATCTGCCATCCGCATTTTGAAAAATTGTTTCAAAGCAAACTTCAATTTTCTTTTATGACGCTTTGTGACCACAGTTCACCACTTAGTACATTAAAACATGCATCAAATTGATTTATGAAACAGTATATTTCATGTCACAAGGTTCCTCAAAATTGAGGTAGAGCTTTGATGCGAAAGTTACGCTTGAAGATGGGCTAGTTTTTAGCACAATTATTCATGCAGTGGTCTGTGAAGTGTAAACACAAAAGAAAACCATAGCATATGGTAAGACGTCTTGGTGGAAATTTCACAAGCATTCAAAACTATCACGTGTTCCTTTCTCGATTTTGACAAATCAAGTAAGCACAGGAGTTAACTAATCTGACTTGCGTGTCATGAACGCAGCCTCAATGATTTTGAGAAAAATAAAAGGCCTAGTTGATCAGTAGGCCACCTCGACGTCCTGCACCTTCACAAGCCGGAGGAAAATGCATGCAATTTGACAGCCTATCAACCACAGCTTTCATTAAGATGAGCATCACAACTGAAATTCTATTATTTTAAATAAAGCAAATCTTGCTTTTACGGCATACCTACATCATCATTTTTCACCGCATGCTTGAAGAACTCAGCGAGATTAAATGCAACCAAGCAATGATTTGCTTGCTAAAGCGTGTACTAACATATTTGTACAATAGCAATTGATGCTGATTGTGCAAAGGAAAATAAATTCTACATCAATTCAAATATTTTTGTACACTATTTCACTTGGTTACCGTGACGCACATTGCTTTACTGAGTATCTTTATGGCTTGTTGAATGTCAACAAAAAAACCTCACTTGTAACTATATTTCCTCGCCATGTCTTGAAAAAAAGCTAGCATAATTCATGATTCTTTCAATAGAGCAGTGTGTGTGTGTGAGAGAGAGAGCACCTTATGCAAAAGGGTCATTACTACGTAGACGTTTATTGATCCATACAACGTACAACATTTCTGATAGAAATGAAAATGCCAAAATATGATTTCGACCATCTGAAGTAGCCATCTTCAGAATTGTATTTCCTAAAACATAGGCATTTACTGAGCTGCAAAAATTCAAAACGCATGGAAATCTGATTAAAACACCTAATAGATCTCTTGCATAAGATTTCTGAATTTCACCGCACAATATTGCTACTACTACCTAATTGCAGCTTTGTCCACGAAAATTATAGATACGAAACCGACATGACAAAAATCTGGACAAAAATCAAATCATTGCATCGCTATGATTGCTCCCTTATTGACTGCGTCGATGTCTTTATGTCTGGTATCATCCGATTTGGATGAACACCCAGATACTCTCAAACATAGCAAACACAAATGGGCTGGAATCCGTGCCATCAATTTGGAAATAATGGACATTTTCACTGCATGTCTTGAGCGAGACGACCATACACTCAGGGCTTATGCCACCACAACAATTGAACAGAAGATGGGTAAATGACCTTTGACCACTGCATGTATTATTTCAAGGCAACATCTTTACTTAGCTTGCTCGATGGACCGGTATACACATAGGATGTCTGAATCCATGTACATATTCGCCATTGGGTTGACAACCCGAACGTCAAAAAAGCGCCTTTTGTCCCTGGATCCGGACACCTCTTGTGCAGATGTCTATACGAGTTTCATCTGATTTGACGGCACCTGAGGAAATGCTTCAATCACCAGTTAAACGGCTTAAGTTAGATTCGATTCGGACGTCATTGCAGCATTGGGCCATCACTTTAGCTTTAAAATCCTTCACTTAATTGTGACTAATCGTTATGAACTCTCCTTGTTAACATGAAAATGCGTGCTCGACGTTAATAAGGAATCTCAAGCACATGCTGCCCCAAAAGGTCTGATTTTTGCAAGTAGAATCGCTCTTCTTTGATAGGAAGTTCATTTAGCCAGATAGACGCTCCTAAGTGGTCTCAGTGGCACAGTGGCTAAGTGCTTGGCCTAGCGATCTTTTGGTACAGCAGGCGAGCTCCAAGAGTGTCACTGGAAGTCGTCAGGAGGGGCATCCGGAATGAAAGATCATAACGCTCCAGATTAAAAGTGTGACTGTCAGCACCGTCAAAGTCTCCCTTATGGGGGAACAGTGACACGTCAAACCATCATTTTTCTATTCTATTCCTTGCGTTTTATCTGTTAACTTCCACATGCCTTTCAGTTTTTATTTATTGTTGTTTCGTTTCTGATTCCTTCTTACATTGATATTCTGCTTTTGCAATACTTCCTTATCTTCATCACATGCTTGATTCTTCCCCTTTTCCACAATCTTTTCGTAACCACTCTCGAAGTTTTGTGCTCATCATAGCATCTTTCAGTGGGGTCATATTCCAAGGTCAGCTTATCATAGTTGCTCTTCGAACAACATTGGGATCGTTCATTTTTAGATGCTGATGAATGATGTATAATAATCAACAAATCTATAAAAATCTTAAATGTCAAAGCATCATAGTTGCCGTCATCAAAGCGAGATTGAGTGCATCGTCGTTCGAGTATTATCGGTGAGGGGCTGAGTAATCATGTGAGGTTGCACAGAACTGAAGTATTCCTAAGGTATGCCTATGACTGCATGCACTTAATACCAACCAGAGTTTCTGGAGGGAGATGTTTCCGTTCTTTGGTAACTACGGATGCGTTCACGCTGAAACCGCTCCTCGGCAGAACTGTGTGGCTGAATGCAAGGTAATGTCTGGACGAGAAGGCTTACTCCGACCAGTGGAAGTTTGTTCATTTGGAATATTATATTAAAATACGCATGGACATGTAAATGGCCACGTAATCTGAGATTTTCTGGGCACAACTATGTTAAATTCCTCTGCATTTATAATCGAGTTTGAGGTGTTTAGACTTTGGGTAACTTTGGGTAGGTTTAGACTTTGAGTTTGAGACTTCGGTAAGCTTCCCATTAAAACGCTTTTGAATCCAGATTGAAATGAGTTATTTTAGAACTGTTCAAATTTTTATACATGCCTGATTGGTGCGGTAACCGATATCAATGATTGAAGACTGTCTAAAGAAATCGTCAAGCTTTCTAATTTTCATTAAAGAACATATTCACAAACGGATGAGAAAAGAAGCTGCTCGCCTAATCATACAGGATACCTTTGCAGTACACTCGGGTCTCTTTGTAGTAGAACCCTCCAATATTAAAAGAATATTTCAGAATATGCTAGTATTTCCAGCTGAGCTTATGCAGCATCTGGATATTTTCTATGCTTGCCTGCAGCTGCAGTTCTCCGGAAAAACAATGACTACTAATTGTAGAAGAACTAACTACTTAGAATAGGATAGTACAAACCAACATTATCAAGTTTACTGTCATATCAACTATTTCCAACACCATGCAAGCAATCCAATGATACAATTTCGTGGTTTAGCCGAATTGGTCAATATTAATTCAATTGAGAATGTTTCGATTTTCTAGAAACTCAACAGAATACATCGTATCCAAATTGCCTTATAATTGACGTAAGAGTCTGGGCAAAGCCAGACATCGACAGAAGATCCGGACAAAATCCGAACATTCGAGAAGTCATGATTTCCGTTTGGCAACCTTGTAAAAGGCTGCAGTTTGTCGAATAGGCCTAGTGTCCAGATAGATCATAATACTTGATGTCATGATCAAAGTGCAACAAATATTTCAGTGAAGTTTTCAGAAAATTAGTTAAGGATTCAACGCATGACATGCGTGATTTTTTGGAGAAACGTGTTCCAGCCTTTTAGCAACTTACACTCCAAACCACATTACACAAATGCAGTGGTACTAGTGGCACATTGCCTCCCATTCCGCGTATCACGAAACATTTCGCGTCAATACTTAGTATCTTATAATTCATCCTTATTGACTCCCTATGCAGAAAACACACATTTTTAATACACATCATAGAGTACAAACACACCAAGTATTTTTGAGAAGTCAGAATATCTGGACAGATACAAGCCTGATCTGACGTATTCCTACTATAGGTCTGTTAATTGGACGCACACTATCGAGACATATCCGTAATCTACTGTTTTGATGCTAAGTTGAAAGGAAGCCAAACTAGAAGCTTTCTCCCTACTGGTTTACGTACAAATCACAGCATTTTGATTCAGAATTATTTAGTCAATGTATTTAGAATACTAAACTTCATGTGTACTCCACATGTTATCATTTCCATAAAAGTTACATAAAAACTTCTTAATACCAAGATCAATTATCATGCATCGATAAAAAAATCCATGAAAAGAAATGTAAATAGTTCGTCAAGATCTTTGTAAATCTATCAAACTGTATGTCAATACAAGTAGTTCGTTCAGCAACTGGGCCATTTAGCTGATGGGCCTTGGTGTGCTGCGACATCGGCGTGGCGTTTCAACGCAGCTTTCACAATTTATTCAGATATACATTCTGCCTCAGGTCTAGCCTGTGCTGCTCCGATAAGTTTCTCCAGTTGTTCTTCCGACTTTAAGGCATGGCACAGAGCTTATTCTAAAAGTTTGTGCAATATCTCCTTTTCCTTCAATTTGTGCGCTACGGCTTCTTCATTTGTCTTCGTCTATGCATCTATTTTTTCTGTTTCTTTTTGTCATTTTTCTTCACCTTCTCAATTTCGATTCTTAACTCCTTCTCTAGGAAGCCTTCTCAGCTTCCCCTTTTGACGCATTATGTGAATCATCGTGTTGTATTAGAATAAGCTGTCGCGACACTTCGGTTCAACTCAACAGTAACAGGGATGGTAGAATTATTCCACTCCTTACATTTCAAGATTGATTTTGAGACGACTAAAGCCTTGATGGTTTCCGGATGAAGACTTTCGCTTTTTGGTAACAATATCGGACAGGGTTGAGAAGCTCCGTTCTGCCTCCGCATCCCATGTGGCAACATGAAAACCGCTTTCGAAACTTTAGGTAGCAAAGGAAATTTTCCACTCTTCATAACCTCAGCCCAGTATGTACTAATATCACGCGAAAAACTCTTGTCAACAGATTGCTAAGTCAGCCCCACGTGGAATAATCTGGCTTCAACTATCAACTGAGACTTCTAAGATTCTTCAACCACCGTGGGTATGTCGCGTACCAATTTCGTAACCCATTTCTCGAGGTTTTTTTCCGTGCTCGCCAAGTTCTAAAAATTCACAATGGAAACGATTTCCGAAAGGTATATTCTTTCAATTTCTTTGAGCCAGTTATGAAAAAGGTATACCTGAAATGATAAAATCGTGTAGAAATCCTAACAAACACTGTTCATCGTGAAATTCATGATTTACATCATAGAAGAAAATGTCTACCCTTTAGATGGAATTCCTCTAATAGAAGGCTATTAATCAATGGGTACCGGTGCTCAAAACGAATGAATCTCAGACAAAATCTTAACTGTAAACCGAATCACTCAAGCCTAAAAGTCAACATCAAATAGGTCTAACCTATGGTGAATTTAACCACATGACGCTGAGTGACATCCTCAGACTACAATAATTGAAAACCTTGTAACAATTTTGTTAGACAGAAATAGGACATATATCAAGAAGACCTCTAAATATCACAAATTTGTCATTTTAAAAATTTCGCGTATTGACACTCCAATTTCGTGTCAAAGACTCTCATTTCGCGTATCTCGCATAAGACGCGAATTCGCGTCACCACTAGGACCACTGCAAATGTGTGTGACTTAAATTTACTTGGCGGTAGAAACTTCTTTTTTCGTGAAGATTAGTAATTGAGGCTTCCATTCGTACAGGACGGAAAAAAGACAGTGCTTCACATGCCTCATTTCAATTCAAATTTGTGCTTAAAAAACTAATTTTGAAGAAAAATGAATAAACTATTGTTTGAAACTATTCTCATAAGGCATTATGTAAATTTCACCGTTTGTAAATAGAGCTATTCGATGAAAAGGAAAAGATTAATAGGAAAAACATAACAATATAAATTTGCACGGTGTTTTGTTTGTTCTGTTATTTTTAAACCATATTAGTCCAAGAAGTTGCAATGTAATGGTGGTGTAAAATTCATCCTTATCTTTGATCCGAGAAATAATCAGACAGTGGACACAGCTAGCAGGATGTCGCCTTTCGGTAGCTATCAAGCCTTCCACACAAAGTGAAACAAATGTGAGATGATTGGTGTTTCAGGCAGGGCTGTAAAAGCGATTGATTTTTATTAGCTTCCACTTATTGGAGATTGGACATAGGCTACATAGTACATACCTCCCTATTTCGGGTCCCTTTTTCTTCATTATCCACTTTTTTACGAGTTATAGGTTCTGACGTTAACACTTCGCAGTCTCCATGAACATTCTGTAGTAAACCCTGGCTGACTTCTATGCGTTTTTTTGACTGCCAAAAAGTCAAATATTTTTCAAATTTACTGAAAATTTTGACCTCTGGGAAATTGTGAAATAAGAACGTCATATTTTCCCAACACGTGTGAGGCAAAAAAATATTGAAAGACCAATAGAGTGTTCGAGAATGCTACAATGAAATTGCTTCAAGACACAGCAATCTGTATTGTGCAAAGTTGTCATTGATAAGATGATACTGAGGTTTTCTGATTTCAAATGCCAGTATTCTGAGATAATACACATTCGTTTTCATCATAATAATACAATTAAAAGTAACTACATTTATTAATACAGGTGCCACTTTGTGATTTGGTGTAATAGGGCAAGCACTAAATATGACAATTGTTACATAACTCATATCAAGACTTATGGTCAAAAGTCAGAAGTGCCCCGCCTCGCCCTGACACGCGAATTGCGTCAGTCATTAGTTTCATGATACTTTCGGAAGCGGAAGTGATCGGACATCCGTTTCCTCTTCCAATGAAAGCGATCGCTTCCGCTTCCACTTCCACACCCTTGGTTTCAGGAGTAAGAATTCGTAATCTTCGTCAGAGCTGATTGGACAAATGCAACTAAGGTTCGATAACCGTGCTCATTACGTAGTCGTGATATGAAAAATTAACTGCATGATAATTCTCCAATAATAATTCTGCTTGTGGAGGTCATCTCAGTAAACTGTTGGACAAATATCTATGTGGGCTACAGCTTCTCTTCTTCGTTATGATTATTAATATTTGAAGCTGCATGATGACAATGTCCCCCTCAAAATCATTCACACTGCTCGAAAATTTCGGGACAACTACTGACGAGACAGCTGCCGTGAAGATCTATATTAAGTGTGTTTGCAATTTTGTTGCCATAATGCTATAAGTAATTTGAACTAAGCTTCAGTTCAGAGAGAAGTAATAGTAGCGTTCAATGACAGGAATAACCCAATGTTCTTCATTCATTGCTTAAATTCATTCCCATGTTTAAATTCATCTGGATGCTTTCTATCTATTCCTGAATTGCCACCGCGTTGATGAGAGGAAGTCCTGCACCTTTATTCTCACATGTAAACTGTTAACCTTGCATGCATCATCATTTTGTTGGACACCTTGAAAATATCTTCACTGGATTTCTTTTATGTCGATTCCAATCTGTGTTGAATAGTAACTCTTTACAGTAAATTTTGCATTTTTCATTCATATCACAACATCTTCTCTTCGATATTCTCTTATGCTTCTGATTTCACCGTACTCGTTGCAAAAAAAGAGTTGGCGCTACCATAATAAACTTAAGCTACAACCTTATATTAGGTGATCCTCTACACTATCGATGAAATTGCCTTACAACCTCATTCATGTAATATTGATCAACTGATCTTTTTCGGCAGCATTTTTTTTCTACAACGTGTCGCTCTTTCATAAGTGTCGTTGATGACAATGTCAAAATTATTGACACTCCTCATACTGAATATAAGAGCATTTTGAATCCTAGATGTGCAATGTGCATACAAAACATTCTGCTTATCCGTGCATACTATCAGACTTCCTCAACTTCTTCTTGGACCGCACCAACTTCAGACGAACAATTTGCTATCCTATTATTGTAGGCAGTTCCATCTTTTGATTCTACATGCACATCGGATGAGTATGAGCTCTGGCTCATTTTAGAAGAATCATGAGCTGGTGCGAGTTCTGTAACTGCAGCATCTTTTGTCTAAACTCTCATCTGTGTAGCTAAATGATTAGCTCTTACACAACTGCGGCTGCACTACGTCAGCATGCCAACAACTTGCCGCTGTGATGGTTCGGCATGATGATAGGTGCTGATGAATCTCGCAGACAATTTTCACATTTGATTACCGACTTATCTTGCTGCCATTTAGGCAATCAAGACAGGAATAATCTGAGGGACATTCCTTCACACACATGTCATAAGTGGGAAGATGCTCTGATCGGCTTGCATCGAGCTATCATGATAATTAATCATTTTACTATTTTGAATATAAATTTTAACTTATATATCAATTTACATTTCAATATTAAAACTAGTTTTAAAAAATGCTCACTCTCACTTGCTTATCCGTCTCTATATTGTCATGGAAATATTATGCAATTCCAATGGAATTATAAAAGCTCATGTGTCCGCTGACACAGATGTCTGTCATTCAAAAATAACATTAAGTTAAGCGATGTCGTTGCAGGCCTTCCGTTCCAGCTTTGAAAAGAGCACTTAGTGGGTGATTATCGTTGCTCGCTATCTTCTCCAGCAAGCGTCTACACATTGCTTCTCCAACAGTGTTGATATTATCCCAGTTCGTCGAATAGCCTTAAAGGTGTAGTTCGGTCAAATCTTCAACCTTGTCTCAAAGGTTTCTTCTTTGCATAATAGTCAATCTAGCGAATTTTGACGCGCTTCTGATTCCTTCAAAAGTTCCTGATTACGAAATTCTGAACTTCCTGATTAGCCGCAATTATCAACTTTAGGAGACGAGGTAACGTCACACGTGCCAATGATCTGATACGTCACTGTTAGCATGCTAGGTGACGAATCAGTTGGCGCAGGAGGATCAATGCATAGGGAGAAAATGAAATATAGGAAATGCGAGATCTAAAGTCATTGACAGGTCACTTGCTTAGGTTTCTGAATACATACAAAATGTCCAAAATGGTATAATACTGCGTACACATATGCACAAACAAAACGGACGATCCTAAGAAACTTGCCTACTACAACATTCCGAAACACAGAAGAAATAGATGTGTAGTTTAGATTAGCATTGCACGAGTTGATTTTAAAACAAATTAAGCAGTGTTACATATTCTGAACGCTTCAAATATAATGATAAAATGAAAGATCTAAGATATACAAAGTGTGATGCTGAAGGAATATTGCAAAATCAGACAGCCCCTACTCCACTTGAGTAAGGAGGCTGCACCTTGCTTGAAAATGGGACACGAATTAGTCAATATTTTCTATCGCTAAAAGACGTACATGTTCTACAAAAACTGAATGAAAGTCGGGCCAAATTCGAAATGGAGCTATCAACAAATTCTCGAGACGAACTTCAGATTTCTTTTGATTAAATGGATGTGGATTTCGATAGTTACCATGTGATGCATGAGTGTATGAGTCTTCAAAAGTGAAGGGAGTCAAGTTGCTCCACTTCGTCTAACAAAAAGTTTGTAATTTCTCCTAAACAGCACATAATGTTGATTTGGATTTAAAAATAGCCGATGCTGTTTGATCTTGAAGTTTTATTCCCAAATTTTCGTCTGTACACAGACCGCGTCAGGGGAGATTCTTCTTCCTCTGACGCGGTCTTATATATACATACAATTACGAACTCGATGTGAAACAATGATTCAATCTTATAGCAAAATAGAGTAAAAAGATGCAACCGACCCAGTGACTCTGTTTGTGATGTGGTCGGTCTCATTGGATGAACGTATTGGAACGTATTGGATCCCATCATAGGACTACCAAAGAATTGAAACATCTAAATAACTCGGCTGGCGATTTCAGAAATTTGAAACTTTCAATACGAATAATTATGAAAAGCTGCCAAATATATATCTGAAAAAAACGGAAAATAACCGAATATCTGGGAAAATAAACAAAACAGATACAAAATGAAAATAGAAATGCTGAATATCTAGTTTCGTTAATTGGAACAGGAAATAGTATTTAAAAGGATCATCTAAGTCTTGGATAAGATACACAAGTATCTTTTGACATGTTGATTAAGACTGGCCGGCATGAACGGCTCTTTATTTTGGCTATATGTCTGATGTAAAATGTACATAGCCTGAAGTTAGGCATAAGCCTAGATGGGTGTACATGTAGCATAGGTAGGCTATGCACGTTTCCTGTAGATTACAGTAATTACACATCACCTACATGTAGCCGTGAAATTAGTGATATCAGCATTTCTATAGCTCTGCAGATCGCAAAAGAAGAACACTTCTCCGAAACGTGGCCGTGACGCACTTAATTTGGAAGACTCAAAAATATAGCACCTCTTCAGCGAGCGGGTCCCTCGAATTTGAGAAAATCTGAAATAGAATCAGCTGGCGAACTAACCGGATATGCTCTATGGAAGGATTCCAGTGGGAATGGTCTGTCTTGCATTCTAACCGAGGCAACGCTGACATAAGTAGAAGCGTCGAGCTTGGTGAATTCCATTAAAGAAGTCAGTGTATAAGTGCTCAGTGTGCATAATCATTAATGAAACGGTTATGATTTTGTTTCTAACACATTGAGTGCTCTTTTAATGTCAGAATGACAACAATAACCATCAAACCCCATGCAGTACTCAGCATGTGGGGGCCATTTACTTGTTCACCTAACAATTTTCCATCTTGCTTAAGAAATATTTACTGCCATAATGACTGTCCTCCAGTGAGGAAACAAAATTCATTTCATACATGATTGTTTTGCAATGATCTCATCGATTGCGAAGACGATAGGACAAACATAGACTGCGTTTGCAACAGTAATTTAAGACATGTATAATAAGCAAGCGGTACAGATCCAAAAACGGGTAAGCAAGATTTCGCTAACTCGAAGAATTCAGATTTTACTAACAAGTAGATTTCTCTTGAACTAATGCGAGTTGGACATCCAAACTTTGCATAGACCACAACAGCGTTCTCGACTATACACATAGCTGCAAAAAACTGTAGAATTTACATCAGAAGCATAACTAAATATTAAAGAATGCATTACAGGGAAAATAACTTCACATTTTCGATCAACTAACCAGTAGATAAGGCTACTAACAGCTAGAATTCCAATTTAGGACACATCTATCTTCCTACATACGAAAAATCTTGCATGCAGAGATTCTTACACCTATGCTACAAGGCATTCAGTAGTTTTTGATAATCTGGAAAATGTATAATCAGTCAAACTGAAAAAAATTATAATCAGTCACAGCATTTCTCATATGCTTCAGTTCAAGTCAAAAGTAGGATGGAACATTGCTGATAACATTTGACAATTGTCGGTGAAGTTTCATGACGCTAGCATGCTCAGTTTGAATACCAGAGTGATTCTAAGCGCGAATGTGAGGATTTTATCACTGATTTTGAATTATAATCAGTCACAGTTCATCCAAAACGACAAGAGGGAAACTGAATCAGTCACACTAGCTGTGGCGGTAAATGAGCTCTAAGTCTCGCAGATTTTAACTGAAATTCAAGTGGTTTTAGGGCGACTATCCACTTCTCAGTGGAAGATAAACGGCTAACTTCTGTGGCTGATCGATCGGCGCTTGCGAAAAATGTATTTAATTAAAACGGTATATGAGAAGGTTTTTGTGAGCCATCGAGAAAGCACAAAATTACATTAAGAACGTTTTATTAAACATCCCACGACATACTCTAGTGTTGATGTTCGATGTCTATGGATGCACATTTGTCAGTCTCATTTTCGCAAATAATTCTCAAACTTGCTTTTGTTTGATGAAGACCTTCTCACTAACAGCGTCAACCCAAAATGCCGTAACCCAAAATGAGTGAAACATCACAGCACCAACAACACACAAACTGCATTGCAAAGAAAAAAATATGCATGGAAACAGGCATAGTCGGTCGGCCAAATAAAAATCTGGCACCGGTCAACAGGTACTTGTGATTACAAAATTATAAAACACGAGAGGAGGTCAACATCGATACTTGTCGCTTAAGATATTGTGTATTCACTTGACTAAAAATCTGACGTTGGCAATGTAGGAAAGCAGACATGCAGAGTGACATCCTTGATATCAATGCCTTGGCACGATCAACCATTGCCATCACAGGCAGTTTTTGAAATATAACTCCAAATAAGCAATATCTATTGTTATCGTTTATATGTAACACTTGACTCAATCATGCATAATGGTAAGTGTCAAACCAGAATCAACATCTCACACAACTTCATATACAATTTGTTGAGATGTATCAACATCGATCAACATTAGCACCAACGTATGGAGCTGAAATAATCATCAACAAAACCTTGGCTTCCTTTGTAGCTCTAATCAGGAACACAATGGTGAAAATTCGCAATTCCATGGTCATTTGGTTGACCTTGAAAAGCAGCTCAACGGCGTTGGCTCCTTTTTGTTTAATTCCAACAACTATAACAGGCTCTTGTAACCTCCATAAGAAATAACAGCGCAATATTTAAATATTCGGAACACGTGGGTATAATTTCTCAATCATTCTAACTTCCATGTCGTTATTTTTGCATAGAACATCCCACAAGGCATCTATCGTCATTGCTAATAGCTTTGCCAATCCCTGTACATCACAGAAAAAAGGGCTCTAAGACGCGTTCTAAGACAACGTCGGGTGTAACGCGTGCGGATGACTTATTGAATTTACGGCATACCTAGTGAGATTAGTCTCGCCCCAATTACAGACAGGCCATTACAAGTCATAACAGATGTCTTCCACGTAATCACAGTGAAAAAAGCTAGCACAAGTAATTGAGACATGGACACAGACATGGTCACGTGACAAACATGATAAATTGGCACAAAAACTATTGCATAAATCGTGAGATTAAGACATTGCAAATTCTCAGAATGAAAGGCAGAATAACATGCGACAAGGAAAGCCTTTCTTCTATCAACATCGATATCACTAAATTGCCATTGGCAGCTTTTGGAATTTTGTTCGAGACATTTCTTACATGAGAGTTTCCTAATGAAATATTAAAAATATTAAATATAATGTGATAAACAATTCCAAATTAACCAAACAGTTTATTCCACTGACACTTTTTATGACAAAAACTGGGAAACGCGGAAAAGTTCATCTGATTGTCACCGTAGTAAAATCAATCCGTGTTTTGTAACACATATTGTAAGAGAGGAATAAAAGTTGATGAAACTGGATTAATATGGCCATGACTCCATGACCTCTATGTACATAACCTTCGCTCTTGCTTTATCTTACTTTATCACTCTACATCTAATGAGTGTGTTTGCAAAGTTGGAGCTCAATCGGTTAGGGTCTCTGGTTGTGGGGGACTGTAAAGGGGTCCCGAACATGAATTCCCCTAAAATAGGCCTTTATAATCAGTCACAAGTATTTTATGAGACAGAGATGGAACCTGAGTCAGTCATACTTTATCACTCTACATCTAATGAGTGTGTTTGCAAAGTTGGAGCTCAATCGGTTAGGGTCTCTGGTTGTGGGGGACTGTCAAGGGGGTCCCGAACATGAATTCCCCTAAAATAGGCCTTTATAATCAGTCACAAGTATTTTATGAGACAGAGATGGAACCTGAGTCAGTCATACTTTATCACTCTACATCTAATGAGTGTGTTTGCAAAGTTGGAGCTCAATCGGTTAGGGTCTCTGGTTGTGGGGGGAATGTAAAGGGGTCCCGAACATGAATTCCCCTAAAATAGGCCTTTATAATCAGTCACAAGTATTTTATGAGACAGAGATGGAACCTGAGTCAGTCATACTTTATCACTCTACATCTAATGAGTGTGTTTGCAAAGTTGGAGCTCAATCGGTTAGGGTCTCTGGTTGTGGGGGACTGTAAAGGGGTCCCGAACATGAATTCCCCTAAAATAGGCCTTTATAATCAGTCACAAGTATTTTATGAGACAGAGATGGAACCTGAGTCAGTCATACTTTATCACTCTACATCTAATGAGTGTGTTTGCAAAGTTGGAGCTCAATCGGTTAGGGTCTCTGGTTGTGGGGGGAATGTAAAGGGTCCCGAACATGAATTCCCCTAAAATAGGCCTTTATAATCAGTCACAAGTATTTTATGAGACAGAGATGGAACCTGAGTCAGTCATACTTTATTAGTGATACTTATTAGTGACTTTTTTAGTGATAGAGTATGACTGACTCAGGTTCCATCTCTGTCTCATAAAATACTTGTGACTGATTATAAAGGCCTATTTTAGGGGAATTCATGTTCGGGACCCCTTTACAGTCCCCCACAACCAGAGACCCTAACCGATTGAGCTCCAACTTTGCAAACACACTCATTAGATGTAGAGTGATAAAGTATGACTGACTCAGGTTCCATCTCTGTCTCATAAAATACTTGTGACTGATTATAAAGGCCTATTTTAGGGGAATTCATGTTCGGCACCCCTTTACAGTCCCCCACAACCAGAGACCCTAACCGATTGAGCTCCAACTTTGCAAACACACTCATTAGATGTAGAGTGATAGAGTATGACTGACTCAGGTTCCATCTCTGTCTCATAAAATACTTGTGACTGATTATAATTCAGACATTTTGAAATTTATTGCTTTATTTGATCTTGCTGAAGTAATTATTTGACTGAATGACTAAAGTCGTGCATGGTCAGTAGATAAAGCATCAAAGATAACCTGTACAGTTGATGAGTTCGTAAAAAGCAATATTAAAAAAGTTGTGACTGATTATATGTTTTTCAGTTTGACTGATTATATATTTTCCAGATTACCATTACCGTAGTTTTTCACTTAAACAGAAGAAGGTGGCAAAGTTGCGACAGCTTATATGAAAGTTTCGAAATATTTAAATTAAATTTCCTAGAACATTTATGCGCCTGTATGCATCCATAGCAAGTTATTATGTAAAGATAGCGGAATTTTATCTAATTCAGAAAGCACACGAGAAATAAGTGAACGTCTCAACAATCAATTTACTGGACAAAAAATCGTTAACTTTGAATGTGCATGGAGAGCAGATGCATGCTTACAGCCATTCACCATCAAAAATTGAGAGTAAAAGCAATTATGCAAGAGTGAGATGATACATTTTGCAAGGTCGTGGTGGTCCTAATTAAATGTACGAAACATCGGGCGTTGACACATGCATCCTTCAAATTCAGTGGTTGAAAATTAAGGACTGAATCTCTGTACACTCCTATACTTCATGTGTGTTGACCATGAATAGACAGATACTTATGGTTTATAACAATATTAAAAATAATGGTGACAATATGTCATACTTTGACGAGTAATGTGTCATGGACTACCTTCAGTAATTGTGACAACATGTCGAATACACTGAGCAGTCAAGCAACTCAGTGAAGGGTAGATAGATAGAACAAAACATATCATGACACCAAACAGGCGACCTGCTGAATTTTACTCCATATCCTAGTTGAAATTATAGTTGAAAAAAAATCACACAGACTATGTTCACGTTCAGGTCGACGAATTGTTTTTTCTCTCAGACATGGATATATCTGCAATATATCGGACTTGCATTTCCATGGGATTAGAGTCAATTAATTCAATTTGCCATCAGAATTTCATGAAATCATGAAAATTAAAAACGTCATGTCTTCAAACACTTCCGGCGCTTGAACTTGGGTGATATAGTTATGATAGTGCTTTGAAGAATTCATTTTAAATACCGTTTTATATATGCCAAAATCTCGTCTGCACATGAAGTGGTTTTGACTGGACTCTTCCCATTCCCTTATTTTTACCCTTAATGAAAGAGATGTGGTTCGAATTACTGATAAATGTTCAAAAGAACTCAAGGCACGTCGATCATGACGAGCAATTACGTAGCATTTAATAATTACAAATGCAGCAACCAAGATTAAGATTAAGCAAATTAAGCTCAACTTTTCGATCCACTAACCAGAAGATTATCCCACTATCAAGTAGATTTCTAGTAATGCACACCCTGAAGTACCTCCAACTCGATTGGGAGCCCTGCAAACCTCTCACTTTCTCTGCAATCAGTCTTTGAATGAAGTTTCCCTCACACACCAACTATATGCCAACTCTACAGCAAATTAAGCTCAACTTTTCGATCCACTAACCAGAAGATTATCCCACTATCAAGTAGATTTCTAGTAATGCACACCCTGAAGTACCTCCAACTCGATTGGGAGCCCTGCAAACCTCTCACTTTCTCCCCAATCAGTCTTTGAATGAAGTTTCCCTCACACACCAACTACATGCCAACTCTACAGCAAATTAAGCTCAACTTTTCGATCCACTAACCAGAAGCTTATCCCACTATTAAGTAGATTTCTAGTAATGCACACCCTGAAGTACCTCCAACTCGATTGGGAGCCCTGCAAACCTCTCACTTTCTCCCCAATCAGTCTTTGAATGAAGTTTCCCTCACACACCAACTACAGGCCAACTCTACAGCAAATTAAGCTCAACTTTTCGATCCACTAACCAGAATATTGTCCCACTATCAAGTAGATTTCTAGTAATGCACACCCTGAAGTACCTCCAACTCGATTGGGAGCCCTGCAAACCTCTTACTTTCTCCCCAATCAGTCTTTGAATGAAGTTTCCCTCACACACCAACTATATGCCAACTCTACAGCAAATTAAGCTCAACTTTTCGATCCACTAACCAGAAGATTATCCCACTATCAAGTAGATTTCTAGTAATGCACACCCTGAATTACCTCCAACTCGATTGGGAGCCCTGCAAACCTCTTATTTTCTCCCCAATCAGTCCCAATCGTGATCGCATACAACACTGGTGACAGGGTAGTGGTCGTGGGAAGATTTCAAATAGCAGTGGATGAGACGAGGAGGGATAGAGAACGTGATGAGATAACCCGTCAGTACCTTCAATTTATAATATACATTTACAAATACCATAATTGTTGGTCGAGGAATTAAAAAATATGGGAAAATTACTACTCTATGAAAAGCAGCTATGAGACAATTTACAAGATATTGCATAGGCCTATGCATATAGCCTAGTTGGAAACTAGAAGACAGAAGCAACAAAAATGAAGAAATAATTTCCGAAGCAACATTTAGAATTACAGCGTTGCTACTGAGCCTCGATCCTCAATCCGCGCAGAGCCATATCATCCGTGCAGGCTCACTTAACCGTTAACCAGGAACCCCTACACGCACTTTTGATAAAAACGAATATGGTTGTGATCCTGAAGGTTGAATCTGACTTTCCTTCTGAAAGAATTTCTCTCTGATATCAATACCGATCGAGCTTAGGCAACGTGTGATGATGGCAAGAAATCTTAAAATCAAACTTATCTTCCCAATAATAAGTGGTATAGGCCTATATAACTGCAGTTACTAATGGGCCACCAATGTATTATATATATTGACCTTGTCCGCTTACCCATACTATACACATGTGTTACATTTGACTGTAATAAAAACAAAGCAAAAAACAAACTACATGTATTTGCTAACTTTGGAAATCACTTTGGAAGTCTCATGTTGATACAAACAACCACACAAAAACTTATGCAATATAGATGTAGCCTAATTGCTGTCTTGCTACCATATATACTCGTAATTTGACATCAGAACGTGAAAACAATAACACAAAAACAAGGCTACCTGGAAATATCGAGTTGATTTTCGTTACAATTGGTCGGTATTGATGAATGTTGGATGAATAAAGCTCAGCTTGCATTAGATGGATTACTTAAAAAAGAAAATTAACTTATTTACGTGTACATTAGCTTACACGTATACATGTAGGCTACAGCAATAATCTCATCACGAAAATCAACTCATATTTCCTGCTCAGATACAGCATTTCACTGGAACTATTTGGGATTTTGGAGATTGCTGATGCTTCAGCCATGAGCTTCTGAGCTTTTGCAAGGTAGTCCTCGGCTATAGTTTCCTTTTCTTTGATGCCTCTTCAGCTGCCTTCTGTTCTTCTTCTTTTCGTTCAAGGCTTCCTTGCTTGCTCTTTCTTGCGAAATTTCCAGCTCTTTCTGCACTTGCTTTGCCTTCTCATTTTCTTTCCGCTGTCGTAAATCGGCTTCATATGCCGCTTTCGCATTTCTGCACTTCACACGTAAATCTTGGCAGATCCCAAAAGTGTCACTGGTGATTTCACGAGAAATCAAGTAAGACTTCACTGATATCAGTCCATTTACCGATGTGTCTTGAAGACGATTCCTGTCTTCTGTCACAATTAGTGTTTCGAGTTGGGGTAACTTACCGGTATCTTACCGGTAAGTTACCGCGGTAAGTTACCGGTCTTAAGATAAATTACCGCCTAAGTTACCAGTAATATATATCCGGCAAAAAATCGTAGGTCTACCGCTGTAGGCCTAGGCTACTCCTAAATTTGCGTGATAGAGATAGCCTAATTGCTGCTAGTGCCAATACATCTAACCAGGCCTAGTAGGGTAAACTTTCCTAATTCGGACACTTTTGACTACACCCTATCTAAAGCATTACATCTCACTTGCCTAATTTGAACACTCCACCTTCCTAATTATGGACACTACTTGCCTAAATATGGACACTTATTTTGTTGCTTATCAAGCAGCAAGACACAAAAATTAAGTCCAAATAAGTCTCAATCACCATCTGAAATTATGAATTGAGAAAGTAAAAAAGGTTATCCAACTTCGTATTAATTATATTGATGTACATGTACGTGTAGCATAGGACTAGTCAAACTCTGTCAATGAAATTCAGTCAAGCTATTTTGTCAGGAAGTCAATAACATTTCTGACACATGCCTTACAAAAAATGTTCCGATAGTACTTTTTCCACCGCATTTTGCATGCTCCCACCTCTGACACTCCATGCGCTGGAGCCAGTCATCTCCGCTTGCATCATTGTAGTATGAGATCAGACATTGAGGACATGTACTTTCATCCGTTTGAATGCTTGATGTTGATGGTGTTTCATTGACATCAACATTGAAACGGTAGCTAGTGAGTAAAGCAGGCTCTCTTCATTCGCTTGAAGGCATCTTGAGCTGCTTTCCTACTTGACTGTATGGGAAGCTGCAGCAACTCTGTAAAGGAAATTTCTCCAGTCGATCTTTGAGGCTCGATACGTGTACTTGATTCCAGTACGAGGTATGAGGAACCATCATTATCGACAACAATTTCATCTGCTCGACTGTCGGTGATGTTCATAGAACTCTCACTCATACACGATGGCTCTTCAACATGATTCACGACTGGGTCATCGGTTACAGGTAGATCTGTGTTGTATTCGATTTCCGAAACTACCTCTTCGATTGGATTTATCGGTATGATTGGAACATCGTTCTCCAGTACATTGGTATCATTCTGTGATGCAAATTCGGAATAAACATTTTCGAAACATATCACATCAGCAGACGATCCCAACAATGCCTTTGAAATGATGAAGGCTTGCTTAGGAATCGCATCGAATGAGAGTGGGCACAAACCACTCTTTCGAAATCCAGAGATGGCATTTTCAGGCTTACATGCTTTATTCCAAGCAGCAGTGAGGACTTCTCCAAAATTTGCCTTTGAAATCACCGACCCAGGATTGCTATCCATGTAAATACGACATCTTTCTCTCCAAGATCTTTTGAAGGGTCCGTAGACACTTACGTCCCAGGGTTGAAGATAATTTGAGGTGTGAGACGGAAGCCTCAAAATGTCCACATTGTTCTTGTTTGCTTCTTCAGATAAGGCAACACTTTCATGGCTTGTGTGACCGTCCATGATTAGAGCTACTCTCTCATTATCAGAGCGATATGGAAGATGTTTGACGAAATGCCGAAACCATGCGAGGAACAATTCTTTGTCGATCCATCCAGATTTGGAAACTTCAATCAATGATCTTGGAGGTAGTGATTCAATCGTGGGTTTCCTAGTCCCTTTGAAAATCATCATTGGTGGTTTTCCCTCTGCATTGCAGCAACCAACAATTGTCGTGTTTGAGCCTCGCTCAGCAGATGAAAGTATTTAAACATTCTTTGCTCCTCTCTGAGCTAAAACCTTGCCACCCTTAGTCACAATTTGAATGCCGGTTTCGTCGACATTGTACATGCAGATGCGATTTGGAGAGTTAAGTAATCCTTTCTCAGACAAAGTAGCCTCAAGACATTCATAATATGCTTTGATTCGATTTTCTTTCATTCCCAAGGCTCGGTTTCGCGACAAATTCTCTGGTTGCCTCAATGTCACATTTGGATTTCGCTTCCTGAAGGCTGACCACCATTTCCAGCCTGCTCGTTTTTCAGTCCGATTGAAGCGATGTGGAATACGATTTATTTCACAGTATTCAAAGACGAGTTTCCTAACCGAATCAACCATCATTGGGAAGCCTCTTTTCTGACGATCAAAAATAAGTTCACAAAGACATTTCTCTTGTTCACAAGTACGTGTTACTGGACGGCCTATTGATGATCTTGCATTATCATTCTCTTCGCAAAGCCATGCTCTTCGCAACGTTGTTCAAGGCACGGAGTGTGCTTTGGCAATTCTTTGTATGCGGACCTTCCGTAGACCTGAAGTGAAAGACCTTATCTAAGAGGTAATATAGAACATGTTCTTTGAGCACGTCTCTATCAAGAACACACTGTACGTTTAAAAAAAGCAATTTCAATCAAGCCATGGCAATGAGTGGAGCGAATGATATGATTTATATATTAACAGTAGCTACCTATTATTCTACAATGTGGCTTAGTACTTCGATCGTTGCACAAAGGATCTTCAGAGCTGATGACACAGTAAGAAATTATTAATTTAAAATATACTTATTAGGCTATACGTTGCTTCAGCAAGCTAAAAAATGATCAGACCTGAGCTATTCAGAATAATTTCATGTGACATAGGATGTGACAATATGTGTCAAAATTTTGATGTTATTGTTTAATATCTACGTCTAGATCGTCGTTTATTTAAGGAAACTAGATATAAACTGTGTAGCCTCAACCAATCAATAGTTGAGACTTTGTAATAGGCCTACGAGATTTGTATTACGCCCTAATGTCATTTCCTTTGGAAGAAGCTCACTCACTATTTCATGTAAATTAAAGCATTTAAACAAAATATATATGCACTGTACATTATACCCTAGTTGCACGAGGACTAAATGCATCATATTTATCTGGTAACATTACGGATGGTAGATCCATCGGCCACAGCCTCCAAAAGCTGTGGTTGAATTCATGTGGTTGACACCCTCGGTCTAGATAATTTTATGACTTACTTATCGCTACTTCTTTGCGATCCCCATTCAAGGCTCTATCACTTCATATGACTCGAATTTATCAGAAAAAAACTACATCAAAAAGATTTTTATAAAACTGTCCATAATTAGGCAAGTGGGGTCGTCATTCATTGAAAAAGTGTCCAAATTAGGCAAGCGGAGTTAAAGATGACAAAAAAATACACAATGTCCTCTAGAAGAAAAAGTACGCTACCTAGAAACATGCGACAAATTGCAAAAGAAACTTCAGAAATTTCTCTGTCAATCCATATAAAATACTCATGGAAAAGACTTAAGTTTGACTTCGTAATTGTACTCTGAACTTAAGGAATTTTTCGCCAATCCTTAGCTCTCACACACAAAAGAAAGACTTTTTGGATGAAAATTGGTTCATACAGGGGTGATATCAATCACTTAGAAAATTTGTTTTAGAGGTTTATATACTAGAATGGCATAGAATACAGGCTGCGTCTTCGAAAATTTCAATTCCGCTGATCTTGACTTAGTAATATTCGTATTTTACTTAGAAGGGTCCAAATTAGGAAAGTGTCCGAATTAGGAAAGTTTACCCTATACGGCACCACGGTCGGTAGTCTAAGCTATTCGATGACAATGATAAATCCTGCGCGCGATGCATCCTACTATGGTGGGACAACTCAATGCGACATTAATTTCAACAGGATCTAGCATAGTACCGGGCACTGATGAAATAAATAAAATAAGACTTTATAATTCTAGGTTCCATTTGTTGTCAAGCTAGAACGGAGGTTTGTAGGACCTAGGTCTAAATAATTGCATGTAGTCCTCGACTCCGCTTCAAGGCATCAGGCTTGCATTTACAATTTCTCATCGATGACACGAAAAGTATCTAGAGTATTGCAACATCTTTCCTACGCGAGTCTCTAGGACCTCTTATCGCCCATCGGTGACAATTTGTTACATACCTAACCGTTTCAGCAGCCCGGATTTCAACTTTATTAGCTTATTTACGCAAAATGCTACTTACGAAGTTCTGCACATTAGTCTTTTATCATTTTGATATAAATCGTCCATATTAGCTTATTCACATTCCAATTAAATCTCGCCACATAAGCGTATGCCACCAGAAAATCCAACTACTTTAAACTAAAAAGTCTGATGATATTAAGTTGATCTTAAGATACCCCAGAAAAAATAGCAGGACATTTTTCAGCACATTTGAGACAAAACAAAATGGATATTCAGTATTTTTTAATGGAATCTAAAAACATGAGTAAAATTTGCTTCAATGATAGGCTGGATGGATTTTTGAATAACAAAAATGGTCAAAACCAGTACACACACGAATAAGAGGAAAATATCCACTTTTCACAATTACTGCATACATAGTAGAACTACCATCAAAAACAATCCATTCGACAACAATAACAAATTTCCATAAGAAACAACTTGGTTTGGCTATTTGTAGCAATGAAAATGCACACGGTTTGACATAGAAAAATTATCCAAGGAGTTTGTAACAAGGAAACTGTTAAGTCGATCTTTCGTTTAGCTTGAAAAGGACCATACTCAAGTTTCAACGCCTGCAAGTTTTAACTACTGACCCATTTCACTTTGTATCTGGAAAACAGGCGATTAAGACGTGAAGATCATTCTACCCATTAGTGTCATTGGGAAAATTCTCAATTAGAATAAGACAAGCGAAAATTGACGAGAATAAGACGTTAACGAAAATTGGCCGATAAAATTAAAGAAATAGTGAAAAATATTTATCATCATACTAATTTCTTCTCTGACCACATTTTTCCGTAATGAGAATTTTCTGACGGCATGAAAATATTAAGTTATCCATAAGTCTGAACAACCTGTATTCTAAATACATGTAGTAAATCAGTGATTCAGTGATTGTACCAATGATCAGTACAGGCCCTCTGAAAGACAAAGTTTCATTTAATCGCATTGAAGCTATGAGCTTTCCGTTTTGTCGATACCCATGATTGATGATTTCATCTCATATTTTTATGACGCGTGTAGGTTAGCCTACTCTGATGTATCAAACTGAAAGAAACGATTACAACTCAACATTCTGGTTGCCCATCTTATGTACAAAATTAAAGAGAATTATAAAAGGAAATTTAAGGCTACCTATCAAAATTGCTGATCAGTAATGCTTTGAGGGAACGTAGTTTATCTCTATTAGGTGTATATGTATGTTATCGCTCAAAAATGAACCAAATAGGTCCGAATTATAATAAAATGCACTTGCTGATTAAGGATTGAAAATAAAAAATAATAAAGGCTCTATCAAAAATATAACTAAGAATAGAAACATAATAAAAACAATTGACAGAATATACAAAATGAGTAGGAGAACTTGCCGATACCGTACAACATTATTCGCAAGTATTGAAACAATAGACTAAGCTGAAATCAGAAAAATGCGAGTTTAAACTTAAGTTTATAATTCTGCTCACAAAATGTAGGACCTATTCTATGAAGTAGAGAATAGCAGAAAGGAAATGCTTAACTTGCTGAAGCGGCCGTTTCAGGTGACAAGTTTTACTTTTCCAACAACCTGCATTTCAGAGAATTTTTCGATGCATATTTGGACCTGCCCCCTGCAATGCACTGTCATAGAGTAGAGGTCCGTCTGACTCATGGACTAGGTGTCATCTTGTGTCATCCCATGGAGTTCAGTTTTCTAGTATGGGAGCAAATATATTTGCGCAGTAACACTAGTTTGATGAAAACATGGTTCCATGAGAAATTACAAGAAAAATTTCTGCAATGATTGCGAAATATCTGAAAAAACACCTCAATATTCTAGGATTTATGAAAATCACATATTTTGGTGGTTGTTAAATATATGAAGCATCTTTGACCTCGGGTAAAGAACATACTTGCATAAAAGGATATATGGCACAGATGTTCTTCACACACTTTGGGACATTTTCATCGAAAGGCAAAAATGTTATGCGTCAAAAAGCATAAATTACCGTTAAGTTACCAGTGCGTTACCAGTAAGTTACTGGTAAATTACCGGTCCTTAAATTACCAGTAATTTTTAAACACTAGTCACAATGCGCTTCAACCAACTCATGAGTCTCTCTGTATCGGCATTGCCATAAGCCCGCTGTGCAACTTCACGTGTGTGGCTTGATGAGATCCAAGATTCTGGAATGTTCACTTCTTCCTTCGTTTGCTCTGACAAGTAGAGCCTCCATTCGAGCCGAAGTCTGTCAGAATCACAGGAGACGCCAAGTTTCTTTGCTGCGTATACGATGTCCTCCTCATTCACGCCATTCTTTCTAGAAGGGTCAATGAATTGAACGGCTCGGATCAGGCGTCGAGTAAATGGCAGATAATGATATGATGACAGCTATGTTTTGAGGGCGTCAATGGCAAATTAGAGGGCCGCGTTAGCGGCCCGACAATTTACCATTGACAGCCCGAAAAATGTAGATGTCATAATCATTGTATGCCATGTTGCGAAATATTTCTATGGTTTCATTTCCAGGCCATGAATTTCCCGGGCCGTTAATGAATTTCTGGGCATTATCAAAGATATCAGTCTTATATAAGTAGTGAAAACTGTGCCCTACTTGCGAGGGATAGGTACATGGATAGGTACATGTAAAATTTAGTGTTATCAATAGGTACATGGATAGGTACATGTAAAATTTAGTTATCAATAGGAACATGGATAGGTACATGTATAATTCAGTGTTATGAATAGGAACTTGTATGAGATCTGTTTTACTGGATAGGTACATGTGTTTGGTACACTCGGTTGAGTACACTGTGTTTCGGAACGTCTATGATCGAACTTGTGTGGTTTGGTTCTGAGCACTTGGGTACGTACCGATAGACGTCCGTTGTTTGATTTTGAATGGGTTTGCTCAATTGCGACTATTGTGACTATTGAAACCATTGTAATCAAGATGACACATTGATTTTCCTTTTACGTAGACAAACTAAGCTATAAATATGAGATAGTTGTTTGATGACATACATAATGATGACTAGTATCCCAACGTCGTGGGTTGTCGCAAGAGACCTTGGATATTCGTTCAAAGCTATAGAAACTGTAACAAATCTCAGTGAAAATATCAACGCTGGTGATTTAGTTGATCGACTAATGGATCTAGATGAGCATGCTATGAATCACAATTTGGATCGTAGGTGGGTAGAGGATTTCTCCATGCTACACTGCAATGATAGTGAAATTAGGAGGATCAAATTGGAACGATATGGAAAGAAGGAGACATCTGACAGTGTTTTAATAAAAATTTCTCCCAATAAAAGTGACTTCAGAAGGAAATTAGAAGAAGAGACATTTAAATTATTATGTGAACGGAACTGCGTTAAATGTTTTAAACAGGAAAGATCCCTTCTCTTTTTGCCATGTTCTCATAGCGTTATGTGTTCTACATGTTATGTACCCCTTGAAACTTCATCTTGTCCCCTTTGTGATGAAGAAATATCTTCAACAGTCACTGTATATCGTGCATGATGAGTCATCATGCAGGTCTGTGATTGGTCACTATTGTGTCTTTGTGTGACTTTTCTATATAAGGAGGACATTGTACCGTTCTATTTCAAGCATAATTTGAGGCTAATACAATGTCAATCAGCATGTCGTTCACTACCAACATTCCCATTTCAATAATTTACCGAAGTCAACTCTTCACCGGCAATATATTTCATTCTGCCGTAAATATAACTGGCTATAAAGCGGATTTGGTGGATCTGATGGAGGAAATAGTGAAGTATTTCCGCTGCGGAGAGGACGTTGTGGTGCAGAGAATGCTAATGAGAGTCGTGAACAACGCTCTTACACGAGTTGGAAGATTCTGGCTCAATGAAGTATTTCGCCCACTAGCTCAAACGGAGATTGTACCGGAATACTCTCGCTGTTGGTGCAGCAGTATCCAACGGAAACTCAACACATGTCTCCATGACATTATCACCTCCAGCTACTATGACGAGAAGGGTGACAAATGTAAATTGGACTTATTCAGTGGACCGCCATCAGTAAGCATCAATGTGGCTGCTCAAGGACATTCTGAGGTAATCAGTTTGCGGGCATACTATGCCAATATTTTAAAGACTTTCAATTCAAAGCCCTGCTGTATGTGCTGCCCAATTTCAAAACATCTAATGAAAGACATTGAGCAGCTCATAACTGCTACAAATCAGACTCTAGCCGATGTGAGTGTATATCAGTTTCCCTCTACAACTTGTTAAGTGTTTTATGTAATTTTATAAGTACCAGCAACAAACTCTGTGTGAATGCTTCTAAACTTTTGTGTATAATGTTGTAAGTACTAAGCAAAAATTGTAATTGTATTATCTATTTCAATATTAGAATAAAAATGTCTGTAAAACGGAAGGCATCTTCTCGTCAATCGAAACGGTCCTTCAAACCTTCAAGTCAGTTTAAAAAGGCGTTGCGAAAGTTAAACAGGATACATGATAATAAGAAGAAGTGTAAATTGATTCAAAATTCAAGTGATGATTTCATTCGTGATTTAGCTTTTGCAATACACAAATGTCTACCTATTTACAAGCCTCTATTGAATGCTGGCTCTTTGAATAGCATAAAAAAGTTTTCAAATCCAAGGAGTAGTGATAAGAAAAGGCGAAACTTAATTCAGCGCGGTGGTGGTGGGTTTCTAAGTATGTTAAATGATATTGGAAACAGTATTAATGGTGTAATCAATAGTCCGCTTGCAAGGATTGCAGCAACTGCTGCAATGTTAATATAAGGTTAGCGAATCATAAAGTGACACGTCATCACTTTGATTGATGAGTCATATATAGGTGTATATAAGGAAGACGCTTTAATGATATTTTACCACTTTCAAGTGACAATTCATTTGCGCTGGTTGAAAGCTCCGAATTAGTACTTGTTGAAACATGACTCAGAAAATGTATACAATCAGAGAGGAAGGTGACGCTTTTGAGCAAGATCTCTTGAAGCTTCGTCCGACACGAAAGGTGCAAGGGATTGGAAATAAATTCTACTTTCAAACCTTGAATTATGGTGATGATGGCTTTTATCTTCAAGTTCCATTCTTCCACAGTAATGGTATGTCTACATCAGGGTATAGGAATATGAGACAAATGCGAGTGACTTTTCCAAAATGGCAACAGGTGATTCTTAAAACTATTGACTCTTTCGCGAAAGAATGTGTTGAGCTGCCTGAAAGTGCTCCCACTTATTGGAGAAAGGCATTAGAGGAAGGAGTTGGTTACAAAGAATTGCCGGAATTCGATACACTGTTTTTAAAACTATCGGATCATTTTCAAGCATTCGATCTCTTAACAAACGCGATGGAATGTGAGGATCTCAAACGGGGTCGCTATATGGGCTTAGTGCACGTTACCGGACTTTATATTGGCCCACATGGTTCGACTGCTAAAGTCGCATCTTTACAAATGAAGGTTCTTCAACTAGTCTATGAACCACTACCAATTGATAAATGTTTAATTAACATTGATAAGACTGCTTCAAGTGATGGGAAGGAAGAGAGCAAAAAGCGAGGGCGGAAATCTAAAGATGGGAATCCTAAATTGAAGTTGAAGCGCCAAGATGCTGACTTGAAAACTTTCTATAATCCTAATTGTGATGAGGAAACACAAATGTTTTAATTTGTAAATGTAACTTGAAAGTTTCTATTCTGAATGTAAATAAACGTGATCTGGAACATGTGTCTGTTTTGTTGTTCTAAGCAAAATTAGCGGATGATGAGTTTAATGTTAATGGAATTATAAGATGACAGATTTTCGTCTATTCACTGATCGCACAATGTGTGTCGCTGGACCAAGTCACTCCGGTAAAACTACATTTGTAACTGAATTGCTACAATATAGAAATGAAATGTTTAACAAGGAAATTAAGAGAGTCAAATGGTATTATGGAATATTTCAACCACAACTACATTCTGCACTTCGCCAGAAAGGTTATGAGGTGAAGCAAGGGTTGCCATCAACTGAGGATATCAAAGCAGGTGACTTACTAGTATTAGATGATCTATTACGAGAAAGCAAATCTTCAAAGGATGTAACTGAAATGTTCATTCAAACTGCACATCATAGGGAAGCTTTTATTATCTACATCACCCAAAACATCTTCGATGGAGGGAAAGAGCAAAGAACTAGAAGTTTGAATACACATTATTTGGCAATATTTAAAAATCCAAGAGATAGCAGTCAGATACATCATCTCAGTAGACAGATATTACCTCAACAACCTAAAGTACTTTCAAAAATATATGAAGATGTAACAAAGAAACCACATGGTTATCTATATATTGATCTAACCCAGGAATGTCCGGAATGACTTCGATTTCGAACAAATATCATACCTAATTCCGCTGAACCAATGACAGTTTTCTCGGTTCACAGTTAGTTTTAAGCAATGTACTTTGTTGCCTTATTATTTTCAAACATGTCGTATTCAAAGATGGTAGTCATTCCTCAAGAGGAGTATGTACAATTGACTACATTACAAAGTGCACAGAAAGTCAAAAATATAGATCAACTTTTACGAATCAACTTAAGGAACTAACACAAAAGGATATGGAAATTCAGAAGATTAAGGATCCCTATCGACGAATGCAGTTAGCAGCTGAAAACATTGACGAGAGGCGACAGATTCGTGACAAATTGCGACGATTTATAACCTTGTCAACACCTCGACCATATCGTGTGCGCGCTGAGCGATTATTTGACTTCATTGATCCACATGTGAAGTTCAATGAGAGAGGGGAGATAATAGATGAAACAACTGGTGATGTTATTAGAAATAGTCACATAGATGACGTTCTACAATATGCTGTCAGAGATGTAAGGCGAAAACTAGGTGCACCACAAGGGTGGACATATTTTCAGAAAATTTTATCTGATCAAAATGTACCTCACAATATTATTGGAGGACCGACTGTGAATGAATTGGATAAGGGTCACTTACAAGATGGATCAAAGAGTAAAACACCCACGATGGCGGTCAAGCGAGAGCTTCATGATCCCGATGATCTGCAACCAAAAAGAGCTACTAGGCGTTCAATGCGTGTTGCGAAGGAGCATAGTAAATATTAAGCAAATATGAATTAAGCCTTGCCTCTCTCATATCATGTCGTTACAAAAATTTTGTTGTTGTTTGAAATCTGCGCTCGAAGGTAAAGCAGAAGAGGGCATAGAGGTTGATATCGATTGTGTTAGCAGTTGCTGTGCGAGTAATACGCGTGCAAATCAGAACAAAGACGATGAGTACAGCAGTGAAACTCAGAAAGATTTATTATGACTTAAATCATCCCGCAAGTTTCAGTCGTCCGGAGGTTCTAGCTCGTGCAGCAGGTGTGGGAATAGAGAAAGTCAAGAAGTGGTTAACGAGTCAACCGACTTACACTCTTCACAAAAATGCGAGAAAGCGGTTTCCAACAAGAAAATATGTTGTTAACAATATAGATAGTCAATGGCAAGCGGACTTGGCTGACATGCAACAGATATCACAGTACAATGATGGCTATAAATACATCTTAACCGTAATAGATATTTTATCTCGCTATGCTTGGGCACGTGCGCTGAAATCTAAACGAGGACCAGAAGTTGAAGCGGCTTTTCAGAGCATTTTCGATCAGGGGCGTGTTCCGCAAAGAATACAGACCGATCAAGGGAAGGAATTCGAAAACTCTCATGTTCGAAGTCTCCTTAAAAGTCATAATGTGGAATTGTTTAGTGTCAAAAGTGCTTATAAAGCTGCCATGGTTGAGAGGTTCAATCGCACACTGAAGACAAAAATATGGCGCTATTTCACTGCAAAAAGTACACATGTTTGGATAGGTGAGCTGCAGAAATTTGTTAAGAATTACAATGAAAGCTACCATCGAATCATTAAGATGAAACCAGTTGATGTTAGTAATGGGCAAAAGACCGTTCCAGGACACCATAAAATTCAAAAAAATAGTATCTTTAAAAACGACATAAATTCATGAATTTGAACCATTTTCAGGTTTTTAAGACCTAAATACATGAATTTAGTCCATTCAAAAAGTACCATTTTTTCAAAAAATGGCATTTTTAAAAACGACATAAATTCATGAATTTTGGTCATTTTTCAGGTTATGAAGACCTAAATTCATAAATCGGCTAAAGCCAGAGGAGCTTCGCTCCGATTTGGGCGTTTTTAAAAATACCCAATTTTCAAATTTTTCAAAATCTCAAATTTGAGAATTACAATCGGGCGAAGCCCTAGAACCTTCGGTTCGATTTTCACCCTTAAAATCATGACCGTTCCAGGACACCGAAAATCATAAAAGTTGAGAATTTCAAATTCATGAATTTTATCCATCTTTCAGGTTTTTAAAATATATCATGTGACTAATAATATTTCTTTAAAAATGGAAGAAACAAAAGTGGAAGGAACCTCAAGAATATATCCTTCGTTATCTCAATTAAAAATAAGTGAATTAAATATTGAAAAACACAAAGATAGAGTACGTTATATGAAAGATAAGGAATCCCAATTATTATTAAGATTAGAGCATTATAAAAAATTAAGAAAGAGATGGACTAAAGTTAAGAATGTAACACAAGGAATTGGCATATTCTTATCAATAAGTTTAGGTACGTTAACAATTGTTATATCTTCAGGTGTTTTAGTAATTCCAGTAGTTGCTACAGCTTTGTGATACAATTAGATTTTAGAGGTGGGGGGGGGTGGGGGGGGGGGGGGGGGGGGGTGGGGGGGGGGTGGGGGGGTGGGGGGGGGGGGGGGAGGGGGTGGGGGTGGGGGTTCGGGCAGTGTGCCGGTGGCCGGGGTGGGTGGGGGGAGGGGGGAGTGGGTAGTGGGGGTTATATTTTATATGATCTTCTTTAATAAATTTTTATTTATTATTATTTTAATTGTTTTTTTTTGTTATGTATATATATAGTTTTTATTTATAGTTTTTTATATAAGTTTTATTTTATCTGAACTTTATTAATTTATTTGTATTTATTTATTTTTTTTTATTTTTTTTTTTTTATTTTTTGTTATATATACATTTTTTTTTATGGTAAATTCTACCTAATTGGACTGAAGAAGAGTTTTTTGTGGATGAAGTAAATACAAAAATTAGACCCATGTATAAATTAATAGATTACCATGGCAATCCAATTGAAGGAAAATTTTACTCTTATGAATTGCAAGTAGTAGACAGAAGTGAAGAGGTGTATATGATTGACAAAATAATTAGGAGGAAAGGTCATGGCAATCAAAGGAAATATCTAGTTAAATGGAAAGGATATCCTGATTCATTCAATAGCTGGATAACGCACCAGGTTCTACAAAATGTGGAGGTGGGAGACACTCGTAACTTTTAAGCTAATATAGCATGTGACTTCTTCCATATATGAGTTTAACATGTCTACTAACTTCAACATCATTCTTCCAAGCAATAGCAACCCCAAGATATTCCCAAGTAACAAACCATCTCTCTACTCTGTTGAATTCGCTAATCCAATTACTCTGCATGGACCCCATGAAGTTGCTCTAACTGAAATTACTTATTACAACGATATCAGTTTTGCTAAAGAACAACTATTTTGAATTACATAAAGAAGTGCGAGAGAAGGATGATTGCTTTCGCATATTTCAAAATAGTCTACATGGTACATGGGCTTTTCATCATCTAACTTTACATCCTTTTTCAACATCTTTACCATCTGTCCAAACAAAACATGATTAAAATTCAAAGGGCATTTGCAACGTCAACTTTTGATTCTAAGGTTCCCACAATGAGCTTGCGAGATACAGAAAAGGAAATCGGTAGAATGTTTGAACGAATAAATGATCTCTTCAAGCTGACTTTGAATAAATTCTACAAACCAGTCATAAAGGGGTCAACAAAATTGATGAAGGAAGGGAAGCATGTTCTTCTTGTATTAGGTAAGGATTTGAGTCATACTTTTGGGTATTCCAGAACAACTTTCTCATCAAGGTATTGGTACAATGGACGTGGGTGGAAATCGGAGAGGAAAGTCACTGATTTTCAATGTAGAATTGTGCCATTGCATGCATTACAAAAAAGGAGCATCCGAGTAAAAAATAAATTTGAGGTCATTAGAAGTGTTGAGGACTTTGCAAGAAAGTTTCAAGGATCAGTGCCAGAAACGTTAATGACTTGTGAATATAAGAAAGAGAAAATAACTTTGTTTACTGTTGAAACGGAGGCAGAATTTATTGTTTTTACTAAAAAGACACCATTGGAAAAGTCTGATTCCTCTGTTATTGAATTCGGATCTGAAATGATTGGGATGTTTAAGGGCCTTGAAAGCGCACCTTGGTTGACAGAATTAAATGATACATTCAAGGTTCAATTTTCCTCTTCTAAACTCAAAGCATCAACAAATACTTCATGGGATATCCACGTATACAGCGAAGACATATTGGGTGATGAATTGTCTACTTCCAGTGAACTTGTAAAAAGAGTTAATTTGAACATTGAAAGCTTGAAAACGCCATCTGAATTGTGTACAAAGTTAAATGAGTTTGGTGTCGATTACCTTGATGCAGATGAATA
Source organism: Prostheceraeus crozeri (assembly GCA_907163375.1). Lineage (NCBI taxonomy): Eukaryota > Metazoa > Platyhelminthes > Polycladida > Euryleptidae > Prostheceraeus > Prostheceraeus crozeri. Next base: position 165,751 of record CAJQUW010000362.1, read on the forward strand.
TCACTTTTCTTATGACCCACATAAGAAACGCATGATTGTAAAGGTAGGGAAGAACTCTCTTATCAATCTGGATAGCGTGTTAACGACCACATTGGGATTCTCAAAATCAACTATTTATGAAGGCACATCAATAGGTGATACAGCCCCATCACTAGAGCGTGATATAAGTAACTACCACTTCTGCGCACATTTCCTCTCTCATCCGTAAGGAAGCAACTAATCAATCGAGAATTTTTTAACACAATGTATCTACCAATCAGCCGAAATTTCATCAATAGAATTGACATATCAATTCATGATGACGCAGAAGAAGTAGTACCGTTCTGTGGTGGTGTTACTGTTTTGACCCTACATATTAGGTCACGAGAATAAGGCTCTACGCTATTATGCCTTCGATAGTTATTCAATAGTCATAATGACAGGCATTTACAGTAGACCATCATATCAGGGCGGTTATCCCGTGTTTGTTGGAGGTAGACGACAAGTTGGAGGAGGCATATTTGGTGCACTAAGACGTATGGTTCTTCCAACACTCAAAAAGTATGGCGTACCAATCATGAAGCGTGTTGGAAGCAGGGCTTTAGATTTTGGTGCAAATGTTGCAGCTGATGCGCTTCAAGGTGAGGATATCGGTGAATCTATGAAAATGCGCGCGCAGCAATCTGCCATAGACGCATTAGATGATTTAACAAAGACGAGACGTACAGTTCGGAAGAAGCGTAGGAAGTCAAGACAAGTTGGATCCGGTCGATTTACTAAGCAAAGACGCAGGAAAAGTAAAAAGCCGACTAGAGCAGCACGTTCTAAATCTAGACGTCTAGTGAAAACAAGAAAGCGCAAACGAAATTCCACAGCGACTAGAAACAAGTCAAAACGAAGGAAGACAACATATTGTAGAGCTAATACGATGCAGAGTATCAATTCGGCTTTGTGTTTCTTCGATTCTCCCCCTCATCAGACAGACATCATCTCCTCAACAATTGTAGACATAGTCCCCACAACAAATATCGATAGTAACCAGCAGCCTATTCAGTTTGATATACCTGCCAATCCTCAAGATTATATTGACTGTCAATCCATTGATTTAGAGTTGTGTATACAAATTAAGAAGACTGATGGTACAAATATCGATTCATCCAAGGATAAAGTGGGATTAGCAAATCTTCCAATTGCCAGTTTGTTCTCAGATGTGTATCTAATATTGAATGACAAACAGATTGAAGGAGGGGATCGAGCATATCCATATGGAGCACATATACATACAATGACTCAATTTCAAAAGCAAGCTAAACAGTCACACTTGCAAGTTTCTGGGTGGTATGATGATCAGCAAGGGAAATTTGATGATGTCTCAAATACAGGGTTGAAAAGACGAATGGATTTAACAGCGATTCAAAGAATTATACTTGAAAGGACCCGTCTATCTTGATTTCCTTCGTCAATCCAGATATCTGCTATCACAGGTTAAAATGCAAATAAAATTTATTCGTGCAAATCCTGAGTTCGCGTTAATGGCTTTTGGAGCTACAAACTATCAAGTCAACATAAGTACTGCCGTGCTCAATGTAAGGCGAGTAACAATGAACCCGTCAGTCATCAACGAGCATGCGACAGGATTGAGGAAAAACAATGCAATATATCCAGTTAATCACAGTTTGTTGACAAACTTCACAATTGGTGCGGGATCATCCTCACATGCCTACCCAAATCTTTTTCCCACTGCAATGCCAAAGGCGGTGTAAATCACATTTGTGGAAAATGAGGCATTCATTGGTGCTTTTGAAAAGAATCCATTCAATTTCCAACACTTTAATGTTAGCAAACTAGCACTCTATCAGGATGGGAAATTTGTATCTTGCAAAGCATATGAGCCTAATTTCAAAGATGGTAAATTCGCACGTGAATATGGTTCTTCTTTCACCGCCCTCAACATGTTTAATACAGATGATTCAAATGGAATTACAATGGATATGTACAAGAATGGCTACTTCTTCATTATGTACAACCTCACAGCAGATGCAGATCTAGGTGGTGAAAGCGTAGGAGTTACAAAGCCTGGAAATCTACGACTGGAGGTATCATTTGAGTCGCCTTTGAAGAAAACAATTACTTGTCTCATTTATGCTATCTATGATAGCAAAGTTGAGATAACAAGAATGAGAGACATGACTGTCAGCTATCAGAGATGAGTAACTTAAGCAACATAGAAATCTTGAGGAAAATGAGGAAAGCTCATCCCTACTCCAAGACAATATTTCTAAATGTCTTTTCTAGAGATAATTTACCTGATTCAATTCATTTCTATCCTTGTTCGCTTATCATCAATACGGATACCAACAATCTTCCCGGAAAACATTGGATTGCTGTATACATCAATCGTTATAAAGTGGCCGATTATTTTGACTTTATTAATCAACCTCGTTTACATGATATCGCATTATGGATGAACAGGTTCTCCTGGAATGTTAGGAAAGTGACATCGTTCCCACTTCAAAGTAATACATCTTTAATGTGCGGTGACTATGTACTCTATTTTGTCAACGAGAGACCATTGAAAAATAACTGTAAAAATGCTTTAGAACTATTTTCAAAAGACTGTGATAAAAATGATGTAATTCTTACTATATATGTCGAAACAGTTTTGAAATAAAGTTTTATGTTGTATCATTAACTTGTTCTCTTTTTTTTCCAAAACAAGGGTTTATAAGGAAAACAAAAACATGCTCATATTTCATTATCTATTCACATATATACAAAAACATGTTCATATTTCATTATCTATTCACATATATATAAAATCTACAATTTGGTTTTCATGAAACATTTTTTCAAATCACATATGATGGGAGGCACATCACTTATGTCTTTAATGCCGGTTATCACAATCTTTCCATTATGGAACACATGAACATGATATGGATGCCAGTTAGTCAATTGAGCTGCAGGAAATAACTCCACTTCATAAGTTAGATTATGTGATGATGTAACTTTACGGAAGTCATAGTGATAGTGCAATTCACATAACACGGTCATTGTCTTCACTTTCCAATCAGATAATGAATCACCAAGTAAATGTTCCAAACTTAAGTGTAGATATGAGAGATCACCCTCCATGACCCTTCCAATACATTGGATTGTTCCATTTGGAAAGAATAGGATAGTGAGAGATTTATCCTTCCTCTGAATCCTCCATGTTAACATTGAGGGTCTTCCAAGATGTAAGCTCGTTGTCGGCTTCAATTTGCGTTTTATCAGTAACCATTGTTTTCGGTTGGGTATATTCCTCTCGATCTCTTGTAGATTGAGTTTTGACTTTGCTTTTGTAGTTAACATCCGATTTACAATTTCCAACCGTTTGATGTCCTCCATCTTTAATGAATGACGTTATCTGTGGTAGTATCTCCCTTGTAAAGGTTTCCCATGTGACGTCACTGAAACGAAAAAATCGATATTCAACATCTTTCCGTTTTGGTGAACAGACGTATAGTTTGACTGATGAATCACACTTTATCCATACCTTGTCATCGACAGGAATCTTGATCCGAGTCTTATGGTTGTCAATGAGATCCAAAAAGTCTTTCAGTGAAGGCAATGAGTCAATACTAATGCAAACGCCACGATGTTTTCGAACACTATTTGCTATTGAATGACGAAATGCTATTCTTTTAGAATTTGTTATGTGAACTTTTTGAACTTCACCAAGTTTCCATGTTCTAATGTAATGAGGCATGTTCCGAAAGCTATGTTTCAAATTTAGGTTCAATGTTTGCCTAAAGTTTGTTATTTTATTAGCTCAACATATCGGAATGATGTTGAGTACAAATTCTTCACATATTCATTCACATTAGGACTACCTATTTATTAGTAATCATTTCTACATATCGGAAAGATGTAGAAATTTCAATTTTAGTAAGACTACTTATGTATTAGTAAGTGTTGCTACATGTCGGAAGATGCTGCAATCGCAAGATCTATTACAAGTGGAATATTGTATTGTTTTTTTATTTAGACTTATTCTACATCACCTGTGAAAGGAAGGCATCTCCTTTTCTTCGACGGTGGGGGAAGACCTAGGCTGTAGTGTCCATATGGTAATGATAAATTTTTATCCAGCCAACTGCGCTTATCCTCCCAAAGTGAAAGACCTCGCTTCCTAAATGATTTTGTGCTAACTATGTGATTTTTTGAATTTATAATTGTCATATCTTCAGTTGTATCATTCTCACTATAATAGACATTCCTATAGTCATTATGTTTCAATTTTTTAACTGCTGCTCTCTGAATTCCTTTTGCACGTTTGATGCTATGATCCGTAGAGTCTAGATATTTCATTGAATACATTTTCGGTTTTAGTAGGATCATTTCCTCAAGCAACTTTCCAGCACACTGATCCTTAAAACAACCTAATCTAGCTTTGTTTGTAGTTGAGTATAGTCGGTGGTGACTGTCATAGTTTGAAGAGTCGAACTTTTCACCGAAGTATAGAAGTATATCTTCCAGACGGACAGATGGTGATGTGTATAAACATAGGAAGAAACTGTCGGTATCACCTCCACAAAGCCGCGTTCTATTTATCAGTGGACATCCTTTTAGATCATTGTAATATAATTAATACATTTCCAACTTACTATAGTCAAGTACTGCTTGACCAACATATATTAATTTATTTAAAACTATTGAAGGTTTGTACATTTCCATACCAACCAGATCTTCATCAAATATTTTGTGTTGAACATAGAGAGGATGATTTGACAATTTCAGTAGTTGTTTCTCATTGTTGACTAGTTTAAATTTTTTCCTTCTCCTTACATTTTCCATTGTTTTACCATAAGGAATTATTTTTCAATTTGTAGAATGACTTTTCGAAGTCAGTGTTTGATTGAGCCCTCTTTAAAGAGTTCATATCAATGTATGTTTTTAACCAAGGCTTTTGTGTGAATTTTATGCCACTATGAATCTTCTTGATTCTCATGCCCATGGTCAAGTAAAATTTTAAAATTGAGTAGTGGACTACATAATTTTCCCTATCAAATTGATGGAGCAGAAGTTTCTTGATAGAAGAAAAATGTGTATTTGGTCTTACTTTTTCATATAGATTTTTCATATAGTGTGAAAACATTCTCTTTTCAATCATCTGCATTTCTGGAGCTAATGGGAAATCGGCAATGTCATCATGAATGGCTGCAGGATACTCTAAATCTAAATCAAAAATGTAGCCGATTTCACCATCATCATCTATATTTTGAACATTTTCTTCATTTAAAAAATTATCTAATTCCCTTTCATTCAACCATTTGAAATTTGAGTGGGGTAGATTTCTACTGAGTGAAGAACCGTAAAGGTTATTAACATCTAAGTAGGTCAAATGTCGACTTTCATGTTTATTATTTCCTAATTCTTCAATGCGTGCACGCGCTCGGTGAATGTTGGTGAAAGTCATACCCCCTCTAATTCCTCGTTCAAATAGATTGTACATATTTTCATCTTGTATGTAGTGTGGGGGATCATTGGAAGAGAAATTTAGTGCTGAGGTAAAGCTAAGATGTGGGAGACTGACAAAATGTACAGGGTCGACTTCATCATCACGTTGACTCAATGCTCTAAACACTTCAAATATGTCTGCCAACAATAAAACATCTAACTTCAGATATGCCAGCATGTAATTACCAAATGTGCTACAATTAAATTCAATCCATGCCTTGTTAGCGTGTTCATATTCACTATCGGAACAGTGCTCACGAGTAAGATCATTATAGAATTCAAATTGTGGAGGTAGACAGTCTTCCGTCAACGTGTTTAAGTTTTTGAAGTATGAATATGGAAACACTCCCTTCTGATATAAAACATTATCACTTTATTGTGGAAATTCTACCCTTAATGTCTCTACATGCTCATACGTTTGCAAGCCCTTGGCTAATTCACTCAAGGATGCACTTAGAAATTGATATGAGTCTAAAAATTTTAGTTTAAAGTATACTGTCTTCCCTTTGTATTCATTTACAGGACACTGGCGGATAAAGTTATATATTTTTCAGCAGTTGCTGCTACAACATCTAATTTCCAAGATTTCATTCTTCCAATCGCTTTATAGCAAACGATGTGACTATCATAATTTTTAAAATTGTGGAAAAATATGGGAGCTCCCGTCTGTTAAGTCTTAACCGGAGATTGCATTTCCTACATAATGTTTGCCTATATCGTCCGGTGATATGATCATGATCACGAACTTTTATGACTTCATCGCTGAATTTCGATTTACATTTGTTGCAACATTCTGCATTCTCATGGCGTGCTTTTTCATCCGCTGACAGTGACATTGGCTGCCTAGTTGTTGCACATTGGTTGTCATATAAGTCTTGGGCTACAGTTTCTAAGTGGTGTAAGAAACCAATAATGCAATTTTCTCCCTCAAAGAGGTAATACTTGTTTTCAAATTTTGATTGAAGGGCATTATGCCAGACATGATAAGCTCCAATGGCCGCATGTTTATGTATTTTATTATCAATGTAGCACTCTATACCTGCATAAATTACTAAAGGAGGACTTAGTTGATATTCCATGCTACTTGTTAGTACTTTTAGATCCGATGGCATTTTTTCTATTTGTGCTTTTCCTCAAATACAAAACTCGAAGTGTCGTGCTAGTGTTGTTTTATATGTGAATGACTGAGTGCATCTTTCGCAGAAGTATTTATGTCTTTTTAAAGTTCTCCTATACAATCTTGACAGCTTTGGAATTCCACAATAGTGTGCTGCTCCATTGTTTAGAATTAGCAAAATATTAACCGTTTGCCTACCATAAAGTTACTATTGTAACGAACACCTTTGAGTCCATTTTCATAAAAGTGAATGTTAATTTTAATATCATTATTTTTCTCAACTTTTGGAATATCTTTGATTGATACTGGTGTGGAAATGCCTTCCATATTTAGCTCAGATGTCCACTCACTATATGATTTTACTTCATTCCTTGAATAAGGTACTTCATTATAATGCAATATTGATAAAACTGCATATAGGAAGCAATCATTTGCATTTGAATTAACATTAATGACAGCTTTAGAGTTTTTTAACTTCTTTGGTAGAGGAAATGATTGTCCACCTGACAGTATTGGACTTGTTATTACATTGAACTCTATATTTTGTACATCATCTATAATCCAATTGCTACCCTTTTTTGTGAAGGCTTCAATATGATTTATTAGACTATTTAGATGATCCTGAAACCAAGCATCATAGTCATAAATATAGTTTGAGGATGATGAGGTAAAGTGTGCGAGAAAAGTTTCTTCTTCTTGAGGATTAGAACGGACATAACGAATTTGTGCAATCAGACGACCGCGCAATTGATAGCTCCTTAGTAAGTCAGACACTAAATTCACTAACATGGAACGCATGCTTTCTAAGAATGATGTTATGTCCACAGTAGGTGTTGTTGGTGTGATATCATACACACGTGCATGGCCATTGAGTGCGCTTTCGCTGAGACTAACAGTTCCATAGTTATTATGCATATTCATTTCACTATTTGTATTATGTAAATTCATATGCTGTCGAAATCTACTTATAGAGTTATACGTTTTGCCACACCGAGAGCAGTATTGCATAAAGTTTTGTATGTTAGTTGAAGCGCTGGTTGTTGGCTTAGAAGTAGATCTATTTTGATTATTTGAATTTGACTCTGTTTTGCCATCATTCGGTTTATTATTGCATACACGTTTATGCCTCTGAAGATTATCTATCCTATTCGTCTTATATGGACACTTGCTACATTGATACGTTTTTCCTAACTTACAAAATTTTTCATGACGTTGCAAATTGCCTATGAGAGTAAATACTTTTTCACACTTGGTACAGACAACCATGATTATTGATGAGGATTGAAATTAGCAAGCCCTTATATACATCTACCATCTAATGACGTCAGCGTCATCACCAGCCAATACCATATGTTCCGATCTGTTGTAAAGAGAAAACATAAAATTTAAAGCAATCTATTTTTTTCCAAAAGTAAAAAGAAGTTATAACTTGATGCATTTCACAATGCCACTGTGGTATAATTTCAAGTGGCTACAGCTTTCACTGCAGCCACCCAAATCGTCCATTCGCGTCAGTCTAAGTCTACGGATGGTATTATTGCTGCACTCGACGTGGACTAAGGTCTCTTTGTCGTGTCGTTGGCTGTTAGTTTCTTGTGAGGCCAACAGGAGGTTTGATTGAGTTATGTTTTGTAAGGACTCAACCAAACCTCTGTTGTCCTCCATTAACTGAGCCTCACGAGCCTCGGACTGTTTCAGTCGCTCTTGACACCGCCGTAACTTGCTTTCGATGCTTTCGAAAGCACGCCTTCAGTCGGTCGCTCCTTCCCAAAAAGACGCTCCAACTTCTTCTTCTCAACTTTGGAGGTTAAGTTAATCCCCTTTCTTCCATTTAGTTGAGCACAAGGGGTGTGCTTGGCTATGAAAGCTTTCGCGGAGTCACTATTCACCTTTGCATCGCTCTTTTCATACCTCTTACACGTAAGACAGTAGAGGTAGGTGCAGTCCTCTCGGAAGGAGCATTCCTTATGCCCGCTTTTGTTCGCATGTCGAGCGGGCAGTTCACAAGTCTCACAGAAATGGGAGATGAGACGTTGCCGTGCGATGCTTTCTTGTCGAACCACTTCTGTAGAGGATAAAAAAATTTTTTTATAATTTAATCTCTTTTTAAATGAGAAATCATTTATGTACCATCTTCAAAGCTTTATTAAGTACTAGATTAATATTTAACGAATCTTAAGAAGAAATAAATTCATGGATGAAATAGAAACTGAGATTCGAAAGTTTAATTTCATTCGAAAGGGTTTGTTCATAAAAAGACATGAAATTTGGAAGCAGCTGATTAATCATTATTTAATTTCATAATAATAACAGAATGAAAATGAGATTTCAAAAATTCGAACCACTTCTCAATTGGTTTAATTAAACAAGCTTGAATTTTATACATCTGTTAGCAGATGACAGACTGAATATCTAAAATGGATGAAGGCTTTATTTAGGTATCTTTTATTTATAAACAAACTGTGAAAATCTTGTTGATTTAAATACACTTACATTTAAACTGATATATTCATGTCTCTCGCTCAATGACTTAATTTAGGATGAAAAATTAAAAAAAACATGGTTAATAATATAACATAAAGGGTTCCTATCCTAAAACCCAAGTTTCTATATTTAAAGCTATTTGGTTATAAAAACCTAATAATGTTCCTACTACCGAATATCCTATAAAGTAGCACAACATGACAATGAAACTCACTTCAGAATTGTAATAAGAACCGGAGAACGGAGGAACGAAGAACGACGTCTGCTATGGACACTGAATTATTTGAAAATGAGTGAAAATTCGTTGTGTGCAACTTCTTTATATATGAAATTGACAAAGCAACTATGAACAAAGACCTTATGACATCACATCCTGGAATTGGTACGGTCAAACAAAATTGATAACTCAAACAAGAATTGGAACAGCTGGTTTATTTTTAACCTTAGAAATGGAAGTGCCATCATATGTGTTGAAAGATTTCTACATGTAAACAGTAGAGTGAATTCAAAGTAATATGAACTGATGGACTGATGTATTATTTGATATATATGTTATTATTAATAGTCATATAATGATTCATATTTGAAGATATAAAACGTGTGATTTGAATAGAACATTAAAATTTGAATTAAGCGCTAAATTTCGAAAATTCAAATTTCGCGCCAAAATGCGAATAATCAAATTTAAACACTTTTCGAAAATTTGAATTTCGCGCCAAAATTCAAATAATCAAATTAAAATACTAGGGTTAAGGGTTAGGGTTAGGGTTAAGGTTAAGGTTGGGGAAGCAAGAAGAATATCTATGGCACCCGGAACCCATGGGTAAATAAATTTTAGAGTCCGCGAAGCGCACTCGAAAATTTATTCACCCTATAATCCGAAAAATTTCGAGGGCGCGAAGCGCCCGAGAAATTTATAGGCCCCCCCGCGGTGTATGAAGTGTATGAAGTGTATGAAGTGTATGAAGTGTATGAAGTGTTTGAAGTGTATGAAGTGTATGAAGGTCGAAGGTCAAGGTCAGGTCTAAGGTCAAGGTCAAGTGTAGAGGTTTGTACATTATGGTCATTTTTAGTTGTAAAACTTTAACTTTGAAAATTTGTAAACTTAGTCATTTTTGTAAAAAAACTTGGAATTTTTTAAGTTGCATACAAATGCATACAACTAGGATTTTTTCATCAAATGGGTACATACAATATATCATTCGAATGCTCTTTTCATGCTGATTCTAATAGTGTATTGTATGACACATGTATGACATATAACTAGAGAGCTACATGTATTTAAAGAATGGGCTAAAAACTTAGTGAATTTAAAAATTCAACATTTGTCTGCTTGCATACAGTTGCATACAACTAGGATTTTCCCATCGAATAGGTACATACCTTATATCATTCGAAAGGTCTTTTCATTCTCATTCTTATGGTGTCGTGTATGACACATGTATGATATCCTGGACTGCTACAAGCATTTTAAAATTAACAACATTACTGTTTCTTTAAAAGTTATATGTTCCTATTTATTGAAGTCTAATTATTATTATTTAATTTTTATTATTAATTTATTTAAGTTGAAGTCTTCATATTTGATTTTTTTGTTTCAATTCAGTTATTCAACATCATTAATTGTAGATAGTTATTCCCCTTTCCCATTCAGACCTTAATTGAAGACCGATTTTTGAAATGATAAAACAAGTCTGTTCATATATACAAATGAATATTAAATGAAGAGATTAAGAAAACACACTAAATGTCATCAAGGTAAGGAAAGGGTACAAGTTTTTTCAAGTCCACTTGCACATGGATCCTGGTCTTTTTGGGCGCACAGGGACAGCGACGTGGTGTGTCAAGGTCGATGACCGAAAATTCGAGAGCGGTTGTGAGGTTCCGCTCGTTCGGCTCCATTCGCATGAAGACCCGTTTCGTGTGGTATTTTTTTGGCGCGTTCTTCACTTTGACAGTGACCCTTCTATAGAGTGGCGTTCGTATGGACTTCTTATTCATGTGACGCATCGTCTCGATTGATACGTCACTATCCTCACCATCATCACTCGAGTAGTCGGGTGAACACATGGCTTGGGTGAACACCACCGGCTCGCTTGGTGTTGTCGATCGCTCCATCAGAGATTGGGGAGGTGTATTGGTACGTTCCACTGGCGAAGTGGTACGATCAGCAGTACCGTTCTCAACTGCGCTTTCTGTTTGCGATCCATTATGACTTGTAGATTTAAAATAATTGTAACTTGTAAACGTGAGGATTAGAACCTTTGATAAGAATTGGTACAAACCTCGGACTTATATACTTTTTAAACAAAGGAAATCCTAACAGCCAATCAGAGAGGTACCGAACTTCCCTAAAGAATATAGAACTATATAAAGGATGTCATTGTTCCAAACTGTTAAGTACTTATCCTCAACGTTCCATAACAAGAAGCATGTCCTCAAAGCCATTATTTTATTTTCAAAATGACAGCCAAGTCATTATGGGAGGTCAGTTGGACATGACCATGCATCTGTCTTGCGGCTGCAAAGTGGCCCTGTGGAAGACCTTGACTGTGTCAGCACTTCAAAGGCGGAATGGACTACCAGTGAAGTGTCCGGTACACGAGTGCGATCATGACTTTAGCAACAATAAAACATTTCATGAATGGTGTGATGACTTCCTAAAGATCATGGAGTCGCCTGAGGGACGTGATCTACACCCATCATTTATTTTTCATGCTTAAATTAAACTTACATTGTAAATCTCTTGTCTTTTTCACTTTAAACATAGTTCTGGAATTGGTTTTCTTATTGGGGAGCAACTAAATCATAACTGCACATTAAAGTTTCACATCTAAATAGTGCTACATTTAAAATAATTGTCACAATAGTCGCAATTGAGCAAACCCATTCAAAATCAAACAACGGACGTCTATCGGTACGTACCCAAGTGCTCAGAACCAAACCACACAAGTTCGATCATAGACGTTCCGAAACACAGTGTACTCAACCGATTGTACCAAACACATGTACCTATCCAGTAAAACAGATCTCATACAAGTTCCTATTCATAACACTGAATTATACATGTACCTATCCATGTACCTATTGATAACTAAATTATACATGTACCTATCCATGTACCTATCCCTCGCAAGTAGGGCACAGTTTTCACTAGTAGCCTATAAATTTACGTCAGAAGCAATGCCATTTGAAAGATTATAGAACTTAAGTTTCTTAAGGATTATAGGAGAAAGGCGCTTAAAATCTTTCAATTGAGATTCTTTGAAATTGCCCAAAGTGTGGGCGGTGCCCATTGCACCCTTGCAAAGGGTTGCCGTGTACTATAGCTGCACGTACTGAGGTGTTAGTAAAACGACGCTATGTGATCATCCAAAGACATGAACGTCTATTTCATAGTTCGTCCGTACGGGAGGTTAGTCATAATTGTGTGAAAAAAACAATCGCTCCCTTTGTTTGACGTAAATCTATTTTAAAAAAAATTTTCAAAAAATCATCCGACGCGTTTCGTCAATCCGACAGTCGGATTGTCGGACGACTGTCGGATTGACGAAACGCGTCGGGTGATTTTTTGAAAATTTTTTTTAAAATAGATTTACGTCAAACAAAGGGAGCGATTATTTTTTTCACACAATTATGAACGTCTATGTACGGGTAAATTGGTGAATCGTCAGGGATTAAAGTATTGAATTCCAACACACCTTTTATTCAATACAGTTTTGCAGATAACGTGAGCTATATGGTTGCCACAAAATGATTATTGCATCTACAACACTTCATTCCATAGAGTAAATATGTTAGGTAGAGTAATAACTCGACCGTATTTACTAAATCCCCAATGTGTATACACTTTCGATTTTATTAAATGAACTCAAAGGAGAAACAGTCGAAATTGTTGCCAAATGTGGGATATGCTCATTTATGCAGTTTTGAAGAAATTACAATAGAATTGAGTGATCATGATAGCAAAGCAGAAGGAAGTGATGTTATTTTGCAGATCCTCTGTGTCTGACTGCGTTGGTGAGGTAATGTTTGTTAAATTGGCAACTCGATGACCTTCTATTGCTTTCATGCTGAACCTCAAGAGAATCTTCTTAAGCGTGATCATAGGCAACAGCTGCCACTGGCATGGCAAAATCACACATTCAAAGACAATTATTTCATTTAACTTTGAACAATGTATCCACATCACAATTCAGATTCAAGAAATGAAACATGAATTTAGTAAATCATAAAATCAAGCCGGTCAAAATAATACTAAAACTTGAAATTTCAGCCAAGAAAGCACGGATAATATCGCGACTTCTTCATGAAGACTTCCATTATAATGCAGAGTATGAAATTCCTATGATAATCAGCTTGATTTCCGCTTAGTTGCGATGATTATTAGGAAATTTTCATTCCCTTTGATATCCAACTTGTTTCATACTACTTATATAGGAGAGTCATCTCGACAGTATATAAATTTGCAAATTTTGACATTTTTCAAATGTGTTCAAATAATTTTTTTGGACCACGGGAACGCAATCTCCGCAAAAAACTGAATCTTTTGATATAAAAATTTTCACTGTATGCAGATACTTTTTTGAGTCGACACTCTACCTATATATCCCTACTCTATGCCTTATTCTGATTTGCATCTTTGATTTGTAAAATTGTAATTTGTATTTCTAAAATTTTAGGTGAAGTTTGCCATAATGTGAAAACTGAGCCGATTCTCACATCCCTTGCACGTGAGACTTTTGATCTCTCTGCAAATTCTTCTCCTGCTGCTAGAGCAGATGTTCCAGCGCAAGGTTCCGGGCAAACTGTATTTTGTGATGTTCGGGTGTTCAACCTAATAACCAAAAGCCATGTGACCCAGAATCTTACAACTGTACATAGAAGCAATTAAAACGAAAAAAGAGGCAATACAAACAAATAATTCTGCTAGTATAACACGGCTCTTTCACGCCGTTCATTGGAGGTCTTCCATGACTGCTCAAATATCTCCGCTGTATAGACGAAAGCATCGAATTTGTGAGCCTCCAGAACTGCTCCATCATCTCCAGTTATGCTGTAGACAAATGGAGCGAGCGTCTTCAACCGACGAATGTGGTGGATTTGTGAGCCCCTGCGAACCGCTCCTCAGACAAATGGACAATTTGCTTGGCATAACATTCATCTTATCTTTATCGATAGAGCAAAACAAATCATTAGGAGATAAGACAGATGCAGCATTCCCGTAGCATTCAGTAATGTTTGAGAGGAGTATTTACTTTGATGTCTACCAACTCGAGATATTACTGGATGCCGTTTATCAACAAATGATGTTTCCATGCCAATACATAATCCTTCAGATACTTGTTTATCTTCTTAAAATTGAATTTTCTTTCGCCATGTAGATTTCACCACTTTGTGATGTGTTACTAATGAGCTTCAAATATAGTAGTACAGATACTAATAATTACCTATCAAAAGAATTGAATTTCTGAAATTTACTTTTGGAACGAATTGCTTTATCATCAAGAATGAAACGGTGAAAGTTGGCCTTCACATGATAATTTGACAGTAAACACTATTTACCTTAACTAACCTGAGAAATCTCCACTGCTTGAAACCTCTTTTTCTTTACTACTTGAGCAAAGGCGGGAGCGCCACTCACATCGCTTACCCTGCCTACGTCCCCGCTGCTGCAATTATCTGCTCGCTTGCTTAAATCTCTATATGGTGGACCCAACATCCTTTGCTGATTTGCTATTATATCATGAACGATTTGCTGATTAGCGTAATCAATTGGGGGGGGATGAGTCTAATTAGGCTATTGAATATCCATGTACGTGTAGGATTTTCATAATGGGAAAGATGGTCCCTTCATTCACTTGCGCAACTACATAATTACATGTACTCTACAAGCATCTCGTAAATGAGGTCCATCAAATGCATGTTTTCAAACGTTTAAAGTGAAAGGAGTACGATTTCCCTTGGAAATTCACCCTGACTCGCAGTTGACAAGAAGAAGTATTCTTTTATCAGTATACAGCGTCAGATTTCTCTAGAGAAAAGGATTCAATGACAACTGATGCCATGAATCCTACTCCTGTTTCACATCGAATAATTTTGCTTTCAATATTTCTGAACAATTCAATTTCCTTGGATATTACATAATTCATATATCCATTATCGCTCTTTTCGCAACCGTTGGATTTTTTCTTTTAAATAGTTTAGGCAACAAAAGCAATGACATATTGTGCATGAAAAGAAAATTAATGGGATTATTTTGACATTAAAATGAATACAAGGAATATCGCTAATTGACTGGATTTTTCTGAAGTATCATATGGACAGTATTGAATTACCTGTTATCTCATTGCAAAGAAAAGGCGTATAAATTGCACAGACTTGAAATTTTTTTAAAACCGAATTTATCAATGGACAACTCAACGTCGACTTTCAATCAAATATTTGGAACGTTTTGGGCAAGTTTTGGCTTCACTATCATTATCATTGGTGTACCGATGAACAGCATTGCCATGTTCACTATGTATTATTTTCCATCTATGCGAAAGACCACACGAATCTTATTTTATACAATTTCAATATCAGATACCTTAGTGCTGATATGGCCAGGAGTACTTGCCTGTCTGGACGTTGGTGTGAATCGTGCTTGGAAAGGTTACAGCAGATTAGAATGTGTGTTAAGTAATCTGTTGCGAAATTGGTCTCAAGCATTTGCGGTATGGATTCTCTTTTTGATTAGCTTGGAGCGTTATATTTGTGTCAGGTTTCCGACAAGGAAATCCGCCTTTAATTCCATCACTGGAACTATTCTTTTGATTGTCGGTATTGGAATTTTAAATCTGGCAATGGTATATAATATATTTGACATGAAACAAGAAGGCGGTGTTTGTATCAATAAATTCTTTGTCAAACATTCAATTATTGTCTTAACTAATCCAATATTGACCAAATTCATCCCAATTATTCTTACGGCAATATTTAGCTTTCTGACTATGTTGAGAATCAAAAAGGTACATGGAAATGTGAACCAATATGAAAATGAGACGCTGGCAAGTAGAACTCTTCATGCGACCAAAATGTCAGTTGCTGTCAGTTTGTTCCAAGTTTCAGTGGTACTGCCAATGATTATCTTATTCATAGTCACTGTTGCCGGATTTTTTCCTGTCCCCATGGACGAGCGGGTGTATGTGTTTCGCTGCCTTGAGATCCTTACACATACTTGCCATGCATCCAATTTCTTTGTTTATTGGTTGGTCTGCACTGGATTTCGTCAAGCATTTCGCAAAGCAATGCCCTGTTGGAAGAATCAAGTAGACATAAGCTCTAATGAATGACCGACTCATGCAGTAGATATTTCGTTGTTTAATTATTCACCGATCCACCTGTCCAGATTGATGTTCAATTTGTGTACTTACATTATCCATGTATCTAGCCGGTGTTGTAGTGCATGAAAGACGGAACGAAGAGAATTTTTTGTCGTATCATACACTAACGTCTTACTTTGTCAAAGTGTGGAGGAAGCATTTTGGAATGATGTGTCTGAGCATGGTCCACGATGTGAACAAAAACGGAATTTCAATGTATAGGTTGAACAGCAAAAACAGTCTTTCATCGTTTGTGGATTGCTTTTTCTAAATGCTGCAATTATTATGATTCTATCAGGTTTGAAGAATTCACATTAAATGCACCTGTCTGATTAACTCAAAACGTAGCAGTGACGGAGCATTTTCGCCGAAGGGATTTGGATCTTCAAGCATTGGTTGAACTGGCTGTTTTTTGTTGGATTGCATTTTTTCAGTGGAATTAGCCACTTCAATTTAAAGAAGTATCATCAGGGTGGAGAATAACATGTTTAATTGAAAAAGACATTTTTTACTCTTCTTGCATTCGATTGATGCAAACTGTAGGCTTATCAACTTTGTCAATAATGAAATCAAACAACCTGGTTTAAACACAGTACAATAGAAAATGAAGTCGTATCCATCAAGATGCGGCAAGATGTTCTTCGAAATCGTGATAGGTAACAGAAGTGACATGAGAATAATTGTTTATATTCTGTTCCTTTGGTATAAACAAATTATGTTATTTGCAAAGTATTCGCTGTCATTGAATTACATTAAAGAGAGATCTAATAGGCTTTTGAAAATGTGGGTTATGCTCTAAACAAATTGTCCAAACCTCTATGTATTTATATGATAAAATGTATTTTGTAATAAACAGGATTGTTTAAAACGATGAGAAAACACACTGATGAGAATATTATTTACAACAAATATTAAAGAAGCGATGTGGCATGGTTTTTGTGTAGAGTTTCAACCATTCGTCTTTGTATAGATATCGATGTGTTAATGTATTAATTGATTGTTATGAAATGTAATTATAATTCGACACGTTTCGCAGATAAATTGATTTCACAAATTTGGCAGGTCGTTTTTGCTTCTTTACTGAATACTGATTTAGATAATGCGACTATGCACCATCATCCCATCATATTTTAAGACATAGTCTACTAGAAATGTTTATCATGAACTAAACACCATGATTCGTCTTAAGAAATAGTAAAGTGATGCTGAAATAACTATGAAAAATAATTTCGAAACAATAAATCCATTTATCCCTGTTATGCAGCGAATCTTTTGCAGTGTATCTGTTCATTTGTTTGTAAAGAAAGCGCATTTGTCGCCTTGTCTAGAGTAGAAGTCTCTAGAGATTAACAGTATACTCCGAGATTACTGAGCAATTTTGCATTGGTCAATTACATCGTTTTAATTGACGTTCGAGAACTGATCTGTTGAATGGATAATGATACAATTTCCTGCAATCCGAGAGATAGTTTGCTATCAAAACTCATTTTCACCCCTGTGTTGCTCTTCTTACTTCCCTTGCTGTCAGTTTCCGGGTGGAAAATGTAATGTAGCTGAGAATGTACGGGGAAAGACGGTTGTGGAGTCTGGAAGTTGACACCTAGTTTACTTGTTATTCATCTTCCCCTCTTTGAATTGAAGTTATACAATACTGAGATATCGAGGCTTATGGCTTCTAGGAGACCTATCAAGTTCGCATTTGCTTCTCTTCTCGGAGGGGAAATTTGATTAATATTGTTCCTCTGATGCACTTTTCCGGTCAGCAAATTAGATTGGGGGGGGGGGAAAGGATGTCATAACACAGGTGTTATGATACTAAGTCCCCCTATGTTTAATTTTCAGGGCGGGGGAAACACAGATTCAAGCTTTGTATGTCATACAGTTGCCCCCGGGAAACAGAATATCTCAACATAATCAGCATATTCATTTTCCGGATACTTTGATTTCCCTCTCCTTCCGTGCCTAGAACACTGGCAACAAATGCTTTAAGTCATTCAAAACTCATTCTCTTTGTACTGTATATTAAATTTTGGAAACAGTTTGTTTGTACTGGATGAAGATATCGGACAATTATAATCAAAACTCATAGATATAGGAGTTACCATAGATTGGTCTCTGCTGAAATTTTGGGTTTCTACATTTCACGCGAGTTTGTGATCTTCAACAAAACTGTCAACCAAATGGGTGGTAGATGTGTCATTGATCAGTTTCAATGAGCATGTCTTTCAAATCAGTATAAATTATCTGTCCCTGTTACAGTAGAGTGGGGTAAGACGCCCCCCTTAAGCCAGATTTGACTGTTCAGTAGCTATGGCACTTCTTTCTACCAGATATTGTCATAATGAATTATTTCAGTGTATGTACTAGTTAAATGGACAAGGACTATAGCTAGAAATTCCGAGAATTTTTTCGTTTTTCAAAAAGTACCCCCCTTTAGGGGGCAACCCACTCAATAACTTTCAAAATTATTAAATATCTTTAAGAAAGCTTGCATGTTAGGTCAATGTGATATGATCATCTAGTAAAACTAAGGCAACCTATCTTCTAGTTATTTATTCTTTAGCAAACAGGGGCCTATAGAAAAATATAAGGCCGAAACACCATCACTATTCGCATATTTCACAAATATGACTTGGCTGATTGTCGGCAGTACATTCCTCATGGCAACCTGACTGCAATGTATGCAGTGTATCCACTTTTCGCGTTGTCGGCTATTTGAATGCATTTCGTTGCATACCATGTATACACTTATCAAATCTCAACAGATGTAACCACCACGAGACATGTTTCGGCCTGTTGGGCCTCGTCAGTCGTGGGTAGGTTTGAACTTACGACGTTGGGGCACGTTAGAGGACGTGCAAGCATGCCCTCTAACCACAAGCGCGAATTAGCCAGGAAGGCACTGCTTTAATGTATACATATTCTGAATCGTCTCTTGGGACTGACTTGGTCTTCATCACTGTACGAAGACCCAGTGGCAGACGATATAGAACTACTATATTTTTTGCCTCTACGTGCTGCTTATATGGAGATGACGTGAGGGATTGCGCCCTTTCTGCTCTCCGCTTCCTTGGACGCTGTGGTTCTAGTTTTCATAGCCTACGTCAACGCGCATGATACTTGTGATTGCATACCCAGCTCGCGCGCACACAAAACAACTGCACTGATTAAATGCAGTAGTTAATCAATGCATGGACAATAAAGAAATAATCGTGAATTTGACTTGAATTCAATGCCAGTAACATCAGGAGATATGAATCAATGCCGTTGATAACAAAAAGCGTAAAACGTATTATGAGGGTAAAACGCCCCCGGGGAGGCGTCTCATCCCCAGCTGTATCTTTTTCTTCAACCTGTTTTCGAATGAAAGCGTTCAACTAAATCAAGCGAATATTTAAATGATATCTAGTCATGCGTAAGCTTAATTTTCCTGCATTAAGGATATCAAAATGATGTATCATTGCTTCATAATACTTCATTTAACTTCAAAAAAGTTACATCAAAAGTATCGAAAATGAGAAAAGCAGCATTTTTTTCTAAACTAATGATGAAGATTCAAGGATTTTTGGGTTCCAACCCTGAGAGGGGTCAAATGTTCTGCATCAGATTTTACTTCTGAGAAATCGAGGGGGTCTTTTTTCCTCATTCTACCCAACATATTTAAACCACTTTGATTTAAACATATTTAAGCCTGTTGTCTTTGATTTCATTGCACATCTAGCTAGTACCATGGTGATTCTGACCGATTTGAATGTTTTCGAATATCTTCAATATGGAAGATATCCAAATGGATCAAGAATAAGAAAATAAAAAAGATAAAAGATTGATGACCAGGACGAGGAATAGTTCAATAGCAACAGGACAACGTATTGGGAGCGTCAAAATGTCTTATCAAGCGCATATGAAAGAAGGCCAAGAGGTCGATTAAAAAGGAGAAGAGCATGTTGAAACGGTAAGTATGCCCACTCAGTGAGGACGAGTAGCTCGAAAAGATGATTGAATTGCATGGTTCTCTTACTTTTCGACGAATATGACAAAAAGCATTAAGAAATGTGTTGCAGTTTGTCAGCCAGTGAACAAGAAATTTACAAGTCAGGCCAGGGAGTTTTTTTCTATTCAAGTAGAAGAACCTCATGTTTCTAATTTATAGCCATTGAGTGTTTCACATCTTTGCCATTATCTCTATAAGTGAATACGATCATCGTGGTTGTGACCTGTAAATTCGCCACGTTTGTCTTCACATGTCCCACGAACAACATTCGAGCGCCTGCTGCCATCGCGTCCTTCCTATACGAACTTTTTTTGCATGCTTGGCTGGCCTCAAATTCTGCTCTCCGATAAAAGTCACGAAACGTGCAACAAGAATGTCGAGACACTTGTTTCGATGATAGACGATCAGCTTTGATGGACGATCTTCCGAACGAAGATGTCAGGAGATTATTGGAGACACGAAACAAGGCTCATCAAAGGTTCAACTCCACAATGACGACAAAAAATAAAGAAGGAACATGAGAACATGATCCGTCAACATCGTAGAAGGAATTCGTCGCCAGAATTCAAAGTAGGCGACAAAGTGCTGTTAAGGAACAAGAAAAGGGATGACCGGAAAGGCGGTAAGCTTGCGACCACATGGAGTACAAATGTGTACACCATTGACAATGTCAGAGGTATAGAAATGCTTACCACACTGCCGACAATGGAGAGACTGCTTCCCATTCCAATTTTTTATACTTCCTCCGCAGCTGCAAAAAATTTCCGCAGTCTAATTTTGACGAGAAAACCATCAAATCTCATAATGAGTCAGACCGTATAGTTAAATGACCAATTTCCATGTGTTCATGATTAGCCAGCCTACTTCATGATATTATTGGTGTTAGTTTCATGATATGAAGGTTAAACTCATTTTCAACGAGCTGTTTCTCACCCATCTTCTAACCAATAGTTCAGAAGTCCATGTGGCAATGATTTCAAAGAAAATGGCACTACCTTTTCGCATATTTCGTGACCATACCGGAGCAGTTATTTCATCGTAGAATTACGTTTTTTGATGTTTGCTAAATTCTGTTTGAGCTAAAATCAATTTTATCGCATGAAATCAAGACTAGTACCACTATGTAAAATTTCATACCCCAAGGTTATCTTACATATATAGTAGCCATTAAATATATTTCCACGAGATGAATTTTTCGCAGCAAAAAGGTAAAATCGCAGAGATGAGTCGTCAAGGAATACATTTGACTTGGATGCCAACGAGTTTTTACATAGGGGCTTACCTGATACAGACTGAGAAGCCAAAAATTTTGTTATTTCACATAGCTCTAACTGAGCTCATTAACAATAGAATTACTTGAACCAATTATTCCGCGATTACAAAACAGAATGTTACTTCAATGGAATTTTTTTTTGTTCTTTATCAAAAGAGTTCTTGATGGCATTTGAAATCGCTTTCGCAGTCTCCTGGTCATTTATTTTTCCTTGTCTTTGATAATTCATTTCCTTTTTGTTTTGATTGCCTGAAATTTTTGTTAGCATGCTGTCAGCATCAAGTTCATTTCCTCCTGATCCTCTAGTAAATTTTCTTTCCGTTTCAGTAATTCGCTCTCTTTTGATTTTAGTTCATTTAGTTTTCTTGACTTTCCAATTCCTCCGCTATCTGTTTTTCAATGATTTGCCTCTTTCGATTTCCCTTTTTCTTGCATTTTCCTCCTCCCATGCAAGATTCAATCTTTTCTCATAGGCAGTATGTGCTCCATTTGCGGCTTACTAACAAACTAAGATAGGCTGCCTGGTATAGTCCATATATTGATATAGGGACTACCGCACGATATTGAACGGAACAGTTGTTTCACAGAGTATAAACTGGATACGTGAGAAACTAAATTAGTTTGATTTAGCTTGTTATGGGAAAAGTCAGGTTAGTGCACTTCGAATGAACAATAATATACAATAGAAACTCAATAAATACTTAATAAGTGTAGGGCTGTTGAAAGCGTTCACGCCGGTCATCGGGTAATATAAAAGAAAGAAGTAATACTTAGATGGCGTACCGAACAATAAAACATATTTACAATCTTTATACAAGACATACCAGAAAAGAATAAACATAGAAGGGGTTCATCAGCAAAATGACCAGCTAGGTCGCGTTTCGGGTCCTTTAACATTTTGTACGCTCAAACCTTAGCTGGCGGACCCCCGCCAAAAAGGCGGACCCCACACATGACTTAACAATGATAACACTCTTGAATGGAGCCACACAAAATACAAAATTCTCTGGCTGACTGCAAACCAAATTTAAACAAAACTAAAAAATGCTTTTTCAACAGTCTCTCCATACATTTGATTAACTTGCAGGCTTCATATCCGCGTTTCACAAAAACTTTAAACGTACTTTTAACTTTGACAATGGCATACGGCAGATGAGAACATATCCTGAGGTAACGAAGAACTTGACTGGCAAAGACATTCGCACCCATATGAAGAGGAAGAAGACTGTCGGGAAAAGTGAAAACAATAACATCAAAACAAAATTGCTCAACCTTGTGAAAAACTGATGTATGTAAACCATCACTCCAAATATTAAGCTTGATATCGAGATATTCTACTGAGGTGTTATCCGTCTCATTTCTCTCAGCCTTCAAATCCGCGGGATAAATCTTAGTCAACAAAGTGTCAAAATGTTTATAATTGAAAAGACATATATCATCGATGTAACGTGTGATGCAAGACATCAATCTAGCTAATCCGAATTTCTTGTTCGACATTAAAGATTTCATAAAAACGAATTCACAGTGGCACAAAAACAAATCAGCTAACATAGGGCTGCAATTGCCCCCCATAGGAATGCCCCTAACCTGCTTGAATGCCAAGCCACCAAAAACAACGAAAACTTCCGAAATAACAAACTTAATTGCGGACTTCAACATTTCCAAACTAAAACAGTGATAACCCTTGTACGTTTTACCAGCGAAAAAAGTTTTATTAAAACCAACACAAAGAAATTTTCTCGACGTGGAGTTAAAAACTAGCTCCAACAAGCTAAACAAATGTGCACATATGTCTTCATGATTGATGTTAGTGTACAATGTGGAAAAATCGAATACTTGAATTGAAAAGACATTATTTTTATTATTTGCAACGTTCAAAAATTCTTCAGTAGACTTAATGCTCCAAAAACATCGGAAGCCACTATTCTTCTGTATTGTTTCACAATAAAGTTAAAAAAGTCTCTTATTAAGGAAAGACCCTTATTAAGAACAACTGACAATTGTGTACTCGTACACTTGCGCGCTCCAGCAATAAATCTAAACTTATACGGTGACTTATGAAACTTCGGAATACAAAACAATTTAGGCAACTTTTTACAATCATCCGAACAGTTTATACCAAATGACTTAACAAGTGAACAGTGACGGTCAACAATTTCACTGCTACCTTCCGAAGAAACAGAATAAGTTGCATTGCCAACAGGTACCAAACTGTTTAAATCAAAACCTAGTTCTTCCAACATGATGTTGATATACAATTTCTTACATATAACAGCAAAATTATTAGCCGCTTTATCGACGGGCACAATGACAAAATGATCATGCATACGTTTAATGCTCTCATCAAGTGATCTAATAGACGTAAACTTTCTTTCGAATACATTTTCACAATACTTTAATCTTTTTATACGTTTACAAATGAGGTCTATTATCTCACCCCCCCCCCCAATCATCGAAACGATCACGATCAATCTTAAACACTTTGGACATTTTATCGGCGTGGGTCTTAACACAAGTTTGTTTTTTGTTGAATTAATTGTGGAATAATTTTTAAACAATTCTTCATTTCATTTACCACAGTATTCACTGTTAAAAATTTCCCCAGGAAAAAATTTCCTTTCGATTTTCCAAATTTCCACAGAGAATGGGAACATTGGGTGAATTCATAATAAGATTATGAAACAAGAGTTTCAAGATGAAGAGGGGAAATTGAATAACAAGGAAACCAAGAGTCAATCTCCAAAGATTGAATCTATTTTCCTCCCGGAGATTCTAGGCTATTGCACTTTCCGCAGAGAAAATAAGAGCAGGGAAAGTAAGGAGAGTAACATTGGAGTGAGCACTTTTGTAAAATCATCGTTAAACATATGACAATTTAATTGAAATAATCTGTGTTCCGCTAGATTACCCAGCAAAGCATTTTTCTACATAAACAAAAAAGTGAAAAAGATTATCTGAAGTTTAGACATGATTGAATGAATTGAGTGATTCCCACGCCGAGGAGATTTCCTGTCCAGGGGAAGCAGCGAGCAGCCAAAGCCGGAATACCAAATCAAATTTTGTGCGGTTGTAACTTTTACGTATAAAACTTTGTTAGAAAGCATTTCATAGGTTTGGTTGCGGACGATTTACACTGATTAATAAATTTCGCCTCTAAATGTTGCGTTCACTGACATTCAGCTGTGGGCCAACTCAAACCTGATGCTGATAAAGAATGAAAAAAGCAAGCAAATTTTCTTCAGTAGAAACTGTAACTTTGACAATTTATCGTTTTTTATCAGTGATATTCGAGTTCAGAATCAAATGCGTATTTTAGGAATTATTTTTGATGACTCTCTAAAGTGGAATTCTCACATCCATGAAATTTGTAAAAAAGCTTCCTCAAAAATGTACGTCTTACACCAGCTAAAACAATTTGTCACAAAAGAAAAACTGATTGTAATTTTTCAAAGTTGTATCCGCAGTATTTTAGAATAGTGTTTGCCCCTTTTCACCGACTTAAATGTTGGTCTGTGTAAAGCGCTAGAAAAAATTCAGAACCGTGGTCATTTTATTATTTGCGAGTCTTGGCACTGTGACTGTAGCAATTTTGTTCCTCTGTCTTATCGTCGCCTTATCATTGCTTACAAGTTATTCCTAACAATTATGAAGAATGAAAATCATGTGCTTCATAATTTCTTGTTTACAAAAATGAAACATTCTGGACCAAATGTTCTGGACAATTTAGGTTACCATCCTTGAAGTGAACATCGTTTGAACAGTCTTTCTTTGTGACCATGTCAAAACTTTATAATAGTGGTTTCAGAATTTAACTTTCTCATAACTTTTGTTAAGAACATGACCTGCTAGATGTGATGATTTTACTTGGAATCCCACGATTTCCATTATTGGGATTTTTGTATCTTTTTTCAAAATATACGTCTTTATTATTATTATTATTAATTCACTATGAGATGCAAAATTCTTACCAATAAGTCTTCGATCGTCCAATTGCTTCAAAGATTCGAGATTTCTCAGATCTTCTTCAGTGACTGCGCTGTCTGTGTCAACATCTTGTTTATTAATGAGAAATAATATTGGAAAGGGTTCCATCTCCAAATCAACCAACATTCGTAATAAATTGTCTTCAAGCTCACGTAAACGTTTCAAGTCTGTTCTGTCCACAGCAATAATAATAGCGTGCGTTGTAGGAAGAAATTCCCGTAATAGAACTCTCTGAAATAAAAATTAGGACTATTTTGAAAACATTTTCCTCTTCCGAATCAGCGGGTCATTCATTTAAAAGAGTAATGCTTGTTGTAGTTCACACATTGATGCTTGTGCTAATGCAGTGTATAGCACTACATATTGATTGCATGGGCTGCATGTGTTTGAATAAACCCTGCGGCACGGTTATGATCGAAGTTGTGGAGTCAGGGTAGAGCATGTTCGGTTATGAGGAAAAACAAGTCATTGCAAAGCACATTTCGCTTGACACCGGTAGGGATGGTCACGTTCTGAATTCACAAAATCATTTTATAGTCTAAATAAATGAACGAAATTTAGCTTAACAAACTGCGTAAATTATTGCCAGAACGATAAGACCTAAGGTCTTCGCATCTTCAATCAACTGGTTACAAAGACGGACAACTGGTCCACTGGATTCACTGTCAGGCAGCACCAAATTGATTACATTGTTGTAATATGACGTCATGTCTTTTCTTTTGTTGTTATCACAATGTTCGAGGGCCGTAAAGGAAAAGTCATTCAAAGCACACGTCGAGTTAAAGTGCTTGGAAACAAAGGTAGAGAAGCCATGCTTATAGCGTTCACATGCTGAGAAATAAGCTGGGGAAGAGTCCCTACGTACTTTTCGTCAATATTTTTACACCCAATTAAATAAATAAATATATATACAGAGAGTGTATTATGGAAGTGTATTATTAACCACTTTCCATCGGCAACGCCACGTATGCATGCCATAGCTGTGTTTTCTTTTATTTCATCAATGCAATATATGCCGGACAGTGATTCTAACTCTCGATCGAACCATATAAGGTTAGTAATCTCTGTTTATTACATTGAAAAAGTTTGGCGTGTCCATAGACCTGTCCAACAGCAATGCGTGTGTCATGTGTCATATCTAACCGTGCTAATAAATCAATTTCGTGTGTCACAGTTAAACCATTCACAACATAGCGTGTCATGCGCAAAAGATGAGCCCACTGAACGCGTTAGTCGTTTATCAACGTGTCAAACGTCGCTAGTTGTAGCTCCTTGGTGCACCAGAACAAACTGTTGCCACGTTAAGGCTGACGTAGGTGAAAGTGTCAGAGTAGCTGTAGCTGCACGAAAAATGCGCTCAGTACATGTGTAGACACATGCTTAAGAAATGTAGGTATAAATCTACATATTTGGTCTGAAGATGACATGCTTGCCGTCAGTAATGGGCAAAAGACCGTTCCAGGACACCATAAAATTCAAAAAATAGTATCTTTAAAAACGACATAAATTCATGAATTTGAACCCTTTTTCAGGTTATTAAGACCTAAATACATGAATTTAGTCCATTCAAAAAGTACCATTTTTTCAAAAAATGGCATTTTTAAAAACGACATAAATTCATGAATTTGAACCCTTTTTCAGGTTATGAAGTGTGGGAGTTTGAGCTGTTGTGCGTTGCCGTTCCGTTCGCATATTGGAAGTCTGTGTGTGATTATCTAATCGCGACTTTCCCTCTTCCCGTGCTAACTGCATGTGACGTCACTATTGACCATTAGCTGTGAATAAAGCTGAAACTCATATCACATCAAGTATGACATAAGCATGTTCTATTGAGAAGAGAGCACCTTCTTATTGACACGAATTGCTGTTTTTCCTTGCGTCAATACAAGCTATCACGGCAAAGGCGGGAATGAAGCTAATCGACGCGGTGAAGAAATTCTCGGGCGGTAGAGGAGAAGATGTTGAATTCTGGATGGATAAGTTCCTGCTAACAGCCGAAATCACCATTGAGAATAAGGACGAGAAGACCGATGACCGACTGGCGAAAATCCTACCTATCTTCCTGGAGGGAGCGGCCTACACCACATGGAAGCAGATGCCCCCTGCAAAGCAATCCGACCTTAGCGCAATTAAGGCCGAACTCATGCGAATGTTTGGCCGCTCAAAGCTGCGCGCATGGCAAGACTTGAAAGAAACGAAGCTGATACCGGAGAGTCAGTAGACCTGGTCGTGGATCAGATCAAGAGCGCTCTTGGCGTCATGATCGGCAACCGAAGCGCAGTACCGGAACAACTCGTCTCGTATCATCTCGTGGACGCACTGCCAAAACAAATTGTACCTCAAGTCAAGGTTCAATGTGGAGAGAAGATGGAGCTGTCCCAGATCATTTTCTGTGCTAAAGCCCTTCTGGCGAACCCATCGGAACTTTTGGACATTGCGGCAGCTGGAACAACCAGCGTCGGAACACGCCAACGTTGGGATCCGCAGAGAACAAACAAACCGCGCTGCAGCGGCTGCAAGCGTATCGGACATCTTCGGGACTGTAACACTATCTGCTACAGCTGTGGAGAAGTTGGGCATCTTCGATCCCATTGCCCCAAGTCTACTGCTTCGGGAAACGGACGTGCGGAGGTGGATCTGCCGGATCATGCTGCCCCCGCATCCGCGCATTAATCCGGACGATGTGGATCGATGGACACAAACTGCGAGTGCTGATTGATACCGGCTGCAGCGTTACTTTGCTAGGTGAGCACAGGGCTAAGGGGAAACGTCGCGAGCAGTCTAGTCTGTGTTTAGAGCTGATGAATAAGGACAAGTTGCATACTTGTGGTGCTGTCATGCTCAGGTCTGTTGTGACGGACGATGACGTCGAGTTAGGCCCGGTGAAAGCACATATTGTTAAACGATTGCCGCTTGATGTCGATGTTGTGCTAGGTTTAGACATTCTATCTCACAAGAGACTCGAACTCAGCTATTGTGAGGGAGAAGTTACGGTTAAGTTCTCCCCAAACATCACCCATGTTACAGCTGCCGTCAGTATCGACGCTGACTGGGCCCCGCAAAGCCTAAGCGTTAGTGATAGCGACTTCACCGCCAGCTTCGTTGAAGGTCGATGGGTAGCTAGCTGGAAGTGGACCGAGGGTGGTAATACCGACAATTTGCATAAAACTCCTATTGACTATGTGAAACCCTGCGATCGGAATGGCTTCGATGCCGAAATGAATTCTTGGGTTAGCGAGGGGATACTAGTAAAGTATGACGCCACTCAGCATGGTGAAATTCAGAGTTTTTTTGCCTACCATGGCTGTGCTCCAAGATAAAGGAGATGAAAAAAAGATTCGCCCGGTTTTAGATTATCGAATGCTGAACCAGGTCGTTAAAAGTTTTCCAGGGGGCTCAGTACCTCTATGTTCAGATAGGCTTCGGGAATGGCGGCAACGAGGGTCTAATTGTTCCCTCTTAGACTTACGTAAAGCTTATTTACAAATACACGTGCAAGAGTCACTGTGGGTGCATCAGGTCGTTAGATGGAAAAATGAAATATACTTGCTCACCAGGCTGGGGTTTGGTCTCTCCGTCGCTCCTAAGATTATGACAGCAGTAGTAGATAAAGTGATATCACTTGAAAAGGAATTGAAGGAATCTGTCTCCAGCTACGTGGATGACTTATTCATTGACGAAAGTAAAGTAAGCGTCTCTCATGTCAAAAATCACCTGTCAAAGTGGGGATTACTGACCAAGGAACCCGTTAGCTTAGGGAATCCTGCAGGAGTTCGTGTACTGGGCATCCGAGTGAACGATGACTTGTCATGGCAAAGAGATAAAACCATTCCCACCATACCTTCAGGACAGTGTTCTCGGCGTCAAATTAATGGCATCATAGGAAAGCTGTTAGGCCACTTTCCAGTTGCTGGGTGGTTGCGCGTTTATTGTAGTTTCCTCCAACGCTTGACTTCGTTAGCGCAGCTTAAGTGGGATGATAGTGTCACGACGCCAGTTATGGATCTCATTAATCAGATGATGCGGCAGATAGCGACTAATGGTGATCCAGTGAGGGGAAGTTGGCCGGTCCCTGAAAATAGTCCTATTGTTGTTTGGGCTGATGCTAGCAACCTAGCTCTAGGTGTTGTCTTGACAGTTAACGATAAGATAATAGAGGACGCTTCGTGGTTGAGACCACATAACGACACTGGACATATCAATATTAGTGAGTTAGACGCAGCTATCAAAGGGCTTAATATGGCCCTACGCTGGGGTAAGAGAGACATAATTATTAAGACTGATTCATCCACTGTGTATAAATGGTTGACGGCAGTTATCAATAAAACGCACAATGTCAAGACTCGTGCTCTATCAGAAAGACTTATCAAACGTCGACTTGATTCTCTAAGAGAGATTATAGAAACCGAAAAAATCAAAGTCGAACCGCACTTAGTGAAATCTGCTGAAAATATTTCGGACAGCCTCACTCGTGTCCCCCAAAAATGGATACAGGTTATGAGAGATCAAGCAGACACAGCAAATGTTGTATCCGCAGCAGTAGCAGAGGGCGCAGATAATCAAAACCGCAACCTCATGGAAATTAAAAAGATCCACGAAAAGTGCCACTTTGGTGTAGATCGAACCTTGAATCTAGCCAAACAGAAGCTAGGAAATTTGGTTTCTAGGAGGCTAGTAAAGAAAGTCGTCCGTAGTTGTGACAGGTGTGCTAGGATAGATCCGGCGGTGAATTTTAGTTCGGATAAGGGCGCCTTCAGCACTAGTCCGGTTATATGGCAGAACATAGCAGTTGATATAACTTACTATAATGGGATTCCTTATTTGACTATAATCGACCTTTCATCTCGGTACACTATTTGGAGACGGCTGCGCAATGAGTCTTCATCTGAAGTGTCGATGCAGTTGTCTCAAATTATAGCGGAGTTCGGTCCTCCTAGTTCGGTGTTATCCGATAACGGTACCGTGTTTAGAAGTAGAGATATCTATGAGCTATTCGATAATTGGGAGATTAAACATGTTTTTTCTAGTGCTTATCGCCCGCAAGGCAACGCAATTATAGAACGAGTCCACCGTACTGTTAAGAGATGTGCCAAGCGAGCGAACCGAGATATCGAAGAAGCAACGTTCTGGGTAAATAATAGTAGAGACGGTGAGCGGCAAAGCCCCTACGAGTTAATGTTTGCAGCCACCTCTAAGAAGCCAGGAGTGACTACTGAGCGTAAACACATCCAGCGGGTAGGCCCTGAGCAGGTTGACTCGGAAGAAAGTTCAAAGTATGAGGATTTAGATAGAAATCCCTTCAGTATTGGCGACAGAGTTTACCTGAAGAGTGTTTCGGGGAGGTGCGATAGTACTTGGTCGGGTCCCCATCGGATAACTAGCATCTGTTCTAGCGTAAGTGTTATTCTGAATGAAGATGGCGTTGCACGCCACGTTTCACACCTAAGTGTCCCTGGTGAGGAGTGTACGTTAGATACGTTTCCTACATACTCAAACAGTGATGAAAGCGGTTTAAGCGGTGAAGATGATGAGGATAATGAGGCCAGTATTTTACGTCGTAGCATTCGCGAGAGGAAGCCGCCGGATAGATTCGGTGACTTAGTGATGTGGTGTGCGTGTGAGGTCTGTCGACCTGGGGGGCGTGTGGGAGTTTGAGCTGTTGTGCGTTGCCGTTCCGTTCGCATATTGGAAGTCTGTGTGTGATTATCTAATCGCGACTTTCCCTCTTCCCGTGCTAACTGCATGTGACGTCACTATTGACCATTAGCTGTGAATAAAGCTGAAACTCATATCACATCAAGTATGACATAAGCATGTTCTATTGAGAAGAGAGCACCTTCTTATTGACACGAATTGCTGTTTTTCCTTGTGTCAATACATGAAGACCTAAATTCATAAATTTGGGCGTTTTTAAAAATACCCAATTTTCAAATTTTTCAAAATCTCAAATTTGAGAATTACAATTTTCACCCTTAAAATCATGACCGTTCCAGGACACCGAAAATCAAAAAAGTTGAGAATTTCAAATTTGAGAATTACAATTTTTTCTCTCTCTTAAATCATGTCCTATAATTGATGTGCGGGTCTCCGATGTATTCAAAAATTCTTCTCATATCCAAGTGTAAGAATATTTTACTTTGTGCTTGCAGATG
The DNA here is from genome assembly GCA_907163375.1 of Prostheceraeus crozeri. Taxonomy (NCBI): domain Eukaryota; kingdom Metazoa; phylum Platyhelminthes; order Polycladida; family Euryleptidae; genus Prostheceraeus; species Prostheceraeus crozeri. The sequence goes on from CAJQUW010000362.1 coordinate 197,597, forward strand.
TATGATTTCCCTTGTTAACTTCTGAATTCTTCTCCGCTTTGTCTCCAATCGAACAGATCTTTCAGTAGATCCAACCATTGTGATGATAAGATTTAAACTAAGATTGTAATGTGTCACGTTTTATGAATTGTGCGTGTTTAAATAGCAAGTGAAAATTATGAATGGTGATCTAAGCAAAGCGGCATTGTAGGTGTATGAAGTTTGCTTGACAACATACGGGTATGACATGACGCGTATGATTAAATGTACTTGAATGACAATGAGGAAATTGCACCGCATTGTAAATCATTTCATCGGCCATAACGCGAGCCAGATCCAAAACCAAACTACCGACCAAAACCAGAAAAGTTGCGGTTTTGGCTCGAGAATTGGTCTCGACTATCGATACTGCGATATTGTATTGAATGATTGCTATAACAACAGAATATTCCCTCAAAGCAGAGAATGAATTAATAGATTGCTTTTATGCTATTAACGCCATGTTATGAATGCACAACCCGTATGATCCCCTAAAACAATCATGCGGTTTGAGAAATGTGGTAACAGATGTTGCCATTGTCTTAATACAGATAAAACAAACAATATCCTCTTAATGAGAGTTCATAAAAATAAAATGTAGCAGTGTAACGTTTTAATTTAGATTAAATTAAATCATTTCAAAATCGAATAAGTAGTAAGGAAAGTCATCATTAGAGAACAGTTTTAAATCAATACCCCCCTTCTGACTAAGTAGTAAGGAAAGTCATCATTAGAGAACAGTTTGAAATCAATACCCCCTCCCTTCTGTCTTCTAGGGATCCCTATAAGAAATTTTTTTAATTATAAAATGAGCAACATAAATGAGTTTTTTAAATTATATGGAACGCAAACCACGACAAATTTCGACCTAAAGAAAATCGCAAATGAATTAGGAATAAAAAATTTTCATGTTCTAATGAGAGTCGAATTACAATTGATCAAAAATAAGCCAACTGTAAATTTCATAACGAATCTTCACACTTCAGACCAAAAAGGCGTACATTGGTCTGCAGGTATCTTTAATAAAAATCGAGATAATTACTATTTCGACCGCCCAGAGGCTGAGAACTATTGGTCCGACTCTTATGGACTTCCACCTACAAACGAAGTCAAAAAATTACTTGGCAATGGAATTTATAATACATTTCAAATTCAAAAACCGGGAACTACTTATTGTGGTCAATTATGTCTTTATGTTTTATTGAAATTACAGGAAGGAGTGCCATTTCTTGATATTATGTTAGAATTGAACGAACCGTAGGTTCTATGGCTGCGCCTAACAAGGAGATTTCATTCCCGAAACGTTAGTTCCAATAATAATAATAATAATGATAATTAAAAATCAGTTCGTTGTAATTCATTTTGATAAAAACGGCCTCTGATATCTTCATTATCTAAATCTTTGATTTCATAAGTAATCGGATAAGTTTGGTTTATTTTACAAACTTCAAATATTTCTTTAGTCCAGTAACCGACGAAGCCTTTTTCAAATTTATTCTTATACTTAAATATTCTAACTCTATATCCAATTTTAAATTTCGGCTTGAGTTTCTGCAAATTCGGATTACTCTCATTCGAATAATTATTCTCGAATATTTTCTTTCGTATTAAATCAGGGTCGTCAGAAGCATTCTTTGGGGTTTCTTCAATACCAGAATGAACTTTATTATTGTATTCTTCTACAATTCCTGGTAATATCTTCAACCATTTCTGATTTCTTTGCTCAGTAAATTTCTTGAATAATTTACTTTTTTAACGTCCGATTGAATCTTTCTATCACTACGGCCTTCCCTGCATTTTCAGTTGAATAAAAAGTTTCAAATAGTGACTGAACGTTTCGGTTATAAAATTCCGACCCTTTATCAACAAACAATTTTTTTGGCTTTCTCTTACTTTCTTTAAAGATTTCTTCAAACGCATATTTAACTGATAGACCACTTTTATTTTTTAAAGGCTTTACCCAAGCGTATCGTGTATATAAATCTATAACGATCAATGCGTATTTATAATCTTTTTCATTCGGCATATGAGTAAGATCAGCACTCCAAATATCATCTTTATTAAATACTTTTACTTTCAATAAATATTTAGGCCTTCTGTATTCCTTATGAATTTCAGACGCGTAGGTTCGAGCGTTGCTCTCAGACAGCTTTGCTGTCGTTTCATTTAAACCCTGTCCGAATAATATTTTAGCTTGTAAAGCTTTCTTAACAAACATTCTTTCAATTTTTTCTCTAAATGTAGGATTTTGAATACTATCTAATTCTTGAATCATCTTCTTATCAGCTGCATGTCGAGAACTTAGATCATGATTTCGATAAGCTAAATCATGCCTGTAAGCTGCGGCATCTACTCTATTTATTGGTTCTTCACCTGGTTTCGGATTATTATTCTCATCTAGTCTTATATCTAATCGAGTTCCTGGACCAGTATATGAATGACCGGGAAGATGTTTTTCTTTCGATTATTTACTCCAAATAAATCCAGGAAAGTTTTCTAATGTTTTTTGTATGTCACCTTCAATATGCTGACAGTTTGAGTTTTTATTTTTGTTTAATAAATAATTCAATAAATCTAAATTAGCAATTTTTAATTTAATTAAATTTTCGGAATTTGTAGAATTCATTTTAAAAGATAAAATAAATGTTTTACCAGATCGGACCAAAGGTCCTGAGGTTATTACCGAATCATACTAGGACTTAGATATATTCCAGAACCATCTTTTGTTTCTTTAATTTCAATTAAATCATCAACATTGTGGAGAATATTTTTAAGAACTCGTTTTCCTTCATCAACTAATTTTAATTTACTAATAAAATTATCTACTATTCCGTCACCCCTAGCAACTTTCTCTAACTCTCTATTATGACGTTTTTGTTCTTCTAATGCTGCCTTCTCTGATTTATCTTTATTTACTGCTTGGACAATACCAGCTGTCCCGCCTGCAACACTTCCTGCAGCTGCTATGCCACCTATTATTAGTGGAATTAATGGGAGAATCCCGACATTCTTTTCTTCTTGTAATTGAATATTCTCTATCATTGGTTTACTTATGTAATACTTTTTTTATTAATCGTAATAGTTTTAGGGGTATTTTTGTCAACAATATTACGTAATTTTAATTCAACAGTTTTATTATTATTACTTTTCGCTTGCGACATTTTTAATAAAAAAATTTTAAGTTACTAAAATTTTTAATCTATTGTAGTCATGAAAAATTTTTTAAGTTAAGAATTTTTAATCTATTCTAGTTATGAAAAAAAATTAATTAATCCTAGCCATCTTTCCAGTAAGAATTTCGATAGAATATTTTACATCTTCTAGCAATAAACCATAAGCCATCAATGAAATTGTGGAATCTTTCTTTTCAATATTAATTGTTACATCACAACTAGTCTTGCTAATATCTTCAGATTGTGCACTTAAATCGAAACAGAAAACAGGATATAAATGTCTCCAATCTCCAGGAGTTAATTGTGGTTCAACTCCAAATTCTATACAAAGATTTCGATAAGAATTATATCCTTCCATAAATTGATTATTGGTATCATCGAATCTTAATGGATCAATTGGATATCGGGTTTGATTTAATGAAACTTGTAAACTTCGAATTGTATTAATATGAAAAAGATTGTTGTTCTTATCAAAACTTGGAGAATTATTTCTTTGAAAAGTTAGCAATAAATATCTTGGAGTATTCGCAGTTCTAGTAAAATGCCAGTTAAATCTTTGTTTGGAAAAAGTTACTGAACTAGCAGTACGCTATAGAAAATTTACTGGAATTGGTTTGTTAGTATTTAATCTTTTTGCAATAGCTGTTTCAATCTCTAAACTAGGAGTAATATGCTTTATCCACCATTCAAGTGTATCAATTTTTAAATATGCTTTTTTTCCAGTCGTACCAAAAAAGATTAATTCATTATTTGCCGTACGATGAATTATTAATTTAAACTTTAATTGATATGATATTTTATCATAATCTAAATATCCGAATAATGGAGACAATGACCAATTTACTGTCTGTTTACTTTTCTTGTTAAATTCACGTCTTTCTTTATATGCACTATTGTTTGTTTTATTTAAATGTTTTGCAATATTTTCTACATCTTTCGCAATTCCTGCTGCATCTGTTCCAGCGTGAGTTAAATCATCAACAATTATAACATCATTAGTATCAGGAAACCAACCTTCGATTTCATACTTTTTATTATTTTCACCAATTGTTACAAATCTAAGCATTGTATCAATTACACCTGGAGAATCACTTATTGTTTCTATATTTTGAGTTGCAACATCTAAACGCATTTGTGTAAATAAACTTGGAAAAAAATTATTCTCTAGTGCAATATTATCGGTTTCTGGTAATGGTGTTGTAAAATTGGCATCACTATACAAAGAATATTCACAGTGTAAAAATGAATCAGATAGATATATATAACTCTGCTGATTATCAACTTCAAAAATTGAATCACCTCCAGTAATTACTCTACTGGAAGATCCGGGATTCATAGCAATTCTTATATAGTCATTCTTTTTTTGATTGCAACTGACGAACGGAGGATCGTCTAATCTAAATTTATTTTCGATAAGCGGAGACATTTTTATAAAAAATAATTTGACTTTTTGTTTTTCTCACACACAGAAAAAATTCTGCTAAAATAATTTTACTAAAATAATTTTACTAAAAAAATTTTGCTAAGAAAATTTTGCTAAAAAAATTTTACTAAAAAAAATTTTACTAAAAAACATAATTTTAGAATTTTGCTAGACCAGCTCCTCTACAGCTTTTTTGGTTAAACCGAAGGTTGCTGCTCACGCCATTTCCTCTTATTTCTTCAATTGAACGTTTTATGGCTACGCCTGATTTCTTCTTATGTTTACTATCAGACGGAGCTCCGCTCCTCAAGGTTTCCCCAACAGCTATGTTAGCAATTTTATTTTTTGTTTCCTCTGAAAGTTTTTTTAAATTTTTTAGTTCTTCGGAATCATTCCTAAGTTTACGAATAGCTTCTAGTTGTTTTAATTCGTTTTGAGACTTGACAGCATTTGATATTGCACTAGCTGTACTACCTATAGCAGCTGCTCCTTTTGCAGCAGATGTAATCAAATCTTTACTACTTTTAATTAAGTTAACGATACTTCCAATACCAGAGAAGATGCCAGCTCCTTCCGTGTGAACTGTTTCTCTATTATCATAGTGATAAACAGGATTCATACGTGGTTCATGAGCAATTCTTTGATTTGAAGCAAAATGTTTAAGATTGTGTTTATAAATTATAGGCATTTTTAGGATCAAATTTGACTTTTTGGGAAAAAATATTTACGTTAATATTTGCGCTAAGATTTACGTTTAGGATTGGTTAGTAACCTGAGGACCTTTGGTCCGATCGGCTAAAGCCTCGAGGAGCTTCGCTCCGATAGGTTAGAAACCCAAGACTTCGTCGATCAATATTTACGTTTGTGAATGGACAACAACTTCGAGATAACTTTATTAATTGACTGTTGCACTTTATCTATTGCGTCAAACAGCGTGTGATGTACTTTAATTTCTTTTCCATTAACTTGCAGTTTCTGCTGGTTAATCTTCAATGCCGTTTTAAGTGCATTTAACTTAATTTTAAGAACATCTAATTGTCTTTTAACAGCATCTAACTGTTCTTTATTTTCTTTAGAGTTTTCTTGTAAATTTTTCTTTAATTCATTTTCTAAATTGATTTTAAGAGTTTTCATTTTATCAACTTTTTGATTAAGTGAGTTTACTTCATTTATTATTCTATTCATCTTTTTCATTTGTTGAGTAATTTTAGAACTCAATTCATCAACACTTTTTTGGATTGTAGTTTGTAACTGCTTTAAATTTTTTTTAATTCTTTCAGGTAGTTTTTCTATTTCATCTTCTAATTGTTCTTTTAACAATTTTATCTGATGCTTATTTTTAATGACTGCAGATTTTAAATTTATAGAAAGTAATATTAAAATTTTTGATTGTTCTGAAATCTTTTTAAAAAGTTTTGCTATATCTGCTTCTAGCTCTCTATCCTTATTATCAAGTTTTAATAATTTTTGGTTTAATGATTTGTCATTAAGTTTAGGCAACTTTAATTCATTTATTAGTGGAACCAAAACATCGTTTATATATTTTTCTTTTAAGTCATTGATTTGTGTATCAACATATTGTTTATTTGTTAACTCTGTATTTTGTTGCGGAAGAATAGAAAGATGCAATGGACCAGATAAAACATCTCCAGTTTTCATGATATAATTTTCTATCTCTATTTCTAATTCACGATTATTCGGGATATATGCACCTCCACCAACATTTGGTAACATCATTTTTAACAATAAAAAAATAAAATTTTTTCTAATAAAAATAAAAAAATAAAATTTTTTCTAATAAAAATAAAAAAATAAAATTTTTTCTAATAAAAATAAAAAAATGGATAAAGCAAATTTAAAAAAATTATGTTCGTCTGCATCATCCTGTTCTTCTTATTTGACGAGATCAACGGGATTTGGAAATAAATGTTTTGATAATAATAATAATAATAATAATACTATTACAAATCCATGTATAGATGTTAATATTTTATTTCAATTACAAGCCGAAATATTTGGAGAACAAACAAAAGGTTTACCTTCTATAGAAACTAACTATTGTTTATTTCCAGGAGACCCGTTTATAAAATTTATGGAGATTGTAAGCAAATATAATGATGTAGCTTATGTTGAACTAAATAAAGAAAATATGGTTATTATTGGTCATAATAATGTTTATGGTTTTATTAGAGCAGTATTACCAATTAGTAATACTGTTTGGATAGAAACTAAAATTATTAATTATATCAATATTAAAGAATTAGTTAAAAAATTAAAATCTTTCTCAAAGGAAAAAATTAGATTATTTGTTGATGAACAAAACCAATATAATATTCATATCGAGAGTAAAAAGCATAACGAAGAATTATTATGTCAAGTATATTATAGAGATACAATTTATAAACAAGAAACATTAGAAATGCCGCGAAGATATGATGATGATACATATATAGGATTGTATTCCAATTTAAATATTAATTTATTAAAATCTTACATAAATGGCTTAGCTCAACAAGAAAAAATTTATATGTGGACAACACCTTATACTATTAACAATGTCCATAATCATAATCATAATAAACGAACCGAAAGGTTCTAGAGCTTTGCCCGATCCTAAAGAATCTTTTGATAATAATGATGATAATAATATAGATGATGATAATATAGATGATGATTCTGAAACATCTGAAAATGGTGTAAATGGTAAGAAAGATTATAAAAATATTAGTAATTATAAAAATTTAAGTGAAGAAAAATTTATATCTCATACTGATGTACATGATATTAATACTACATATAATCAAAATTTAACTAAATTTCATTTTCTTACAATTGAAGATAATAATGATGGTATAGTTGAAGATACTGTTAGACAACTATGTGTCGGGTCTACAAAATTTAAATTAGGATTTACATCTAATCAATTTAAAATTTTATCATCTTTAATAAAAACTAAAAATGATTCAGATTATGGTGGTGTTATTAAATTTTCCAAAAGAGAACAAAGACCAATATTTTTCTCTATTATATTATTACCAGATAAAAGATGTAATTTAGAGTTAGATATTCCAATAAGAGAATGGTATCCAATCCCAAAAAGTGTAATTTGTGATGTTGAAGAAACAATTTATGATGATGATGAAGAATCAATTGATGATGATGATGAAGAATCAATAGTTAGTGAAAATAAATTTAAATTATCTTTTGACAAAACGTTGTATGATAAAACTTAATATGATTAAACTTGATATGATAAAGAAAATAAAATAACTAAAGAACGTGAAATATATAATAATATTTAATAACTCTCAAGACCTTGTTATTAGAATTTTTATATATAAAATTAAAACACAATTTTTTCCTTAAAAAATAAAAAAATGGAAAATACCAAGTTTTATTGTAACTTATGTAAAAAAAAGTTGCAAACAAAAAGAAGTTGTCAATCTCATTTAAATAGTAAATTGCATTTACAAAATGTAGAACGAGTTGATGAAGGAAATATATTAAAATTAAATAGTTATAAAAACTATCTAGAAACATTACCTACTGATATAAAAGTTAAAAAAATGTTTGATGATTATTCACATTCAGAATATAAAAAAGTTTTTAATAGTGAAGATGAACATGTACCAGATGGAAGATATTTATTTAGCGATACTGATGAATTTAACGAAATAGATGAATTTGATGAAACTAAAAAAACCGATGAAGCGGTAACAGATATAAAATATTTATTTAATGAATCGGTTGAACATATTGAAACCGATGAAACTTTTTATAATGTATTAAAAAACTTTTTCAAAATATTTAAGAAATCTTTCAAATGTTATATGAATGTAGAAGTACTTTATACAAAAAATGGACCTGATGGAATTCCTGAAGAAATAATACAAGGACATTTTACAAATTCGCAAGAAATTCATAATGTAAATGATATACAACCCATATTTGAACAAATGATACTTAAATTAGAAAATTGTATAATTGAAGCCCAGTTACGTGAATCTGGTTGGAGATTTGCTAAAATACTATCTAAGAAAATAGTAATTGATAAATATAAAAATAATACTGAAGGTTGTTATGTTCCTTTACCTTTCAGTTCACCACAAATAATCAACATAAAAAATGAAGATGATTATTGTTTTCTGTGGGGTATTATAGCACATTTACATCCTGCAGAATATCACAAAGAGAGACTAAGTCATTATAATAAAGAAGAATACATAGAGGAATTTGATCTCTCTGATGGCTTACATGAATTTCCATATGATTATAATAGGTTAATAAAGTTTCATAAAAAGAATAAAAATTTAATTGAAGTAAATGTTTTTGAATTAAATGTGAATTATGTTTCTATTGGTAAAATTACTCCACTTTACTCAGATTCAAAAAAATTTTATTTGAATAATAAAAATTTATGTCAATCAGAAATAGTATACAATGATAGAGGAAATTACATGCATCATAATATTTTTTACCAAGGAAATATAATATGTACTGAAAAATTTCAAATTGTTAAAACATTATCACCAATAATGATTAATCATAATAATTATAAAGGACGTAATTATATTTATGATTATGATTCCGATTATCTATCTTTATCTTTAGAATATCAACAAAAATTACAAAATTTAAATGAAAGTTTACAAAAATGTAAAACAGATTATCAACAAGAAACAAAAATATTAGTACAAGAATATCACCATAAATATCAAAATAAGATAGAAACGATTCAAGAATTAAATAAAGACAATAAAGACAATAAAGAATTAAATAATGAAGAAAATAAAGAATTAAATGAATGTTTACAACAATATAAAGAACAATATGATAAAGAATATGAACAACAGCTACAAATATTAAATCAAAATTTTCATCGAAATACATTTAATCTTGCAAAAGAAATTGATGAATCACATGAAATATATAAAGATAAATTTGAAAAATTAAAACAAACAAAGCAACCAGCACAAGCGAATATATTATATTATCAGGGTCATTTTATATTGTGTAAAGATGTTTCTATATTTACAAAAACTTCAGATAATACAAATTTTCCTTGTCTTAAATGTATGACAAGTTTTAGAACTAAAGAAGAAATGAATAGACATTTGGAGAATTGTCAACAAAATGAAGCAGTTGAAAATACTTTTCCTAAAGATGATTATTTAGAATACAATAAATGGTATTTCAAAAATAAAGTACCCTTTACTATTTATTGTGATTTTGAAGCATATAATGTTAATATGACACAAAATCGAACGGAAAGTTCCAGGGCTTCGCCCGATTCTGAAAATGATAATTCTGAAAAAAGTGCAGCTGAACAAAGTAAAGAAAAATATTTATTTGAACAAAAACCATTATGTTGGGGAATGTACATTCATTCAAATTATCCTGAATTATTTTAATCAGAATATTATCAATACTATGGTGAAGATAGTTCAGAAATGTTTACAAAGAAAGTAGAAGAATTACAAAATTATTTTTCACAATTGCTTGAAACAAATATACCAATGATGCCATTAACGGATGAAGAAAAAATTAATTTTGTTAATGAAACAAATTGTTATTACTGTGGAAAAGAATTTACAAAAAATTATAAAAATGGCAGAGGTAGATATCTTGATAAGGTAAAAGATCATGATCATCTAAATGGATTATATAGAGGTGCAGCACATAATTCTTGTAATCTTAATGCTAATAAATTTAAATATAACTTTGTTCCTTTATATTTCTACAATGGTTCTAAATATGATTTCCATCTAGTAATGAAAGATTTATTTTCATCTGAAAAAGTACAACAACAACAAATAAATGTACTATGTAAAACAGAATAAGAATATTTTTCAATGCAATTATGTTGTATTAGAATTTTAGATGCATTTAGATTTTTTACTCCTTATTCATTAGATGTTATGGGAAAAACTTTGAAACCTGAACAATGTAAAATATTAAATAAATATAATTTAAAACCTTTAAAAGGCATATTTCCGTATGAGTATATAGCCTGCGGCCCACAGTCGAAGACTGATATAACTGGAGATTTTAATTCTGTGAATAAAATTATGGAAGAAAAACAACTTCCTCCAATAAATAAATTTACATCAGCATTAAAACAATCACAATTATCTGAAGAAGACTATGCAGAAGCTGAAAAAAATTGGAGAGAGTTAAATTGTAAAACAATGTATGATTATACAATGAAATATCTTCAGATAGATGTATTAATCCTTGCTGATCTTTTTGAAAACTTTCGTGATATGTGTTTAGAATATTACGGAATAGATCCATGTTATTGTTATTCTACACCAGGTTTAACATGGTTAGCAGGATTAAAACATACAAATGTTAAACTTAAACATTATAAAGAAAATACATATGATAAATTATTATTTTTTGAATCTGGAATTAGAGGTGGAGTTTCATCAGTTTTAGGTAATAGATATGTTAAATGTTATAATAAGAAAGTAAATCCTGATGATTATGGAATAATGAAACCTTTATCTCCAGAAGAAAAAGAAAAAATATTAGAAATTTTTCGAACGAAACGAGAAGGAGTAGAACGTGAAAATGCAATTGATGAATTCATGAGAGAAAACTATTTGTTATATTATGATTTTAATAGCTTATATTCTTCTTGCATGATACAAGAATTACCAACAGGTGAAATGTCATGGTGTAATATTCTTGATTATCAAAAAACATATGATGGAAATTATAATCATGGTTATATATATGAAGTTGATTTAGTATATCCTGATGAAATAAAAGATAAAACAAAATATTTTCCTTTCTGTCCCGAAAACAAAATTCCCAATATAGAAGATTTTTCAGATTATCAAAAATCTTTAATTCCTAAGAAATACAGACCAACAAAAAAACTTATGTTAACACAAAGCAATAAAGGAAAGTATGTTGTTGAAGGAAGAATGCTAGATTGGTATTTAGAACATGGAATGATTCTCACCAAAATACATCGAAAACTATTTTATCAAAAATCTAGGTGGTTAAAAAATTATATAGAGTTCAATATTGAAAAACGTAAAATAGCTAAAAGAAATAAAGATGATTTTGGAAACGTGTTCTTCAAATTAATGAATAATGCATTTTATGGTAAGACTTTAGAAAATGTGCGTAATAGACAAAATATTGAAATAGTTTATGATAAAGATAGGTTTCAAAATTTAACAAGGAAACCTACATATAAAAGAACTACTAGATTTAGTGATGAACTATGTGCTGTACATTTACGTCGAATCAGCGTAAAACATGATAAGTTTAATTTTATAGGATTCACTATATTAGAATTAGCTAAACTATTTATGTATAGATTTATATATGATTATTTAGCACCTGCTTATGGCAAAAACTATAAATTACACTTTACAGATACCGATTCTGTTTTCTTAGAATTGACAATACCGTATAATTCTACACTTGATGAAGAAATAGATAAAATAAAAGATATCATTCATCCTTCTGATTTATGTAAAGTAAAAGATGAATTAGAAGGAAAAGAAGATTTCATAACAGAAGCTATATTCTTGAAATCTAAATGTTATTGTTATAACACAAGTAATAATATTAAAACACATAAAACATTAAAAGGAATTTCAAAGGCATCAGTGGCTAATCAAATAACATTTCAAGATTATAAAAATGTATTATTTAATAATGAAATAAAAACAGCATGTAATTATAAACTTAATTCAAAAAAACATAAAATGTATTTAAAAGAAGAACATAAATTAGCATTAGATCCATTTGATGATAAAAGAAAAATTTTACCTGATGGAATAACTACTTCACCTTTTTAATTTTCTAATTTCTAAGATAGTCAAATTTGATATATACATAAAATAAAAATAAAAAATATTATAACACTATATTTGTATATTTTTTATCACTCGGTAAACAAATGTTCTATAACTCTATCATGAATTTTTTTATTAATATTAATTGTAATGAAGCCATAATCTTTTGACCAAGTATTGTTACACGATTGTTTAAATTCATCTTTATTTCTTACACATAAATCTCTTAACAAATCACTTTAGTTTCTTGCATTTATTTCAAATAGTATAAATATATTTGCATTCTTTCTAATAACACTTCCGTCTAATGAATACATACTTTGTGTTAAATAAAATACACTACAGTTATTATGTCTACCTCTTGTGAAATAATTTCTCTGAACTGACTGATTTCTGTCATTAACACAATCATCAAAAATTACACAATGTTTCATTGTTTTATCTAGTTTACTAGGATCTTGCATATTACCACTATCATCTATTAATTGTATCTTTATATGCTTATTTTTATTGGATTCAACTAACTGATTATTTTTTGCTGCTTCTTCACACCACGAACTTATTTCTTCTTCATCTTCAGATTTTTCATATTCTTTGAATAATGAAGCAATTGCTGTTTTTTAAGATTATTTTCAAATCCATATTTTAAAAATTGATAGACGGTTGTTCTGCTGTTGTTGTATAAATTATAAGATTGTTATAATCCAAAAAATTTGGAGTCGTTAAAATTTTAAATAATAGATATGCTTTTCCACAACCTGATCTTCCGCAAATAACTGACAAAACTTTATTAGATAAATTTGGATGATGATTAAATTTGAGTTTTTTTTTATTAAATGGAGGTAGTTCACTCGTTTTTTAATAAAAAAATTTATTTTTATTTTATTTTTAAAGAAGAAGAAGAAAATTAAACTTCTCTAGCTTCGCGTGGGAGTTTATACCTCCCGAACGGGAGTTTATACCTCCCGAACGGGAGTTTATACCTCCCGAACGGGAGTTTATACCTCTCGAACGGGAGTTTATACCTCTCGAACGGGAGTTTATACCTCTCGAACCAAAAGATCTATCATAATCTCTTCACCTCCAAAATTTATTTCTTGTCCTTTCTCATCAGTGATTCTAATGCCAATGTTGTTAATAGTTTTTCTTGTAATAGGAAAATATATTAATGTTTGGGGAAATACATTTAATCTATAACCAATGGGTACAGTAAAAGCTGGAAAACTGAATATTAAATTTGACAATTTACCATTTATATATCCTCCTTCAATAATGTCACAATGTACAACAATTGAATTTATTTCAGTTATTTTTGGAATCTTCTCACCTAAATGATAACCTTGACTATAGGTTTGTTTATTAAATCCTAATAGCTTTGACAATGATCTATCATGATTAAAATCAACTTGATGATTTTTGTCTAAAGTAAGAGAAAATTTATTGACTGCCGGTTCAACTGCAAAATGTAATTGTTTCTTATCTTTAAATGGTATACCTAAATGTCTCTTAATTTCATTTGATATTGATTCAACTTCGTAAGAACCAGGAAGAAAAGTTAATATTTTCCATGTTTTGCCTTTATCAGTAGAATATCTAAATTGATCATTCACATCTTTTATAACATTTTGAATAGTGTTAAATGTAGAGAAACTAGTCAATGCAATTTGATAATTTTTATTTTGTTCTAAATGTAGAATGGGTTGTAAATTACAAGTGTGTGATAAAGTAGTTGTTATAATTTTTAACGTCGTACTAAATTTTGATGAACCCAAAATCTCTGTTAGATTTTCTAAATGATTATTAATTTTGTCTAAATCTGCTGAACACATTTTTTAGTTAAAATTTTAAATAAACATTTTTTATAAAAAAATTAAAAACAACAACATATTTCAGCTACGGGCGAAGCCCTAGAACATTCGGTTCGTTATACTTTTATAATCCTCTTCATTTAGAAAAATCTTTTCCAGCAGTCTTTTCAATATAGCATGAATTTCATTGAAACTAGAATTATGTCCTTCTTTTATTGCCGATATTAAAATATTTAATCTATTTAGTAATTCTTGTGGATCATCTGGTAAAAATACAGTTGTTTCTGTTTTCTGTTTTTCAGATAAACCTTTTCCTACTTTAACTCCCGTTGATAATAAATTTTCTAATTGTTTATAACGTCTAAGAGATTTTACTGCACCAACTCTATCTAACATAGCTTTATATTTTATGAGATCTTCTACAGCATAATTATTTAAATCTGCTCCTCTTAAAAGATCAACAAAATTTCTATCTAAATTAAAAGGAGATTTATCTGGTGAAAAAATTAAACCTCGAAAAGGTTGTGGAAATATTTCTTTTTGTCCGAGATAAAATCTAGGTATTGTTTTTCCATCTATAAATGAAATAGAATGTTCAAATTGCATAGATTTTGGTAATTTCTTATTAATGTTTGATTCTAGTAATCCATAGTCATCTAATATAGTTTGTGCTCTGGATCTGTTATATCAATTTGTTTATCATTATTTGTAAATTCTTTTTCAAGAGTTTTAAATGGTTTCATAGTTTTTTCAAAATCAGTTTTTACTTGCTCGGTTTGCTGCATTTTTTCAAACATATCAGATTGAATACCAGCTTTTATCATTCTATGTTGAAGATGATTTTCTTTCATAATATTTCTTTGTTTTATTAACTCTTCTAATTGTTTAATTCTTTTTTGATTATCAGCTCTAATTTTATCCATTTTTAAAATATAATATTTGAATTTTGTGGTAACATTGGAATACAGCAAAAACATTTTACTGAACAAATTATTTTTTTATTGCTTTGTTGTCTGACATCTTTTCGTTTAAAGTTTTCTCGTTTTAAGTTTTGTTTAATAAAGTTTTGCTTAAATTTTCGCTTAAAGTTTTTAGCTCTTCTAAAAAAATTTTGTCATTTTCTTCATTAGAAATTTTACCACGTAAAAGTTTTACCATCACTCGAAATTTTGCCATCCTGTTTATTCTTATCATCAACTTTTTCTGACTGTAATTGAAATGATATTTGATTTACTTCATTAGCTATTTGATCAAATTTTTCAATCTCATCTAACGTAATAACATTATCATCACATACTCTTTGAAAGTAGTAATGCAATTTGTCATAGACTTCTTTAATATGTAAATGCTTAGTTTTTAATGATTTTCGTTTCTTAGTTATTAAAGATTTATCTAACATTGTAACAAGTGAAGTTGCAAAAACACCCGTACCTGTTAAAGCTGTAGCAACTACTGGAATTACTAAAACACCAGAAGATATAACAATAGTGAGAGCGCCTAAACTTATTGTTAAGAATATGCCAATTCCTTGTGTTACATTCTTAACTTTAGTCCATCTCTTTCTTAATTTTTTATAATGCTCTAATCTTAATAATAATTGAGATTCCTTATCTTTCATATAACGTACTCTATCTTTGTGTTTTTCTTTATTCATTTTTTCAATGTCCATTAAAGTAGAACTACGTTCATATGATAACGAAGGATATATTCTTGCGGTTTCTTCCACTTTTGTTTCTTCCATTTTTAAAGAAATATTTTTAGTCACATGATATATTTTAAAAACCTGAAAGATGGATAAAATTCATGAATTTGAGATTCTCAACTTTTATGATTTTTTCGGTGTCCTGGAACGGTCATGATTTAAGCGAGAAAATTGTAATTCACAAATTTTGAGATTCTTAACTTTTCTGATTTTCGGTGTCCTGGAACGGTCATGATTTTCAGGGTGAAAATTGTAATTCTGAAATTTGAGATTTTGAAAAATTTGAAAATTGGGTATTTTTAAAAACGCCCAAATTTATGAATTTAGGTCTTCATAACCTGAAAAAGGGTTCAAATTCATGAATTTATGTCGTTTTTAAAAATGCCATTTTTTGAAAAAATGGTTCTTTTTGAATGGACTAAATTCATGTATTTAGGTCTTAATAACCTGAAAAAGGGTTCAAATTCATGAATTTATGTCGTTTTTAAAGATACTATTTTTTGAATTTTATGGTGTCCTGGAACGGTCTTTTGCCCATTACTGCCGTCAGAAAGAACTACATTCACAAAGAGTCGGTACAATTTTGGTCTCCTGGACATCAAAACGGCTGAGCCGGAAATGTTAATTACTTCATTGATCAGTAGAAGACATAACGTACTGCAGGAATTGAGTAACTGAAATGTCTTTTGATGTAATGAGTGTTATGTACTTGGCAGTTGCAAGGTGAAAGATTCACTTCCCTGAAGATGTCGCTCAATTTCTCAAAATACTCACAAGACCTAGCGAGACTAGATAAGGAGAGCAAGACATAGAAACATGTGAGACTCATTCTGATAAATACTTTTGTTAGATTGAATTAGTCTCGGTCTCTTGTGGATGAGAAACACCAGGACTAGTAATAGTTGTGAAATATTATTGCATTTACTCAGCCGGTTCAACAGCCGGGAGACAAAAGAAATTCCGGTTCAGCCGCTTCAGCAGCAGCTACCAGTGCAGCAGTATACCTCTACCGAATGTGAGTCAACTCGAGTTCAGTGGGTAGACGTAATGGCTCTTTTGGAAAACTGAAGAAATGTGCAATTACTGTCATGATGTACTTTGAACCACAAAATGCACTCAATAAAGCAGCCTCCGTGAATGAAATGAAGTCCGAACTTTGTAAGCCAAATCAATGATTTTAGAAGACATTAATTCTGTACAAGAATTTGCATCTACATTGTAACTCTTGATTGCGGTTGGTTTTGAATACTTGACTATTTTGTTACCTGGAGGAGGTCTCATTTTCCTAAGCTCAATAAATTTGTCAGCCGCACTAATCAGATATACTCGTATATCTTTCTTATCGCTGAACTTTATTGAAAGCATTGAACCTTAGCGCATGCTCTTTCAAATCTTTCAAGTTTTTTGTTCTGCAAGTCGATTGGAATCCCTCCATTTGAATCAAAAAGATAAATTATCTGTCTGCGTGTTTCGGTCTGGAGATGACTTTCCTCAATACTGACGGTAACGGCCATTTCTAGTCTCCAAGGGCAAGAAGATCAATTTTCCATTGAACGTAATGCAAATTCAAGTCAGAATTCTCACGAGCTTGAACATTGACAACACATTGAACGCATGTAGTCAGTAAATGTACACCATTTCCACTTTAATTACAGAACTCTGCAGTTATATTCAAGAATCCAGCAGATTTATTTCAGCATTTCAAGTTTATATTTCAGATTGAAGCATTTATATTTTTGACAACAACATTTTAATTTCAGAGAATTTTTGTGCGTGTGCTTAAATCATTTATATTTGAGAATGCAACACTTATATTTCTGAAATATAAATGACTAAAAATGAATTATAATATCTCTGGATGAAAAAATGCATCTTTTATCTTACAAAATCAAATTAAAGAATATTGAATATCTCACAAAGTGATAGAGGCTTCTATTTTATTGAAAATGCCACTTCTGATTTAAAGAAACAAATTCTGAAAAAGTCGACATTCTCAAATTTAATTAATGCATTCTGAAATATATTTCACCGTTTCTGAAATTAAAACTTGACATCTGAATTGCAAGTGACCAATTCTGAAAGTGAAATGGGGATTTCTGAAATATAAATGACGTATTCTAAATTACTTCTAGCGTCTGAATTATAAGTGCAGATATCTCCGGTTCTGAAATATAAACTGCAAATCTGAAATATAAATGACACTTTCTTAAATATATATCGTCTTTTCTGGAATTCTGAAATATAAATGACTAAAAATGAATTATAAATGATCATTTCCGAAATATAAAGTCTATTTCTGAATTAGAAATGACAAAGTCTGAAATATAAGTGTTGCATTCTCAAATATAAATGATTTAAACACACGCACAAAAATTCTCTGAAATTAAAATGTTGTTGTCAAAAATATAAATGCTTCAATCTGAAATATAAACTTGAAATGCTGAAATAAATCTGCTGGATTCTTGAATATAACTGCAGAGTTCTGTAATTAAAGTGGAAATGGTGTAGATCGTGTCGAGTCGAACGGGTGAATAATATTTCAACTAACCAATTCATCACTAAAAGAATTGTTTAAAATATGTACATTTCACTTGATAAGCCTGCCTGCAATCTGATCGTTGAGGTTCTTGTGTTCGCTGATACGATCTGCTTCTGCAAACACTTGACCAATCACACAAGCCAAAGAGATGCGAATATCTATGTCACTCTACCATTGCATGCAGTGACTGGGACAGGATTATGCCCACCATAGACTAACCCACACGCTTATAGATCTATTTCTGTGATTTAGATGAATTGTCATCACGCACAGGATGCGAAGACTGCATTTTAATAAAACTGAGCTTTGACCTGAAAAGCATCATCCTCCAATCATCTTCATTTTAAATGTTCGAATCCTTTTCCTTTAGATTCTTTCATCCGATCGCATTAAGATATTTGGAAGGAAAGGAGACACACGTGTCGCAGCTCATACACGGTCAACGAAATACAATATTTGACGAAGTCACTGTTATTTTCAGTGTCTGATATGATTTGCAACGCACCAGTGCGTCGCACTGTGAAAGTACTCAATTTTTGATAGTGATTAACGCCAGGATGTGACGTATTTCAGTACTTATGATACTTTCAGTACTAGGGAACTTACTGCATGTATTCTTATGCCAAGGTCCAATACCGTAATATCAGCAGTGCTCCAGGTTATTGAAAATTCATTGCTCCACGTTACCAAATTGGATTGACGAGAAGATGGTACAGCGGCACTGAATTCACCATATTCAAGGCGAAATAACAAAGTGGTCTTTCCTGCACCGTCTAATCCTGAAAGTGGTAATGATTAACGCCAAACTGTGACGCATTTTGGAGAGGTAATGTTAACTAGATTGTCAATTCGATGGGTGACTACTTTAATGCTGAGCCGTAGAAATAGGAGCATTTTCTGAGGCGTTTAACATCACAAAGTACTTGCCACTGAAAGAGCAAAATATCATAATCGATTTACTTGCAAATTAATATTAGTAATTGACGTACAAATGGGTCCACATTACTATTCAGATTCAAAATGAAGCATGAATTTGGTGAATCATAAAATCATGCCGATGAAAATTAAATTAAATAACATTATGTAATTAATTGAATTGCGTCATAATATTATTTTCTCTATGTATTATTTTGGTTGTAATTACTCGCACGTTTTAATATCCTTGACAAGTGCCTAAATCTAGCATTTGAAACATAGGAGCATTACAATATGATCAATCGAATCATATCTCACATAGTTTACCAGTCGACGGGAGGTCATTTTATCACTAATAGCAAGTTAGAAAAAAACTTCCCAAAGTTTTGGTCGATAGTTTCTTAAAAAGAAAAAGTTTAAACTCAGACGAGCCTTCGGTGTCCAGCGCCTTCAAACGGTCGATGGTAACAGACGGGATGCAACTGTGGGAAATATTTATTCGAAGATGTGAGTTATGTTAAGAAGTGTGTTGACGCTTAACCGTCAACACACTTCCGTCAACCATCATATATAAATATGATGCATTTATGATGCATCATTGCATGTATAGAAATATGAAGTATGGCCACAGACTTGCTAATGTCATGGCATGGCCGACAAATAGGACGCTAAGATATCTACCATCTTCCAGATGGAGAATTAATAAGAATGCATAGAAATAAATTACCTTCACTCGATTAAAAAGTACTTTTCAGTACTCTGACCGATATCGCTGCGCCCTCTCGACAACCAGATCGTTCCTCGTACTGAAAAGTTAACTTTTTAATCTTCGTGAAAATAATTATGTTGTTGAAGGTACGTGCGTCCCTATTATCCCCTTGGGTGCGACGTCCCCATATTCTTACTGCCTTTTATCATTCCTGACCTGACAAAGTGCTCGATTATTTTATGGCTTACAATGACAAGTATTCTGAATATGATGAGCAAGACGGTTTCATGTTCTGGCTTTATGCAATGAGCACATGTGTTGATTTCGCATTATTTTGCAACTTCAATTTCAAAATTAATTGATAAATATCTTGAATTCTGTGTGAGTACTTGGGTAAATCCAGAATAGATTACACTTTTTAATAAAATTCTGTCCCGTTGCCTAGTCGAGTGAAGTTCAATAGTATTTAATCCGATTTGCTCTCTATCGTGACTCATATGATCCATAGGACTTGGTCACGTAGAAAATTAAAAGTAATTTTATCATAACTGGTGCACAGAGATGTAAAGGTTTAAAAAAGTCCGAAAATGCCTTGTCGCATGAAGTAAGTTGCGATCTTGGACAGACTCGCAGAGTACAGAAGTATTTCTGTAATTGATTGCTTTTCTCGCATTTAGCTTTGCCATGAAATGAAATTGAAAGAAAAATTCGATTGGAGTTGAAAGTCTCTTCACCTACGGTAACAGAATTGATTATGATGCTGTCGCATGGAAATAGTAGCTAAAAAACTCGCGCAATTTGTAACTTGAGGGACGCCTTGCTTTATAAGATGCAGCTGCATATTGATGGAAGTAGTTACTTGTGGTAAACTATTATATGATCATGAAGCAAGGAACGCAAGAAAATCGGTCTCATTGCTCATGAATGAATGTTGAGAATGAATTTAAGGTAAAATGAAGGATATTTGACACCACAAATTCGTAACTTGAGGGACACCAGTTCCCGGACAACTGGAAAAAGTTTGAACTCAGTCAAGTGTATGTCAGGAAATGGCAATGAGCTATCTGCTAAATTATTCATTCAGTTCCTCTCAATTGTCATTGCACTTTGATAGAGATTGAAGAAACGCACAGATTGTAACTTGAGGGACGTCCCTCAAGTTACGCATTTCTATCTATGTTAGCACCTCAGCAAAATCAGTCATATATTGTGTTTTTTATTAGTCTCGTGAGTTTTTGGGCATTGTGAGTTGAATTCTGCACATTTTGCGATCACAATTGACTTTGTAGAGTGATGGGAGCTATCGAACATTGAGACATAATTCTCTAAATTTATCTTGAATTTTTGCTAGTTTGAGAGACCTTTCGCAACACGAACGGAGTCCTCCTTTTGTGAATGATCAGGGTTTGCTAAAATATGTCACCACTGATAAGGTCCATTTAGAAATTTTTCCGTTTCGAAGATGTCACCACTTTTCAAACAAATTCTTTGACTACAATAAACACATCCTGCGCATCACATAGAACTCCGAAGTAAAAAGCTATCGACGTGTGTACGTCATCTAATCGTCGTACAAGCAATAGCTGTGATTGGACGGCTCTCAGACAAAGAGATTTTTGCTGCTTCACGAAATCATCAGTTCATGCTAGGTCGACAACGACTGGCTGTATTCTGCAAAATGGCCCCTGATAGACAAAAGATGTTTAAGAGAAAGAGGAGATACCGAGAAAAGTTAAAGAAAAATGGCGGAGAACGTTTGATGAAGGTGAGGGAGCAAGCACTAAGATCTTATCACAAATGCAAGGAAAACGGTGATCCTAGGCAGGCTTCTTGCAAGAAAAAGAAAACTATACATGAGTGAGTACAGAGCAACTAAAAACCAATCTCTACAAAATGAACCAAATGAACCAGAATCTATGAGCGCAACAAATTCAAGAGTATCATCTCCATGTTCGTCTTCTGCTGATCTGCCAGTGATTCAAAGAGGCGTGCAGCAAGAAAACGAGAAATAAAAAAGAGGAGGGAAAAGGTCAAACTCCTAAATTACGGAAACATTGCACTGCAAAAGCAAGTGCGCAAATTTCAAAAGAGAATTGAGAGATTGAAAGCCCAAGGTGGAAGTGTGGGCCTACCTTTGTATCACGATGGTCCAAATGCCTCATCAGAAATTGCCATGAAATCTTCAAAAAAAGTAAAGTTGATGATAAATGTTCACCTAGCCCTGATAAAGTCAATAAAGAGAAAGTACCAAATACGCAGAAAATTAGCCAGCACGCTAAAAGACGTCAGTAGAAAGTTTCTTGGTGCCAAGAGTCATCTGAGAGAGTTGCTACAGACAGATTGCAGGACCATAAATAATGCTACCATCAACATTGCTCGGTCAAATCCAATTCGTCAATCAGTCATTTCCTTCTATTGTCGTGATGATAATTCCAGACTTGCATCAGGGAAGAAAGAGTTTATTAGGATTCGTGGACAGTCTTTTCAGAAGAGGTATCTGCTGTTTTCTATCAGTGACCTGCACATGAAATATATGTCCGAAAATTCAACAGAAAAGATTTCTCGGTCCTTGTTCTTTTCATTGAAGCCAAAACAAGTTGTGAAGCCCAAGCTTTCTGACAGACAGTTATGCATGTGCATAAAATGTGAAAATCCTCGATTGCTCCTCCAGGCATTACGAAATATCAAAGTTCTAAAGTCATCAAGTATGTCTGAAAATCTTCGACAAATTGTATGTTCGCCTTATTCAGAGTTGTACTGTTCGCGCCTGTGTCCAGAATGTCAATCAAGGAGTGGGAGGAAGATGGGTCATTTTGGTCATCGTTGTCAACAATTCCTTATGTCCAATGGCAGCGAATCAAAGACAGAGAAGTCTCGGTAGCAGTCACCAAGCGTGTTCAACTCACTGATTCTGTCCAGAAGCTAGCTCTGAAGTGTGAAACTGCGATGGAAATGTATGCATATCACCAATTCTCCTTCACTAACCAATATCATGAAATGAGGCTAGCGAAGCAAATGATGTCAACAGATGAAATCTGTTTGATGGTGGATTTCAGTGAAAATTACACAATGAAATTTGGGAATGAAGTCCAATCGGCACACTTCGGCTACAATTAGCAAATTACTATTCACCAAGGAGTAGCATATGCACAAAATGAGGAACCGAAATGTTTTGCGACATTAAGTACGGACAGGCGGAAAACAGCCGATGCAGTGGTGACACATATTCACAAAGCTCTCGATTTGATTGACAGGACATATGTAAAGAAATTGATCCTCTTCTCTGATAGCCCTAGTTCACAGTACCGTAACCGTTTTACTGTTCAGCTTCTTGCTCGACTTTGCGATTTTTTGCATATCGATTCTCTAGAATGGTATTCAGTGAGAGTGAGCACGGTAAATGCGCAGCGGATGGTGTCGGCGCTGTTTTGAAACGAACATGGGATTCACATGTTTCGAGTGGAGAGTTTATTGATAACCTGGGAGATTTATGCGATTTGACAAAAAATGTGGATATTTTGATAACCACTGTGTCCAAAGAGGAAATCGACAGAAAGATATATTGGAAGTCAAACTTGCCTGACATGAAGGGTGAGTTATTTTATATTTTATCATGTCACTTTTTGTGTAGATATGAGTGCTCACTCTGATGATTGACGATCAAAATTCAACTGCAGGATTCGCTGCATTTTTACCGACCGTGGCCTACATGTAGCCTATCTATGGAGAGCGACATGAATAGAAATGAACTGTTGTTGCCTTCTAGTCTTGCTCATTCAGTAGGCCTAAAGCTACATTATCAAGCCTCTTCCTATAGCTTCTGACTGCAAACATTGACCAGGCCTATTGAAAAAATCATTCTGCTGTAGAGGTCTCATAATGATAATTGCTTGAACTTGATATAAAGAAGAAAAATTGAGAGCTTGGTAGATTTTATGCATAAAATCACATTTGATCTAGGGCCTATGCTTATTCTAGAATTTTTATTCATTATTTTGACATCATGAATGCATCACGAGATAGGCCATAGGCCTATACACGTCATTTTCATTTTCCCCGTGTGTCACGCTAGAAATTGCTTCTTTAGGCCTGCCTATATTTTCATGCTTTCAAAAACGCATTTCGATGTCATAAGCATGAAATTCAAAATTTTAGGTATTTCGAAATGTCATTACCTTAAATGGTCGGCTCAAAATGGATATCTTATTAAAGACTTGGCTTGCCACTGCAAATCCTCTTGTGGTTGCTTCAATCCAAGGACATTTAATTACGCAAATAATTGCAGCAGTGGTGGACTTGACACGTTTGACAAAACAAATGGAAGTGATCTCACAACGTGTTCTGAATTGTCCACAAGCTCATCTCCTGTGGTTGCAGTCCCACTCAAATCCGATGATTGGATACTTGTTGCATGGTCTCGAAACGGGTGACAACAGGAAAAAACATTTCGCGGCTCAGATTACCAGCAGATTTGAGAATGGGGATTTTCGTGTTCGTTTTTTGAAGCAATACACGTTTAGAGGACGATTTAATGAATTCGTCGATTCTCTTGTAACTGATTGTTCCGTGATATCTCCCTGGGAAATTGTGAGAAAGTTAGATGATCCAACTATTGATAGAAGAGGGATAAAAGTGTTCGCTGACATTGATATTCGCGAGTGAATACAGGATCGCTGCTTTATTTTTCTTCAAAAAAACTTGTAGTCCTGCGATATGCCTGTGAATAAATGCAAATCATGCAGTGCCCCATAAAGCTGTATTTTTTATGCTGGCCATTAAAAAAAGATAGAACCCATTTGGGTATCATAGTTCTACAGTTCTACATAGAAGTAAACACTAAATCACAGGAAACACTGAGCAGAGCAATTACTGCCTTCAAGGTAAACACAAATTCCAAAAATGCTAGCTCCAGATAACTCAGATAAATTCGAAAAATCACCATGATGCATTTAATGGGCTGACCTCCAAACAGAAATAAGTGCTAGAACTGCAACCTTTTATCTAAATAACTGTTGATGTTATCTTGATTAAGCTTCTACGAAAATAAGGTACCTGAGCAAAATAAATTGAACATTGTAACTTGAGGGACGTCAATTGTAACTTGAGGGACGCCTGGTGTAACTTGAGGGACGCTTCATTTTTTCTTCGAGTCTGATGTATATGGCCACATGAACTTCTTGTGGTTGTCACTATGCCAATTTAGTTTCTTATGATGTCACAGACATTTTTAGGGCAAAATTTCAAAATTCTAATACTCAAACCCCTTGCGACAAAAAAAGTGTAATCTAATCTGGATTTACCCACTTACTTGCATATTGGAAATATTTTTCTACGTCAAAAATGATCGCTCGATTTGTTTAGTGCTCACATACTACTTAAAAAAGCAGCAAAAAGTATTACAACTAAAGAGTGATGATTAATAACAAATGGAAAAAAATATCTTAGCAGATCCCATTACTTTTCCAGACTGCCTTTAGAATGTTAGCGGACATTCAAAGATTCATCAATCATCCTTCCGACGTTTTCCTGTTTCCGCCCAACGAAAACGTCTTCCATGTAGAGTCGGCGATTTGCGTATGTGCGCGTGAGTGTGAAAAGAGAGAGAGAGACATTATAGAGTTCAGATTTAATTTTTCAGAACACATAAGCGGTCACAAGTCCGATAAACCAATTCATGATAGGGAGTTATCTGTAATTAGATAATGTTTCATGATTAATTAACTTAATTATTATTCATCTATCAATTACAATTTATCACTATCATCAGGCCTGCAATTTGGTAATGCTGAGCCCGAGTCCTCCACATAACCATTTGATCACGCAAAGAACGAGAAGAAACGTCCGTCTTCGAATGTCATATATATTGTGTTAATTTTACTTACTTCATTAAGCAGGTCTAATATGTGCTGCCACACGATATTTCATTGGTGCATTTTGAGTGATTGAGATATGTGAGCGAAGCTTCGCATATTAAATACATGTATATAACATCATCCGACGAAGTCTTTCTCGTTCTTGAAAGACTGAGGCTGCCCTTTCGTTTTGAAGCGTTTTGATATCACATTTTGCGTGTAAGTGACCCTGTCAACAATATGACTACCATTACACATATACGGTATTTGACTTCCTAGTCTTTGTAATGCTAGATGATATATATGTGATAAGCTCTATCCACCGAAATGCGGATATATCAATTATAGCTACTCCTGAATATAATCTGACGAAAAAGTTCTAATGGCTCTGCAGTTTGAGCAATCAACTAATATTTCTTTGACATATCGAAAAATTTGCCCTGGTGATCAATAATCGTTGATTAGTACTCAAATAAATGAAATCGATGAAGGCCGATAAAATAGAAATAAATTATCATTATTTATGCTCGGAATCACATTCTAGGCACAGAGCCTTTCTTCCACATAGCCGACTTGTCATTTATTCCATTCTTATTGTTTTTTGTGTTGAGTGCTTAGCAAGAATGCAGACTGTGCCTATTTTAAAATTCCCAAGTTCAACCCAACTAAGGTTTGAACCAAAGTCCAGTCAGAGCGAACACTCTGTCAGAAGACTACAGCGCCGGCCAATGCGCCCTTTGATAGTACAACAAATCCAAAGTCAAATTTTAAGAACTCTCTCTCCTATGAAGAATCTATTATTCTTCATTGAACCCTTCCAATATTCAAGAGCCTTTTAATGCAAAATCAAGAACCCGCAGTCTTTTTATCTTAAGACCCTTAGGACCATTAACTTTGAACAGAGTTGTACACTTTCAATGGCACTCTACAGATGAATGGCACTTTTTAAATGGCATTGATTTCTTATATCAACTGAAGGTGTAAGTCAATATTTGATAACTCTATTCACAGCGTGTTTCAAGAGCAGCATTGATGAAGTTCTAAGTCTGCTGTGCTAACAGAGGCGAGATGTCAAGAATGTGTTATGCAGAATTAGAAACGAGTCTGGATATTTGAAAACATGAATTGACGGCTGCTGAGTTTCAAGCTAGTTTTCCATTACGTCTTCTTTTGTATTGCACTGATGCACAATCGAGTTTGATTTCTTCGATTTGGAATCCTGTCCATTAGTCCGGCAGCCAGAGCGAGTTTCTGCAGGGAATGGGGCCAGAAATGAGACTTTCACAGAATGTTGTTCGGTCATTGTCAACCACGAATCTGCGCGTCTGCCGAGTTCTAGTTATTATTTCTGTGAATTATTTCCTGCAATGGAACACAAAAGTATTGGAAAAAATGAAATTTTTTGTGTTTTCTGTTGTCATTTGAAGAGCCACCATTTTCGGCATGATGAGTCTTCACGTCATTTTCTATTATGTGGATATGAGATTATCATGCTTCTGATCGGCGATACATGCGAGAATGTGGATCAATGTGGATGAAGTGGGAAAACATGTTGGTGTTTGCCGACAGTAAGGAGGCTTGCCAATTCTGAATATGTGTAGCTTCATAGATCTATATTCATGAACATAATATAAATGACCTGAAGACACTCCATGTCAATTATAGACTTAGAACTTTTTAGTTGATAAAAGAAAACATAGAAAATTTCATTTTTGCAGAAAACTGCTATCTGCCTCTCATTGGATTAACTTTCCTTGAGTCCCGTCTGACACGAAGAGGAACTAACTAGAACTCGGCAAACGCGCGGTGTACATCATTCTGCGAAAGTCTCATTCTTGCAGAAACTCGCTCTGGTTGTCGGAATATGTCCTAACGAACGCAACTATCTTATATGTAAACATTGACGCTTGGGATACCTCTGACTCATATGCGCTTTTAACTTATAGAGACTAGGACGCTCTGCAAGTTCAAGTAATGAAAAATGATTTCTACAGAATGTTACATAATTTTCGAAACATATTCTTTGTAAGAAACGCTATCGATCACATGGAAATTTCCATTGCAAACGTGAAAAAAATCATGCGCAACTGGCGTGGGCTGTTAAACGAAATTCCGGCCGGCATTCATAAAATACAATTTCTAACATACTACTCTCATGTAGTACAAGTCAGTGTGCTTTTAGCAACACAACGTGTTCCTTTATCATGTGTGAAGAGGCCGTTTTGAAGATTACTTTTTAAAAATTATCATAACTTGGGAATCCAAGTATTTGCAATATCTTCTTTTATATTGCAAGTATATTTGATCAGCTCGGTTATGGTCAGAAATAGGGACTTTACAGGGAGACATACTGTAATTTGAAATAATTATATAGGAATTGTATGGAGATGTGAGCAAATGACACAAAATCAAAAAGAGGACTGTTTCCTCTTGTTCCTTCGACTTATAAGATTTTCATCATTTCTATAGAGATATCATTTGTCTTCCCTATACATATATATCATGTCTTCCCTATACATGAATTTTGAATTGTGTGTCACCGTAGAATCATTCCTTCTGACGATGACCAAAAAGCTGGTTGAAATAGTTAGGTTGCTCAATAAGTGTTGTGGAAAACTAAAGTAATTCATCCAAAAGCATTAGATAATTAATATAAATAATTTTTTAAAACGGATGAATCGCTCAAAGAATTTTCCCCTTGTGGGGATAATTTTTGTCACCGGGCAAGCAATTCTGAAAGTCCTTCATCAAAGAAAGCAGCCTTTTGAGAAGCAAACCATTCTGCAACATTAAATTTCGTCGTCCAAAAATTTCTTTCCATGAGGACACTTTTTAGTTCATAGAGAAGAAATGGAAAATACACACGGAACCACGTCAACACAATGAGGTGGATGTTCGAACCCCTTGAAGCCACCATCCGGATAGCATATCTTATAACCCTTATGTGATGGAGCACTTTTGTCGTGAAGCAACAGAGGCCCAGTAGGCAACTTTGCTCGACGCTTCCTCTTGATTGTCTCTCGAAGTTGGGAAATCAAGCTGGCACATTCTACTTCGGTGATGGTCTGTCCTTTCCGAATGAAGTCCAGAGGCAGCACACCTCGGGTGTCCATAGAGCATTGGTTACAAGCAATTACACATGAGTCATGTTGCAAGAGCTGCATCCGCACGAGGTGCTCGACCATTTCCCCCACAGTCTTGGAATGGCTACATGTCACATTTTCTATTTCTCTGGACTAAAAAGTGTCTTCAAGGCAGAAATTTTCAGACGACGAAAATAACCATTTAAAGAATAATTAAATATTGAGTTGCATCCTCAGTTGGAAAAGGGGACCAGACCTGAATCGCTGCCATTTCATCCAAAATCAGGAATCATCAGCAGGCCTAGTTTACATCTCTCAACATCGACACAACTCCCTATTTATAGTTGCGCCATGCCCGGGTAAATTTGAGATTTACAATTAGCGGGATTGTAAAATTTCAAAAGGCATTCATTAAATATCACTTGCAAATCTGAAATTTACCCGGGCATGGCTGCAACTATAGATAGGGAATTGTGACGATGTTGAGATATGTGAACTAAGCCTGCTGATGATTACTGACATTGGATGAAATAGCATGTATTCAGGTATGTTTCCATTTTCAACTGAGGATAAAACTCAATATCTAATTTATGATTCATTTAATTGATGAAGGCATTTAAGCATTGCTTGTTCGGCAACAGCAAATTATTTGCACAAACGAAATATATTTTGAGTAATTCATCCGCTCTAAAACGTTGAATGTTCCACTGAAATCAGTTGTGATAATTATGTAATGCAACTCAATATTCAGTTATTCTGAGTAATAATAGCATTTTGAAAAGCAAGCACTCGCATATTTCGGATTATAAACAAGTATGTTTATCTGCAAACGTGAACTTACATTAAAAAATGCAGTTAGTTGGCGGATTTTGAAGTTTGAAGATTAATGTTCATTGGTTAAGCATAAATTGCAACTGTAGGCCCTATTCTAGGTTAAAATACGACGGGTTGCGGGCCGAAAAATCCTGCCCAGTTCTCAAATTGGTCATTCAAATGCTCTTTTTGACATGCGGAAATGACGATGCTCCATTTTGTTGAAATCATTGCAATTGTTTAGAAGGTGAAGAAGGGATAACGGAAGCTTTTGTTTAGGATTGCTAACTTAAAATAAGTCAGACCTCGAGCTGCATCAGAGCCGAAAAAACTGACCCGGCTACGAACATTTTGCTATTAAGAATGACAGTGAATCAGCTAGGATAATTTAGCAATCATCAGTATTCAGAGAAACTGTCATTTGGAGATAGCATTGAGTCGTGTACAATGATATTAATATGTTACACCTGCGATATGCTGTGGAGAGCGGCGAAATTTGCAAGTGATTTGGACTATTTAATGTCACTTTCATGAATCTTTGCATGTGACAGTATAATTAAAAAATGTAAACAATGATGCGAGTAATTCTGGACTCAAGACCAAGCCTAGTTTATTTGCATCTGATTATCATATAGTTTGTGACGAAGTACTCACGCATTTGAATGTGGTTCATGCGTAACTACGGATGTGTAGGGTCGTGTGTAACTGCGCGTGGCATACGGCAAACCACGCGCAATTGAGCGTAGCAAAAAATATAAGTCAATATACTAATAGGTTCAAACATAAAATAGAAAAAGCTTTTAATAAACAGCTAAGGATTTGATGCTATTTTTGTATATTAATTCTGGTCAATGTATTCTTTGTAAAGAAAAAGAGCCATGAGTCGCATCGAATTCATACTTTAAGAAACACATTGAGAATACATCAAAGACATCATGAATAAATAATCAAAATATGACTTCCAAGCAACTCTTTTCTCCTTTTCTGTACAAAAGTACTTCACGGTACACATTTATACTCAATCAATGTATTCATATACATTATTAATAGCATTAATACATTCAATTCAGAATATCAGGATATCAGAAACGCATATTTTTTCAATTGAAAAACACGTACAAATAATACAAAATAGATGAAAGTGAATGAGATGACTGATGACAAGGCTAATGGAGGCATTTACACATTTGACAATAAAGAGGTGAGATTAAGTAATTAGGATAATGATACACGATGTGACACTATCTGGAAGGAGAGGACATTTTCATTAATAGTTAACATGTATAAGCAAGTCAAAATTTGATTTGTAAAAGTCATGTTTGTTTTGCAAGGAAAAATGTGAAGAATTGATAAAAATGATAAAAAGGGCATATCAGATTATGCACTCAAAATATATTAGTGATATGTAAGCTGATAACCATTAATATTTTTCTGTTGTGATTGCAATTGATAAATTATATAGAAACATCACCCAGATATGCAGCTCACCGAGAATAATAACTTTTCTATGAGGCCTCTTTTCACAGAGTCCAAGAATTGATGTTCCAGAATTGCCCATAAGACAGAAGCACACTTCACTTCACGTGTCCACGATCAGAATACTGAATTTACCTTTGACGCATTCTCGCAGACATTATTGTCAAGGCAACCACTGACGACCTTCTGCAAACAACACAGCTGATCCGACGCTTTATTACGCAACAATCGAAACAACACAAATTCGATTATTTGACAAACCACAGCCAGATACTGTGTTCTATTTCTGAAAAGGAATGCGATTCTTATCATTAATCATTAAAAAGTTGAAAGATTGTCTCTGTGTCCTTTACTATCGATTGCATCAGTATCTTTAATAAAGTTTGTTTCAATAAGTATTTGAAAAAGAGATAGAGAGAGAGAGAAACCGGTGGCAAAGTGGATTGCTTTACAAATGTATTCATGTTTATACCTATACGTAGACAATTAAAAAAGCCTATTGGTCAAGCCATCATTTATATCCTGATGATCTCACAAAAAATACAATTATTTGGCACACATTTACTGCTATAAATTGAATTTATTAGAGTTTGAGGTTCTCAAAAAAATCCATGAACCGAAACATAGAATTTGACAGAATATTGTAATCCATCAAAGACAATTGGGACATTGCGAATTATAAGCACATTCATCATAATATAGCTTTCCATGAAACAATTGTTCAATTTGCAAAACCTTGCGTGACAATGAATACATAAAAAAAGCTAAAGTGTAAATCGCTCCATACGAAAATCCCATACAAACTAATACCAAACTCACATACAATTTTAAACTAACAATTGATTCGAGATTCTCATTCTCATATCTTTACAAAGATTTGGTACCGGTATCTTTTCATACGTATTTTGACTTTTTTGTATATGCTCGCATGTGTTTGGCATGTAGAGATGCGAACAACTCTCTGTGTGTGATTGGCTGATTGCAAACAACATAAGTACCGCAACATATTTTGTTTTCCATCCCTCATGTCCTTGGTAATGCGTGGTTTGCAGCTATCGATAAAACATCAAAGATTATTTTATATGAAGTAATTTCTACTTAACAAATATTCTCAGGCTTGTCGTGGGAGTGGCATTTTCCATCGGCATTCCTTTGGGATGGGAATAGCAGTTTCAGTCATCGGAATTTCCCTAAAAATACAAGATGCTCTAACAGAGCTTGCCATCCTTTTCTGCATTGTTGCGCGATTTCATAATGATGACAATAGCTATGCAAGACATGATATCAGTCTTCATTTCCAAAGAAAGATATACAATCGACAGAGGCTTTAAAGTTTTAAAGTAAATTGAGTGATAGGAATTAAGATAATGTGTACTTGACGCTTCTAGGCAATATAATTTTGCCTGCTAGGTGACATAAAATTTATCATCTTGATTAGGAAAATATGCCTGGTTGAAATTTGTGTATTTGATCCTTCCACTTATGCAAGTAGTCTATTTTCAAACACGGATAAATGTACTTGACCGTGTAAGTTCCATGAAGGTATTAAGACTTGATTTGGGCCTATCATGCATGCACACGGTAGTACCAATAAAAACAAAAATCAACAAAACGCAATAGAGAACTCTTGTAACTTGCACATGAATTTTATTAACGACAGTGCTGTTAGAAAACTAAAGAATCTAACTAAAAGATTTGAACTACCAGTCAATATCAGTCCCAAGTTAGGCAAACAACTAAAACACGACATCAACAAAAATATTAAAGAAAGATGCGAATGTAGTATTTGTAGTCTGAACCCAAGTATCAACTGCAAAAGTAAGCATGTAGTTTACAAGTTCACTTGTAGGTTGTGTAAACATGCGTACATAGGATCTACCAATCGTCCTTTTCACATTCGTTATAGCGAACATTGGTCCAGTATCACTAAGAAAGACAACAAAAGTGCTCTCTCAGACTACATACGTCATAATCATGCTGATTGCAACAATGCCAGCATCGATCTTTTCGGCATCGAAATTATTGACAGGCAAAGTAACGCCTTGAGAGCCAGATTTTCCGAAGCAGATTTCATAAACAAAATTCAACCAAAAATCAATAGAAAACATGAACGTATAGTGTAGGCGCTCGACAGAAGTATTCGCTACAAATACCTCGTCTACGGAGGTCAGAGGTTTCGTGTAGGCCTATAGCCCCAGTCGATGAGCTTGTAGCTCAAAACGTTGGGCAGCATATTTACTTTTATTCTATTTTGCTGGCAATATAAAAATGGGAGTGAACAACTGGTCTTCTGAAAACCAAACCAGAAAAAACTGCCTCCCGTACGCAGCCATCAACATGATGCACACGGTAGGCCTGCAGTGGTATAAAATGTCCCCTAACCTAGCTGCTAAGGGTTTCAGTCGGTTAAGCTTATTAAAGACATATTTGATTTACGGGAATTATTGTGGGTTGCCATCCTTTTTCCACATTGTATCATAGCTCAATTACGCACAATAACTGTGTGCGAGACGATTAGCAACATAGATAGATTCATTTGCGTGCTGGTTAGTCTAGAGCGAGGATTATTCTATCCCAGCTGTTGTATGCAATAATAGCAAGCGACAGAGATTGACATAGATATTCGTTTTTCTTTGACTTGTGTGATTGGCCATGCGCGCATTGAGTAGTAGTTCGTATCAGAGAACACACAATCATCAACGGTCAGATATCAGGCAGACCGGTGTCATGATATTCATATTCTCCGTTCACTTATTTTCCACCGGAAAGTTAAAAACTTACATTAATTTTCCGGGCCGTAAATGTTGTTGTAATTGGAGTGGGCATTGTATACTGACATATATTTTCCGATACTGTGTATTCTGTATAGTGTGTGTAGGGGAAGGTAAATAGCATAACACCGGTGGTACACTATACAAGTTCCCTCTATCTTTTTCTCCCACCGGAAGCTCTAATGTTGCTTACCTGCTTACGACTTCTCCCAGGAAAAGTAAAACACGGTTTGTTTTAGTGCTGATATTGAATTACCGCATTTACCGGATTTTCTTTTTCTCCCCAAATGTCTTTTTCACTATCTCATGTATCTCTTCTACCCTTATGTATGTATATCCTGGATATGTATATGTATATCGTCGTGCTCAAAATGGAAGATGACTTTGAATATAGAAAAATGCTTTTATGTAAACTTTTCTTTTAAACGAGCACATAATATTGAATTTGATTAAATGATTGACAATTGTATTTTACAACCAGTAAAACATATCAAAGATCTTGGTGTACATTTTTCGTATAATATGTGTTTCAGTCTTCACATAGCGTCTATTGTGAAAAAGTCCTTCCGTATGTTTGATTTTGTGACGAGAGTTTTGAAGCCGTTCAAAGATGTAAATGTCTTGAAAATTATGTATAACTCATACACGTATGTTCGGGCAAACCTTGATTATTGCTCTTCAGTGTGGTCACCTCAATCGAAATACGTAATTAACAAGATTGAGCGTGCTCAAAAAGTTTTTGTAAAAGAACTGTGTTTTCATGAGAAAATGGTCTATGACAGTGGTTTGTACAACAATTGTGTATACATTTTGGACTTTCAACACTGGCGAAGCGGCGTAATTCAACAGATTTATTGTTATATTATAAAATTTTACATAATCGCGATGACTGTCCGTAACTTGTATCAAAAATTTTATTTAATCTGCCTAAAAGACGAACGAGGCATACAAGTGTGTTCACAAGTGTTATGAGTCGCGGTCTGCGAATTCGCAAGCATGACTTTTTCCCGCGCATATCTTCACTCGCTAACACTTTTAAGAATGTTGACCTTTTTGACCGTGATCACAGAATTGAAAGCACTTGTGAACGTCTGAGTTTTATCTACTGATATAATATTGTCTATTGTCTACTTTTTTGGCTTTTAACAGAATATTTTTTGCTTATTTTTGTAATCAAAAATTTTATTAAATCTGCCTGAAAGACGAACGAGGCATACAAGTGTGTTCACAAGTGTTATGAGTCGCGGTCTGCGAATTCGCAAGCATGACTTTTTCCCGCGCATATCTTCACTCGCTAACACTTTTAAGAATGTTGACCTTTTTGACCGTGATCACAGAATTGAAAGCACTTGTGAACGTCTGAGTTTTATCTACTGATATAATATTGTCTATTGTCTACTTTTTTGGCTTTTAACAGAATATTTTTTGCTTATTTTTGTAATTTCGTTTGTGGTGACTATAATTAGCGCAAGTTGTCATCGTATCAATAAAGAATAAAGAATATCCTCCAATTTTCCAGATATGTAATGTATCTCTCTGTGTTGTGTCTCTTTTCTTCCGACGAGGAAATTTGAAAGCACCTCTACTGAGACTCATTTTTCGGCGGTCAGAAAATAAGATTAGGCAGAATAAGAAAAACATGACACTGTTCAAGTGAAAAGAACGCATCTTTGACTCAACTTTCCTCGGTGATAAATTCGTCAAGTGGAAATATTATTCACACCGTTCGATTCCTCACGATCTAATTTTACGGACTGTGTGCGTTTCATGTGGTGTCAATGTAGTAGTTCGTCAGAATTCAGACTTGAATTTGCAGTACGTTCAATGGAAAACTGATCTTCTTGCCCCTCGAGACTAGTTATGGTCGTGACCATCAGCATTTAGGAGCGTCATTTCTGGACCGAAACGCGCAGACAAAGCAATTTATCTATGATTAGCACACTTTCGGCAGTGACATCTTACAACGTTACGCAATGAATTATCATGATATGAATTGCAGATTCACTGTACTCACTCATATAGAAATGGATCATGTCAACAGAGTTCAAAGATAAAAGACAGAGAATGAAATGATAGAAATGTCGAAGAGATAAACTGCACTTCAGATGAGGCTCGTCAAGAGTGGTGGACAAATTTGACCTAATTGCTACATAAGCGATTAAAGTACCAGTGATAACCCGATGAGCACCATGTTCAAAGTAAATGTTATCTTTGCAAGTGACAGCACTTTGTGAACAGCACGCCACCTCACACTTTTAGTACATCCACTTAACCTAGATATTAGCATTCTGAACAATACAATGCTTTCAAAACAAAAATCGCACAAGTCGATAATTCAAAGTGTCTGGTAATATTAACAGAAACACATTGCATGTGTTCTTTTTATGTAAGAAATTTTATTGAGAATATACTTGTCGAAATATTTACAGACATTTTGAATATGAGCATTCTGAATGAAGAAATAAGAATCAACGAAGTCGATGGTTGTCGAACGTACTGGAATGGAACCGATCTTGAAACATGGCAGTTTCTATTATTCAGGATAATCTCTGAGAGCGTTTTTGAGACATTCTCACACTATCGGTGCTTTAGCAATCGAAGTTATAGCAAGATACTGCCAACTTATCCAAATGAAGCCGATAATCCATTCTGTAGTATTAAACGGTTAATGATAAATGCTTTTTGAATTATTGAGAAGGCCATGTTTGAAGCTTATGAATCTTCTAATTATAAAATACACACAGATAATGATAGCAGACACCCTCTTAACATGCCCGACATTCGTTGTAGTTGATGACTTTACACTGAATTGTACTTTTTATGGTAAAATGATCGTGCATCCATCCAAATGTATTTTATTTAATTGAAGGATGTCGACAGTTTGAACAATGGAAACACAGAATTCCTTGGTAGACGTTGCGTTTCACGGTGCGGTTCGTCAGCCAAAATTAGCTTTAATTATCTAGAATGACTGAAAACATAAAGAGACTAAATATATTGTTTATTAAGATCCATTAGTTGGAGCGATTTTGAAAATGAACTTTAAAATCAGAACTTCAGATGCTTTACATATGGCCACGCTTGTTCTCTGGGTATGTACAACAAGTGAATGATGTCCAACGCTAAAAGATAAATACAGCTCTGTGCATAGGTCAAACGTAAGACCAAAGTCAAAGAATCCACCCCAGTCTGCCATCACAAGACATTTATGTGACTGCCCAGAGAAGTTAAATGTGTTTCATGAACCTGACAATGGATTTCGGGTATTCAAGCAAGCAAGAAATGCTTTAAGCTTTACGATTTGTGAAGGTGTGGCGATCCAACATTTGAAGCCAGTTCTATGTCTTCAAAAGGATTGTTTATTTTTCCTTCGTCTTTGTTAACTTTTATCATTAATTCCTCTGATTTATTCTCTTTATCTATTTTATTAACGTATAACTTTACTGTCACATATTTGTAGGTAGTGTCTATGATTGTCCATTTTCTATGTGTCATCAAAGCTTAAAGCGCTAAGTGCATGACGTGATCAAGCATGTGACTGCGATGACATTGAACCTATGCACGGAGCTGTATTTATCTTTTAGCGTTGGACATCATTCACTTGTTGTACATAGCCTACCCAGAGAAGAAGCGTGGCCATATGAAAGCATCTGAAGTTCTGATTTTAAAGTTTATTAAGATATCAAATAAAGTTTGTCTTTCAATTCATTGGAACTATTTTATCCTCATTCATTAATTAATTACTTTCAGTGTTTCCTTTGACCAGAAGGCCTAAAGCTCCTAATGATCCAGTGCTCAGGAAGGTCACTCTATCGTGGATTTCTGGCATATGCTCCAATAATTGTTGATAAAATAGTTTTCTGAAAAGTTCATGACGTCCGGTGTTTCCCCCAATGAACACATCCTTGATCCCAGAAGCTCGAACTGCGGTTTGAATGTTCTGGACAGCCACATTTGAGATCATACCTACAATCGAAGCAGCAACATCTTCACGATGAAATTCAGACACGCTAGATTTGACCAGCGTTGCATGGGACATGTTAAAGGCGGCCATTTCTGGATCTATGAATCCATATGGTGTCATTCCAGAATGGATATACAATTTCTTCCTCCCATCGACATTCTCCCGAGTTCCTTGTGAGGCCAGACTCATCAATTCGTCATAGTCGTGAACATCAAGAAGAAGACTTGCGAGTCCTAACATTGTTTTCCCGCAAATCCAACCGCCACCGATATATTCAATTACACCAGATTTCAGATGCCGGTGGATAATTATTCCTGAGCCAAGAATCACATACAGGGCAGGAAGGGCTTCCGACGAAATTGAAAGTCGAGTCTTCTCACAAGGTGCTGGAGACCCACTTTTTTCTGAAGATGCTGGAGGCTCAGTATTTTCTAAGAATGGTGGGGGCTGAGTCTTTTCTGAAGATGTTGAGGGCTCAGTCTTTTCTGAAGATACTGGAGGCTCATTGTCTCCTGAAGATGCTGGCGGCGCAGTCTTTTCTGAGGATACCGTGGACCGAGTTCCTCCTTTGCAGAGTTCACGATTCGGACGAGTGTGACAAAAGGATTTGAAGTTCACCTCATACGAGATTAAGAAGTGAAAACCAATAGCCAGAGTGCTAAATTCGTCCATAAAAATTATCTTCCAATCGTGAAGAGTTTGTTGAATCAGTTCCTTGTGGGCCACAGCATTAATCCCGGTGTAAAACAAACGTCGAGTGGTTGTTGGACGAACCATTCCAAGTAAATATTTCA
This sequence comes from Prostheceraeus crozeri, assembly GCA_907163375.1. Taxonomy (NCBI): domain Eukaryota; kingdom Metazoa; phylum Platyhelminthes; order Polycladida; family Euryleptidae; genus Prostheceraeus; species Prostheceraeus crozeri. The sequence continues at coordinate 236,454 of CAJQUW010000362.1, forward strand.
GCCCATTCTCAAGTTCTGAATTCGGCATTGTGCATCCATGAATGTGAAGATTTTCGTCATCATTTTCTTCTTTTCCGAGGAATACAATCTTTGTCAAGGAACAGCCACTATCCAGGGCTGAAGTGCAGTTTAGCGGTGCAATCGACCATTCTTTCACAGAGAAAGTCTCAGTGTAAATCGAAGGGTTCATCATTGAATGATTGTAATCAAATAATGACAACATCGTTTTTACTTGTGTTATCAATCAAAGCAAGAACTCGTCCACTCTGCATTATGACGCCACGCTGCACTCTTTGCACTTCAGTTGTATCGATTTCTATGGTTGTATCTATAGCGATGGACATTGGAAGCAATTGATGAGTACTTGTCCACGATATTTTAGACGCGAAGGAATCATGTGCTTTTGCATAACCATTGATCTTACTTACTTACTAAAGGGCAGCCTGCGTTTATCCCGTCGGTTCTGGAAAAGGCCTTGCCCCATGAGCGTCGATTCTGCGCAGCAGCACCCAAGTTGACGCAGTCATAGAAGTTGTCCATGTCGCGCCTCCATCTTCTTCTCAGGCATCCAACAGCACGCCTTTGCCCTCGAGGGCTCCACTCGGTCAATCATTTAGACCACCTGTCGTCACGGTAGCGACTAACATGGCCAGCCCATCTCCATTTCTGTATCCTTATTTGCTCTGCCACATCTTTCACTTTACTGATTGATCTTATTTCAGTGTTCCTTCGTCGTTCTAGATAGGAAATGCCGAGCATTCGACTCTCCATTTTTCTTTGGGCAGCTTGCATTCAGTTCATTATTCCTTTGTGGAATGTCCACGCTTCAGCGCCGTAGGTCAGGGCAGGAAGAATACGCTGGTTGAAAACTTGACGTTTTTGTGAGATGGAAAAGTTACCAGCGAGTATTTCTCTGCGACGTCTATATGGAGCCCATCCTGCTCGAATTTGTCTGCTGACTTCCTCGATTTGAGTCGGATCTTTTATGCTAAAACATTGGCCAAGGTATATACATGTATATTGATCGACTTGTTGGACTGTTTGAGTACCGAGACTTATGCTAACTGGATTTCCCGCCATGACTTTAGTTTTTTGGATGTTGATACGCAGCCCTACTTCTTTACTTTTCTGATTTAGGTCATTGATCATGTGTTGGATGTCGTCGGGTGTTGATGCGATCAACACGATATCGTCAGCAAAGCGTAGATTATTCAAGTGTTTACCATCTACGTTGATGCCTTTTTGGGACCAGTCCAGACTTTTAAATACTTCTTTGAGGACTACATTAAATAGTATCGGTGAGATGACTTCTCCTTGTTTAACACCTCTTGCTATTTGGATGTGTGTCTCTCTTCTAAGCAGTGATACTTGCGCTGTGCTTCCTTGATACATATCAAGCAGGAGTTCAACAAACCCGGGTTCCACACCCTGGGCGCTCAGCGAGTCCATTATACTTTTTGTGTGGACAGAATCAAAGGCCTTTTCATAGTCAATGAAGACGAGACATATCGGAATCTGAATTTCATGTATTTTCTCTTTAAGCTGGTTTAGGGCATGCAGGTGATCGATGGTAGAGAAGCGCGGACGGAAGCCAGCTTGTTCCACCGGTTGTTGTTCATCCAGTCTGTTTGTACTCTGTTGAGTAAGACTCTGGCGAAGAGCTTATAAACTACTGACAGCAGGCAGATAGGTCTATAATTATTGATTTCGTTGCGGTCGCCTTTTTTGTAGAGGAGCATCATCTTTGCATCTTTCCAGCTCTTTGGTATCCGTTTTTGTCTCAGACAAGAAGAGTACAATTTTTTCAATGCATTATTGGTTATTTGTCCACCTAGTTTTAATAGCACAGGTTTAACGGAATCTGGTCCAAGGGCCTTATCGATTTTCAAACTGTTTAGGGCATTTTCAATTTCGCATTCTGTGACTTCCAGTGCATCGTTTTCGTATTCTACGTTAGTTACTTGTGTTTGTGGCGGCGGTCCACCAGAGAAAAGCTCTGAGTAGAATTTCTTCATTCTCTCTAAAATCTTCTCCGTGATGTAAAGTAAATCACCGTTGCGGTCTCTCAATGAGGTCATTACGTGAGTCCCTTCTGATAGAACGCGTTTGGCTGCTTTAAGGCCACGGTTATTATCGATGGTCTCTTTTAAGATCTGCTCCCTTCTATACAACTTATCGTGTCTTACAGCCTTTTTTATAGCTTTGTTCAGCTCTGCTCGTTTGATGATACTAGAATTATTTTCCCTTGAAATAACACGTCTCAGCATTTATCAGCCTTTTTGTGTTTTCGGATACCTTGGGTGGGGGCTGATGAAAATATTGGCTGGGGATTAACTTCTTTAGCTGTTTCTTTTAGGGGTTTTCAATTATTTCTTCTCCGATGTCGATGTTTTCCATGAAATTGGGATCTAGACTCGAGAACTTGTTTTCAAGCTTTATTTCGAATTCATTTGTCTTAGTAGCTAGGTCATTATGGAGACATTTTCTTTGCTGGTTGCTTTCCACAAGGCGCTTTCGTTCAGCTTTGATATCGAGTCGCATCTTCGCGCGGACCAGCCTGTGGTCAGTACCAGATTTGATGGAATTGACGACAGATACTTCTTGCACTGTTCTTTTGAGGTTTGTTAAGATGTAATCAATCTCGTTCTTGTTCGTGCATTTGGAGCTAACCATGTTCATCGACGAGTTTGCTTTTTCTGGAAGAAACTGTTTGCTATGTGGAGGTTATGTGATGTTGCCCATTCGACCAATAGAGTACCTAGATGGCTGCGTTGACCCAGACCGCAAGGTCCTGTGATGTGACATGTTCTCCTGGATCGTCGCTGATACCGATCTTCGCGTTGAAGTTACCAATAACAAACTTGAAGTGCTCTCTTGTGTTCATGACATCGTCCAGGTCGTTGCAAAAATCTTCTATTTCTTCCTCTGTTTAAGCCGACCGATGTTGGTGCGTACGCCTGTATGATCTTAAATTTGTATCGTATATTTAGTTTTATTGTTAGGCTTGCAATGCGTTGGGAGGTAGTCATGAAATTTTCGACTTTTGAAATCCAGTTGCTCTTAATCAGGAATCCCACACCTTGGTAGCTGTCTAGAGTTCTGTCTGAATGACAGAGAAGTGAGATACTCTTAAGCAACGTCTGTCTACAATTTCTACGTTTCGTTTCACTTAGGCCGATGATGTCCCATTTCATCTCTGTAGATTCGAGTTCGTGTTCTATTTCGTCAATCTGATCATCTGAACAGATTGATCTGACGTTGAATGTAGCCAGCTGCAATGTGATTTTGTTGCTGATCCTAACCCACTGGTTCTTCGCACCCTCTGCACAACTGCCGACGGATCCTAGCTGATCTTGGGTGGCTGCGTTGCTGGGGACTGAGGGCCGTGAATTTTTTCATGTACCAGTCATGTTGCAGTGTTGCCGGGTTTACAGACTCCACGCTTGGCAAAGACGGGTTGGAGACTGGGTGAAGTGTTGATTCACCGTTTTAGACAAAGAGCATCACCTGCTATTGACGTCTGTCACGCCAAATTTTGTGGGCGTCGAAGATGTTTTGATGGCATTTCCTCCATCAGGGCCCCACTGCCCTCCCCAGACTCTGGGGTGAACCAGGTTTTTTCCAGCCGCCCAAGACTCGGCTGTGGTTGAATTAGTTACTACAGGCGAATATTGAATGGTAGTATATTCGGGGAGCACGACTCACAAACGCCACCAAGTGAGTAGTCCAAAAGGGGGTCGGAAACTGGACCTAATGGACCCGTGGACGTTCAACCAAACACCCCATTGATCAACCTACTGTAAAACTTTTCCGGACAATAGCAGTAGATAAAATACCACTGATAATAATTCGATTTCTATGCCTAGAGATAACAAGGTGCTGGCTAGCCGATTACAGAAATCTCAAAGTGAATGCTAGCCAATCGCTGTAGACCAAAATGTCATCATAGATTCTCATGAATTTCTATTCACTGAATTCCAAATACATTTTAAATGAGTAATCCGCGTTTTAATCCTAAATTCGCACACGAGCTTCTTATTATTTTTCATTTGTAGATTGTCAACAAAGCAATCTAGAGGGTGTTTTCGCTGATCGCCTGGTTACTGACGCTGGCGTCCGATGAATGAGTTGACAAGATATAGCAGCTCATCAATGATTGATGAGACAAGACCGTGAGTGACCCGAGGACCGACATGATCTCTGAACTAACAGTGTGAAGTAACAAAGCAACTGTGCAATTAACATCGTAATACAACGACAAACATCAATATAACATCGATGAAACATCGATAGAACGTTAATTAATGAAACGTCGATAAAACATCGATGAGGCATCAATGAAACATCGATAGAGCGTTGATAAAACATCGAAAAACATCGATCAAATGCCGATAAAACATCAATAAAGAGTCGATAAGGCATCGAGATCGAGAAAACATTGATAAAACATCGAGAAAATAAAGCAAACATGCTTCACTTATGGTTCCCGTCGTCTTGCAAGTCAGAGAGCATTGAATATAGTAAAATTTCATCTGTAAATGGATCCACAGAAAATCTCGAGTTTTATGCACTCAATAACGTAGTGCTCTAAACTCGTTGTTTTGCTTCACATCCAGAGAGAAAGTTCATTGATATAGTGATTAAAGAATGTACTGAATAGCTGCACTATGCATCTGAAACAAGCTATGAAGCTTTAAAGTAAATCCACTGAGTTGAGATTGTGCAATAATAGTTGATTACTGTGGATTTTTGGGTCTACCAAGGTAAAAATAATTCTTGCATCTGTGTGATTTTTACGGTTGAATCCAGAAAAATTTACAATTTTCGGTGGCACCAATATTTCCGACAACTTAAGTAACACAATCATAGCAAAGTTGATTTCTTCAAAAAATTCAATTTTTCAAAACTTACATGTAGGGCTGAAATTGCCTTTTTGTTTGATTGAAGTTGATCATGGACAACAAATGATGGAAGAGTGAACATGTGTTCGACAAAATAATTCAACAGTGTTTATGAACTAATTTTCTTCAAAAAGAGAATGAAGTTGTTGCATTCTCGAGCCTCACTTGCTGACTAAATCTGCAATCCATGTTCACACTTCTCTGAAATAGTTCCATTAAAAAATACTTTGCTGACAGCATCGTCGATATTTTTTATTGCTGCTTTGATTGTTGCCTAAATTCGACAGCTCTGCAATCCTTCAATATAAGCGTGCAATATAACATTAACCCATTAAATATATATATGCCAGGTAATTTGTCTCCATTAATGCTTTATTTTAGCCGTGAGAATTCGTTTTTCGGATCATTTCTTTTTGACAAAACATAACTTGGAACGATATTCAAGATTTGTGATGTGAAATGACTTTTTCAATTTCGTCCATTTGGCGGGAAATTCAAATTGTTTTTCAAAATGGCGCGAAGAAATTCTTCGTTTTGGTAATTTGAGCAAAATATTCAACTTTGAACTTTCACAATCTTTTCGTGTCCGCGCATGCTTCATTTGGCGTATTTTCAAACCCTGTGCACCAGTCTGATATTCAAATTCGATTTAGTTCATTGGTAATGCAGCAATACGCACTGGAATATATATATATATATATATATATATATATATATATATATATATATATATATATATATATATATATATATATATATATATGCCATCGCGTAAACCGCTACCGTGAATGTCAGAATAAGCATGTCTTTCAGAAAAGAGACCTCTGCGATTCATGCGCTGTATGATCTAATTAACAATGGAGAGGATGACATTATGATATATCCCCGTTATGAGATGGTGAAACCAGTGCAGAGACAATGGTAAAGAGCACGAAGGTGGCCCTGACGATGATATATCAAGTATGCCTAATTTGTACATGTGCCTACAAATATGGACACATCTATCGAATGCCATGTAGTGACACTTGTATAACAGCAAAATTGTGAGCTATTAGTTTGTTTGGCTCTTCTACTATCTTGCATTATGCAAATCTTGTGCAAAGTATTGTAGGAAGTTAACGACATGTGAGATCAAGATCTTTCTCAGTCGGCCTACCCATGATTTGAAAACGATGGGCACACTCTGACTACACTTGCACCACTATTTGCTTAAGAAGCTTCGTAGTTGCTATTATTATAGCTTTCTACTCCTAGCGTAAACCAGAATGTTAATATTTTGAAGACACAACATTTTATTATTTTCCTCTCTTGTGATGCAGGGTAAGCATAACTTTGAAAATTACACAGTACATGCGAAAGCTATTTTCAATAATTCTCTTTTTTTCAGAATAGCAACATATGGCGCCCACTGAAGTTAACGATCATGGTATAGATGAGGAGGACGATTATGAACTCTAAAAAGGGTAAAAAAATAATTGCATTAGAGAAGCCTGACGTCACAATATTTCGGTGGCAATGCGCAACGATAGTAGGCCTATAAGCCATTGGATAGTCATACCAAAGCAGCTGCTGCGCCTTGGCTCAAGGTCTTTTACCAACGAAATGCTACAAATGCGCTGTAGGATTGTGCGACAAGTGTTTCAAAGCATGCCGCATTTGGTGACTTATTTCATGACGGCATGAACTGTTCAGCATTCACACATAAGCAAGATAGACGTTTTATAGAGCAAAATAGGCCTACTAAAGAGAAAATTACTGATGTAAGTGCATGTGTGCAATGCATGTGTATTTGCATGAGTTTTAGAGGCTGTTATGTACTGCTGTAAGATCTGCTTTATATCATGCAACAATTATACAAATTATTTTTTGAGTAAAACTACACGTAAAAATTGTAAATTGTACATTGTTCTAATCTGAATTCGATTTACATGCAGCCTACGTGTAGCTGAATAGTACATCAAGGCAGCTGCTATGAATAATGGACATGTAAAATGAAATTTGAAGTGTACAAACAAGATGTTTGCACCAGACAAATTGTTGTTATTGCAGTTTTATAAAGTTCAGTGCTTCAATTTTGCCTTTTATTAACACATCCAAAATTTGCTACTTTTTAGGAGTGGTAGGACGCGATGGAATATATATATGCCATCTTCGAAATCGATCCAAAATGGCTCATATCCATTCTACATGTGAAGATATTCATGTTTCGTGATGTTCCACCAAGGACTCTTCATTGGTGGAGTCAAACGGAAAACTTCCGATAAGGATGTGACTCGCACACCAGTAATGTAAGTGAACGAGTTTTCCACACAATGTTTACACTATCAGCCGAGATCTTTATGTTACTTTATTACCCAAAATCGCTGCACCTCAGTTTTCATCATTATAACATTGATCTTTTGATGTCTTTGCAAAGGGTCTCATTGCTATCATTGAATAGAAGCCATCTCAACACATGTCCTTCAATAGCTATACAATATACGAATGAAAACATACAGGGATGCAAGCAAATAACCGATCACAAAATTAACCGGTTAATCACATATTTATCCAACTTATCTATTTAAGTCCTGTATAAAAATGGTGAGGCTTGAGACTATTCAGGGTTCGGTATTATTACTGAATTCGCCACACAGTTATTTGCGCATGTTGAGGAATTCATGTATCTTCATTGCCCTGGCGGCCTTTTGCCAGTCTTCTCAACATAATATGCCCGGTAGAAATAATTCAAATGAGTGGTAACAAAAGGGAAGTACAACTGCATGCTACAGGAGATGGCTTCACCACGGCAGATGAATACCAATCAGCAGCTCACGTTGCTTGAACAAATTCGGTTTGAGGCATCGAATGTACAAAGCTTCAGAAATACACAATAGCGCAGATTTGTAGTAGGTATATGATATAGGTGCATCCACAGAATCAGTTGTTTAAGCGTATCACTTTGCTAGAAGTGTAACCTAATTCAAAACAATGGCACATGCAGGAACTTCCTAAGTTGGCAAAAAGAAATTTTTAATACATTGAAGAGATAGGAAAAAGTCGTGCGCCGATTGATGTGAATTCCTTCAAAATGCTCCGATCGACACGATTCCTTCAGATTCGTAGAATTCAGATCATTGCGCAAAAGTTCTCTCGATAATTTTAAGTCCTCCGACCATTTTAAAAAAAATTAGCAGGCGCATGAAAAAACGTTCACAAACTTCTCTGTAGAACTTGACATCGACTGCGTCTCTTTGCTGTGTGATCCGGTTGATAGCAGTCACTGAAACTTTGCGCAATTTGGAGTGTTTAATGTTGAACTGGCTGCTTATTGTTCCATTTCTATGTTATTATGTCCGCAGATTATGCCATTTCATTAACGTTACATGTTCCAATATTTCCTTTCTAGTCAAACAGAAGAAGTGAGCACATCATTATGTGAAGGTCTCATTTTCGGCCTCGTTCCCTGCAGAAACTTTCTAGCCAAACAGAAGAAAAGACAACCTGTCTAATTCTGTGCACGGGAACATCTTTCTGTGAAAGTCTCATTTTATGCTTAGTTCCCTGCAGAAACTCGTTCTTGCTGACGGACTATTGCGTGAAAGACAATGGAAATCTTGTCACGTAGATATCTGCGATCGCAATTACATTCAATTTCATGAGGAGTTATGGCAGAGGAGCTGAGGCGACTGTCACCTCAGATGAGCCAATTAGGAATGTATTCCTTAGATCGAACGGCGAGACTTCTGTTCGTCCGGCCAGAATTGACTGGCCTGTATTCGCATGAGAATCGATAGACGGATCCCAATCGATAGAATGCGTCTGTCTTAGTATAGAAAAGTGAGGACCAAACAGACGCCGAACAACCCGTTGAAGAGAAGAATTTTGACGGTCACCACAGAATGGCAACCTGATATTGGCACCTATTCTCATAAGAGTTTTATGGTCGACGGTCAGTGAAAAGGATAAATCGTTTGCTGCAGATATATTCATCACTGAGCACTTTGAAGGGCTGATTATGCGTCCAACAATTGTAGTGATCGGTGTTTTTCAATTGAAAAATATGCGTTTCTGATCTTCTGATAGAGGAGAGTAATCGTAAGTCTTTTATCCCTTCTTACTACCATTTTCCTCGAGATATAGTCCATTTTCCATTGGGACCCATCGGTTTAATATTGCCCTGTGATGTCCATCTTTCTATAAGTACTTTTCCATAAGTACCATTTTCCAGAATGTTCACAGTTGCCGTTCTTTAAGGAGCAAGTCACTTTAGCAAATAATTAGAAAATTGCTACCACATGACTAATATCCATCCATCCATTGTCTCTCTCTCTCTCACTCTTTCTCGACTGATATTTGATTGATCATTACAATTCTAAACTAAATTTGAAAAGAGGATATTACTACTGAAATATTTTTAGCCGCTTTGTAAGTAGTGTACTGTATGCGTGTCATATTTATTCACATAATGCAAAGACCGCTTTCATGTTTTGTTTTTGGAGAAGAAAACCGAAAAATGAAAAGGAAAAAAATTGGAGGAAATGTACTTTTGAAGGAAAATATTCTCTCATTTATTCAGTCTGCTCCACAGTCTGCCCATTGCTTTGCGGAATCTGTGGTGTAGAAAACAATCAAGCACTGATATTGATCACCGCATCTTCACTGTGAAGCTAGTTTTGAATATTGAATAATTATTTCGGAATTTGAAGTAGAGTTTTGGAGTCCCTGCGGATTTCAACATACAGGTTTTCCCGGACAAATTCATTTCTGCGGGCAATCTTCAAGATAAGTCAATGATCGTCAACCTATGTAAAAGAAACGTCATAGAATTCTATGTTAGATCACACAAGTTTAAGATAAGTCACACAATTTCGTGGAATTTAGCAAATAGGAAGACAAATTCAATTATCAATCATTCCATAGAAATTGTTGGCCTTATCTTGTACTACAATAACGATAACAACAAATTGTGTTCCCTTGCACCAGGGGTGCGGAGTCGCAGTCCCGGAGTCCTATCATTTTTGCTGAAGCCGGAGTCCTATCAAATGATAGGACTCCGGACTCCGGCTTATAACTAGACCCGAAGTATAATACAAACAAATTATCTATTCTCGTGCATAGCTGTCACTGTCTTGATGTCAACTTTCTCCGTCAAACAAAAGTACAGAGACAACAGTACATGCAAAGCTTGCAATAGTTGAGGGAATGAACCGTGATAGTGAAAAAGGATTGTCTTTTCACTCGGTGATTTAGTAGAGAAGACAAGCCTTCCCAGCTTCGATCACACCTACGCACCAAAGGTCACATCAGAGACAAAAATGAAATATTAGTTTGTTTGAGAACATTACCTCTTACCTTCACGTTAATCGTGTGTGATGGCTCCTCTCAAGCGCATATTAAAATCGAAAGAGTGCTGATATTTCTTGGAGAAGGATGGGAGATTTTCCTGCCAGGTAGAGATTGGAGAAAAACCGTGTGAAGCACATATCAGCAAGATGGGAGGAGCCGAGTCGCATGCATCCAACTTAAAGCGACATTTGATAGACTCATCGAAAATGATTGATAATTGATACAGGAATTATCACTAAACATAAGTTCATGTAAGCCTATAGTGAACTATGCTGCAGGATACCAGTTTTTTCAAAAAACTAGGATATATATGCTTGGCACCCGGACTCGGAGTCGGAGTCCTATCAAAATGATTGGACTCCGCATCCCTGCTTTGCACTGAAGCTCAGGTGACGCTTGATTGAAATTGGTTCCGCTATCTATGATCTTTGAAATTCCATGCGTTAGAATTGAACTATGACTTGGGAAAGCAATCATGCAGTGTAATGCACAGTAATACTGTAGTTTTCAGCAATTTTATTAACTTAATTCATTTACTCCTGCAACAAACAAAGGCACGAAGAGTACAGGGAAAAGATGCTCATTCCATCTGCTGGTGTCAAGCTATCGCCGTAAATGAAAATCACATATCAAGGCTACTGAAGAATTTCGCAAAATAGCGTGACAAATATTTCAGTCTACAACCATATGCGAACTTATCCTCAATCCTTAGCAGTTATGCAAATTCATGCAGAGAAGGACATCCTGGGACTTGCAATTTAAGCATCAACATTCCGTAACAACGGTAGACTGCTTTTCGCCCTACAATGGCTCATCGGCTGGGAATGGCTAGCTTAAAATATCTTTATAGAATGGCTCTAAACATTTATGAACTTTTTCTGAAAGGATTTCTGTGCTTGAATTGTTCAAGTCTATGGACATCTCTCTACTCTGCAATCATTATGATCATCAGCCGCATGACAAGACCAGGATAAATAATCGCAGAGCAACCTAATGCGCAATCCTTCTACTCAAGGAGAATTTCGTGAGTGATCTTCTCGCATCACAAAGTTTGAGAATTCAGTTGAATTAAAAGTGCATAAATCAAATGAAATCAAAAGTTAGGCAACTGGGCTACAGCTCACGAGTCTGGTCATGAAAGGAAAAAAAGGAATGATCACGCAAGAGAGTTCTGTAGTGAAAAGCTCGAAATTTCTGCGAATACTGAAGCACATCAGGAGAAATGTAAGAGCGGCAGGGATGTGAATATGTAGCCTACATTGCAAATTTGCAAAAGGAGTTTCTGACTTATTGATGTACTTCTTCATGATGAGCTGCCCCGTGAATATTGGCATATGTCATATCATTTGAAGATGATGATGTGAGCCATTCTATCGAACTATAGTTGTTATTTGTTTGGGTAATTTTTTATTAATACCGCAAAAGAAGTTGAACACGCATATTCCATTGCAGAGCGAATAGGCAAAGTAGATGGCATGGAGCTCCAAAAATGAAAGGTCAATATTCGTAATATACATGCAGACGTGAAGCACACCTTGAATTGATCGATGTGGTGTGTCTTGTTTTAGATATTTTAAGCCAGTTAGAGATTTATCCATTTCGAGCTCTTTTAAGGTACTTTTAGCAATTCTTTCATTTTCAACTATGATATCTTTCTTTTCCTTTGACTTGTATAATTTGGCCAACCTACCAACAATCAACAATCGAATGTTAGCCAAACAGTGATGTGTGTTTTGGTGTGTGCGAAGTGATATCACAGGACGCAAGCCACTCATTCACTGTCTCTGGTGTCCAAACCGGCTACCAGCTTATTGTTAGCCACTTCCAATGGTAAATGATACACGAAGTATCAATTGGAGAAGGAGCAAATTGTCTAATTCTGTGATTGATGTGCCATTTCGATATTATAGTCCGGGAGCTAGCGTGAAGTTGTGCAGGGAACGAGGTAGTACATAAAACTTTCACATAGCATAGTACACCTCTAACCTACTGCAAAACTTCGCGTCTGCCGGATCAGATCATTTGCTTTTAAGAAATAGAGAGGATAACAAAATCCTATGTATTTCCAATGGTAAAATTGTGACATTTAAGGTGTTGACTCCATTTTTTCGAATTTTTGCTCATAAAAGTTACACAAATTGGTATTTTGTTGAATTGGTTATTATAGAAATCATCTACAGATCATGATCTTTCAAATGAGTTATCATTCAGTGACAGAGGATGAAGTAAAGTGTACAAACAGACACTTTTCGTTAAAGTATATCAACAATTTTCCTGAAATTTCTATGTTAAAATTTGCAGTTACACCAACGAAAAGTGTCTGTTTGTACACTTTTCTTCATCCTCTGTCACAAAATGACAGCTCATTTGAAAGATCATGATCTGTAGATGATTTCTATAATAACCAGTTTAGCAAAATACCAATTTGTGTAACTTTTATGAGCAAAAATTCGAAAAAATGGAATCAACACCTTAAATGTCACAATTTTACCATTGGAAATACATAGGATTGTGTTATCCTCTCTATTTCTTAAAAGCAAATGATCTGATCCGGCAGACGCGAAGTTTTGCAGTAGGTTAGAGGTGTACTATGCTATGTGAAAGTTTTATGTACTACCTCGTTCCCTGCACAACTTCACGCTAGCTCCCGGACTATTAAGGCTACATACAATTCTTCCTTTCTAGGAAACCGAAGACGCGCGCAGATGAATTTCATTCTGCGCCTAAGGAGCTCGGTGGAGGCCTTCCCATAAGAGCAGCTGTTTAAACATTGAATTTGCCTTGTCGGCTTAGGCCGGAGGCACTCATGATAAGCCATAAGCCGTCACCGGAATGGGAATCCTTGTACGATTAACTTCAATAGAACTGACGTTACAAAGACTTCACACTTTCATAATGTATCGTGTTCTGCACATGTACGAGTATAACTACCTGTCCTTTGTCTCTTATTGTAATGCAACGCGTCATCATTAATGCATAGAATAAAGAATTCGGTGTGCCTCCGACCTTGCTCTGTAATGTACGCGTATGTCTCTTCAAATGTTTCTCGTCACTTAACTCTTCCATCCAACTATTTTCATTCCAATCGGTAATCTTTCCAGCGAAGCCAAAATATCTGCTCAATGGAGACAAAGGCATTTTCTCATGCTAATGTTGCAAACCAGAGCTTAATTGAACTTCAAAAATTATTCACCTACATGGTGTAAGTGAAAACGGTTCGTCGTACATTTGCAATCATATTTATTTAATCACATCTGAATGCAGAACACTATCGCATTGCTGGAGATGAAAGTCGCGTGCCTTCCTGTGCATTTGTTTGACATACAGCTCAAGACTTATTTAAAATGAAAAGAAGCAAATATCCGAATTGTTGAAATGTGAGAGTCTTGGCAAATGAAGGAAATTATTATCAAGTCAAAGCAGTGTATCTGTTTTGATTGAGTTGCAAAGCTCTCGCAGAATTGCCTCATAATTATTGTTCCGGTGAATGAAAAAGGGCATTTTTCAATGAGCAATTGATGCTTGAAGAATAAGATAATGCGCTCCTGTTTTCTAACAGACATCAATACAAACCTTTGTTGCAGCATTGTCGCGCCAATTTCCTAATCATTTACCTCACATCTGTCAATGCATCTGTTTCTCTTCTCGGCGATTGTAGTACGCATTAACAAGAGATGCAATTTGTAGGACAAAAAGTCGAAATAATGAGCGTCTTCAAAGCTGTTGCTGTATATAGATGGATACCTAAGTATGTAAGGTAAAGGTTAATGCAAGAATTTAACAAGAAACAATAGCATCAAAGTTCTGAAGGTCAAATTCTCAATGATGCTATGAATGAGTTTCAAGTTTGCATGCAAATTGCTCTGAATAAGTGCTGATTCTTCTGCTGTTGGAAAGACGGATTGCTATTAAACGTTTATTTCATTGAATAATTGGTTTGAAGATGAGTCAGTGCGTGAACCATCTTCAAACATACTTAAACGGTGTTTCTGATGTTCTATATCATTCAGTGCCACCGGCGCTGTGGCCTTGTGCGTCCAGTAGACCTTGAAAATTGATTGATTGTGCATCGGTGATATATCGGAAAAATTATTGCTTCTTCGATGCTGTACTTTATTGGCATCTGCCGAATTTTCGACAGACAGAACGTCAGTCATATTTCAGGGCAGGTGACACACTGAGATCGCAATGTCCAGACGGTATGCATCATCAACAACTGAACACATTTCATGGCCTCAATCAAACGTGACAAATGGAATTAGCATGTGGATGTAGCACTGAGAAATGGAGGTACACAGCCATGGTACAAAAAGGACAAACCAAAAGTAACTAGAAGCGCTAAACAGAATAGGCAATCGCATAGCGCTAAAACCACATTTGAAATAGCATTGAAAATATGAAACTTATCGAAAATATATCGAAACAAAAAAAATAACAAAAATAAATAAACAAATAATGGGAACATGCATGAATACCATTAAGTGATCATGAAAACAATAAAAAGCATTCTTAAATTAATGACGAAATAATAATGAAATAGAAGGAATAATAGGAAAAAGATTAATAATAATAATGATAAAAATATAAGAAATTAATGTTGAAAAATTTGTAGTAGGAATTAAAAAATAAAATAAAATTACTAAAAAAAATATTAATTCAAAGTAAATAAATAAATAAATAAAATAACTAGAAAAGTGTTGAATTTTTTATTAGTATACTATATTAGCGTCTGGACATTATGATCTCAATATGCCACTTGCCTTGAAAGATGACTGACGTTCTGTTTGTCGAAAATCTCCGCAAAAAAACTGAATCTTTTGATATAAAAATTTTCACTGTATACAGATACTTGTTTGAGTCGACACTCTACCTTTGATGCATACTGTATGCGCTCCTTCGCATCGCTTGAACAGAGTCAGTGGAGCGCACTGCACAATTTTCTTTTCAGTTTCTGCATTTGATTTTTTCATTTAAACTTACTTTTCCGAAGTGCAGAAATTGTTCGTTCATTGTATCCACTTTTGACTGTCCATTGTCTAATATTTATCTGTTCCATGTAGCTGTTGTTTTGGCAGTGTACAGTTTTCTAACTGAACGCGTTTTCTGCAAGTATTCAATTAAGTTTTGAAAAAGATATTTGTTGGCACAGAGCACCTGCACAACGATTTGTTTTCCCACACAAAACAGAGAAATGTAAAGAATAGAAATATATTTACAACTCCATCGGTTAAGAAATACTGAAATGGTTAAAGTTACATCAGAGGTCGCTAGGAAGCGATAGTATTAGTTCGAGACCGTCTCCATGAGAGCACACGAGAGAGGAGTCCATTTCCACCTGTCTGAGGAGGCTTGACAGGTTCATGAGTTTCTGCGTTCTTCTTCATCAGAAGAGCCAGCTCGTGAGCACGTCTGCAAATGTGTAATACTCGCCTGCATGAATGAAATGATTTCATAGAATTTGAGAGATCTCACCGAGTTTGATCTTCCACATCAATGAGCATCGCATCTTGCGCCATGTGAAGATTGTCACGCTCAATGAGCAATTCAACCAAATCCTTACTCGTGGCTGAAATATTAAAACAACGAATCAGCTGTGAAATAGAGAGATGCAATCACATCGAGATTATCTTCAGAGGATATGTTGTAAAGAATTTATGCGAAGACTAACGACATTGACATTTGTCAATCGTATCTTCAGCTCCATTGGATAAGTAGGAATCGTTTATGTCTCTGAAATTCGTGGGTCCATAGAAATCCGGCTTTTCGATTTGCTTAATTTCGTGATACAGGTTTTATCAGTCATCAACGGCATTTATCAAGACACTAGCGGGCAGTTTCAGTTCAACAACGACAATTTCAATTCATGTGCAGAAGTGACCTGCGAAATACAAATTTATAAAAATAGTTGAATTTTAATTTGTCCGATTTTATTCACTTACACATTTTTCGTATCTCTGTATGTGTTTTTTGCTATTAGATAGTCTGATTACAAATTTAAAATTCTTTATTTATAAAATTTTAATAATTTCATTATTTACGCTTAATGGTTGCATTTGTTTTGCTTGTATCAATTGAAACTGCTTTTACTTGATTATTCAACTGCTTATCTGAGGTTTACTTGGTAAGCGTAGCTCCAAATCTCGCTTGATTTGATTGAGTGTGTTTGATCTGGGTGCTTGCACTATATTAACGCATGTATAAGTCATTCCCTCGTGATCCTCTTCGAATTCGAGATGCTGAACCAAAGACTTGATTACGTCGGACAATGGACCATGCGGTTCCACGTTTGAATCCCAAGACGCCAGCTACCTCGACGTAATCTTCAGAAGAAGACCTACGCGGAAATAATTCTCTGTTTATCATCAACGGATATTCGTGATCGTTGCATTACGCAAGTCGTCAGTCAATTGAATGAAATGAAATCTACAAGCGGACTGGGAGTGCCGCTGTTGAATTCAAAAATGTCTACTATTGTCCTGAAGATGTCGCAAATCGATTGAAATTGCCGTTGTTGAACTGAAAAATTCTACTATTGTCTTGGAATTGCCGCTATAAATTGACAATTACCGTTGTTGAACTGAAATTGCCACTATTGTCCTGATAAGTGCCGTTGATGCCTGATAAAACCTGTACTAGAATGGACAACAGCTGTTTGTTGAATGCAATTTCAGCCGCTCGGATATGAGCCGATTGCTAGATTTTTAGAGGGAGCAAATGAATGAAACATGCAACAGTTGTAGATTCCTGACACCAGGCGAGTTTATTGTTAATTATTTTATCAAAATGCTTTTATAGATAAAGAGAAATTATAAGACCAGTGAATCAGCGAATATCTCTAGCGTGCATTGATAAGCTGCCGGTATCTTCCTATTGTCGAACATTGGAAGCCGCCATCGTATAGTCATCGCTGTCATGACAGCGTTGTGTCCATGTCCGCTCCAGTCCTTCATTATGATACTGTCGGATTTCCATGCGTGGACGTGATCTATCTCGGGTAGCCAATAGCATAGAAAAAGGATATTAGGTAGAGTGGTAACTCCGCATTTATCAAATCCCCAATGTGCATGCACTTTCGACTTTATTAAATGAACTCGATGGGGATATAGTTAGTAATTGCTACCGAATGTGAGATATGCAAATTTTTGCAGTTTTGAAGAAATTGCCACGGAATTGAGTGATCATGATTGTAATGCAGAAGGAATGATGGTATTTTGCAGATTCTCAGTGTCATGACAGCCTTGGAGAGGTAATGTTTTTTAAATAAACAATTCGATAGGTTGCTATTTTCTTAAGCGTGATCATATCGCAGGCAACCTGCCACTGGCACAGCAAAATCACATAATCAAAGACAATGATTTCAATTAACTTTGAAAGATGTGAATGGGCCCATATTACCATTCAGATTCAAGAAATGAAACATGAATTTAGTGAATCATAAAATCATGCCGGTGAAAATTGAATTGAAAACTCTAAATTTCAGCCAAGAAAGCAAAATAAGATCGCGACATTTTCATGAAGACTTCCATTATAATGCGGATCATGAAATTCCCCTGATAATCAGTTTAATTTCCGCTTAGTTAGGATGCTTATTAGCAAATATTCATTCCTTTTGATATCCAACTTGCTTCATGCTACTTACATAGGGTCGTCATCTCGGTAGTATATAAATTGGCAAAATTTTGACTTTTTTCGAAAATGCTCAAATAATTTTTTGGACCACGGGAAGTCGGGAACGTAATCTCCGCAAAAACTGAATATTTTCATACAAAAATTTTCATTGTTTACAGATACTTTTTGCGTCGACACTCTACCTATATATCCCTACTCTATGGACAATAGTAATACTTTGACTCAAGGTGTTGCTATTGTTAACTCGAAATAGATCCGCAAATATCGATCACCCTAACTATTATCTCGACCACAGAAATAGATTGTTTTTCTACAGTTTAATGTTATCCTTTTCTATGATCTCAACTGATTAAGACTAAGACCTGCTTTACACTGCAGTTCATGTGCTGTGCAGCAAATGACGAAGATGGCCTCGCTATGACGTTTATCGCAATTGATTCTGACACAGAACATGATGTCAGTGCTGCAGTGGCAGTTCAGGTGCAGTTCAGCGATCAGAACGAAGTCCATTTCTTTGCAGCCTGTTGCAATGACAATGCAATCTGATTTCTCTATTTTTTTTTGTTCTATGACTCACTTTGGTTGGACAGCGCAGTAACTGACTTGTAGTCTTGCTGTCTTGCGCAATGTACATTGGGTGCTGCACATGCAGCTATGTTACATAGCTATGTCATGCTGCGTTTCAATCACGTGACGGGCGTGTCACTCGTATGCTGCAACTGCAGCGACTAGCCACTGTAAAGTAGGCTTAAAGGCTGGCTTCATATAGGTCGTCGGTTGCTTCACCGTCTGCACTGTCGCGTGACATTTGACGTCACAATTATCTTCCTTTTTCGTGTGACAAGAACATTCGACTTTCATGTCGCTGCAATATTTGAAGTCACAATGGGTACTGCATTACACGCGACGTCGCAAGGGTAACACGCATGGTAAGGCAACAGGAAATGATTTGGAAACCGGCTTTCGAGTTGAAGCGAAAAAACGTGAAACATTGACCAATCAGAGCTCACTATTACGGAAGACGGTGTTACGACGTACGGCGCCCGACCCATTGGAAACCAGCCTTAACTGAGGATATTGAAATACTTACGCTACGAATTGCTACTGGTTACATTTCAATCTTCATTTCGCAATCTTGCAAAGACGGCAAAATATTTTGCGGAACCGTGAGAAGTTTTTGCGCGGCACGTCACCTAGTAAGTGATTGAAGTCAGAGTTGGATGTTGACATGGGTCTGAATCTCTGAGCCCGACCCGAACCATGAGTAATGATGCAAATAAAGAATTTCCGGTGAAATTTTCCATTTTTAGGAAAATTTTGAAATTTTTTAGTGCTTGATTTTTTGGCTTCAATCAATAATTTGATCGTTCAATATTTTGAAAAATATTTTTAGTCGTTCGTGCATAACTACTGCGCGGATTGTGCTACTAAGCTTCACATGTTGTGCAACAAAAAAATCAGATTTCTATTCTTAGAAATATTTCAGCACATAGAAACTTTGCATCACCATATGCGTGTATTTAACGCTGTCACCATACCTTTCAAACTATAAGAAAACTTCAAAGCAAAGTGATTTACTTTAGCTTCAGATTTTTCTCATTCCATCACAATACAGGCTATTGCGAAGTGGGATTCATGGTATCCCATTAACGGTGTCTGTATGACAATAAACATGTACCGGCATTTTGATTAGGTCTCGCAGCAAGGGAATGCCTTAAAATCCGTGGCCAGGATTCGCGTCGCTACGATCTTTGTAATTGAAATGAATAAAATCAAGGATTTTAGACCAATTGTATTGTTATATGTATTCCTGCGGCTGTGGTAAGCGTATATATTATATTACAAAAAATCAAAATTTTCCACAATTTTTATCCCTACTCGCAAGTACCCGACCCACAAGCACTTCAGACCCGCACTGTCCCGAACCGATTGAAATTGCTCAAACTACATGCATATATCAAGCAGATGATATTTGATGAATTAGGTCTATGTAAACCTGAGTAGGATTTACAATTAATGATAGATGAATTTGTCATAAAACCCATTTCAGGTGTGGGGGAACATATTTTTGCACATTTTCTGTGTTTTTTTGAACAGCAGCTGTTTTTTGACATTCGCCGCAAATTGATGAGAAAACGCGTTAGATCGGTCCTCAGATTTCAAGAAAGCGGCTTTGAAATCCGCTTCTAGGATTCGTGAAACCTATATATACGCGCATGATCTTCTATGGTCAATTTTTCACTCGTGCACTTTGCTTTTGGGCCACCAATCTATTATGCCACCAAGATTGCCAAATTGTAAGGATTGACCCAGATTGATTGACAAAATTTCTGAAATCGTGTATTTGTAAGCGTATTTGAAAAAATCTACGAATTAATACCAATATCCATAAATGCAAAACACGTTTGTCCGCTGAGTTCGGCTGATAGGTACATCACCACTAAGACTCACATGAAACTTGATCCAGTAATTGATTTAGAAGAGATTGAAGCTGAGGTTTGTCCATGGCATTCAACGAAGATTCCGAGTCAAACGCAAATGCATTCTGAAATGTTCAAAACATAAACATAGCAGAGTCAGTTGTACGGAATGATGAAGATGAAACTCAGATACACTGTCGCAAATAAAATACTTCATTACAACGTAATTTCAATGTATTGATGTAATTAATGCCGTCTTTGACATTGAACTTTGTAATCACTCTCTTCTTTATGGTTCGGAGCAGTACACGTGACGGGAACTCAATGCACGTGATAAGGTAATCACCTCGCTGCAAACATTCCGAGTCACTTCAGTGTATATACAGTTGCGAAGTTTACTTAAGTTTTCCAAAATGCGCCTAAGTTTGTATTTTGTAACATTCAAAGTAATTGAGGAATTTATCGGTCAACAGCATGCAATAATCGGATTTTTAAGATGGAAGAAAAATGAATAATGAATTTCCACAAGATGAGCGGTATAAAGTAATGTTTTATTGAAGCTCAGATGACGAGCAACTTGTTAATAAAAGAGTTGCTGAAATTACAACTTCTTTTACTAACTTGAGAGTTTATAAGTTTTTATACAAAAGTTCCGAATTCACAATGCCACTGCTTTCATTTCCGGATAAAAAGATGCACGTAGATGAAAAGGCAGTAAAATGTATTAGATATGTGGCGCAAAACAAAGCTGGGCATTCTTGTGCTCTGCAGAAAAGCAATGCGGCGTTATGTTGTGTGGACAGTTTAGACAGCACAGATTAGCAGCGATTCACAAGAAACAACGATACGAGTCTGAACAAGGATTTTGGAGACCGACGATATTTTTTGGTCAATATTCATTCCAATGGCAATATTCATTTTTAAAAAACGTTTGTTTTTCCGGTATGTCCTAAAACTAAAATATTTCATTTATTGCACAACGGATAGCGGGGATGCGAAGTCGGAGTCCCGGAGTCCTATCATTTTTGCTGGAGTCGGATTCGGAGTCCTATCAAAT
Organism: Prostheceraeus crozeri; assembly: GCA_907163375.1. Lineage (NCBI taxonomy): Eukaryota > Metazoa > Platyhelminthes > Polycladida > Euryleptidae > Prostheceraeus > Prostheceraeus crozeri. Next base: position 257,789 of record CAJQUW010000362.1, read on the forward strand.
GAGTCGGAGTCTCGGGCTAAAGCCCTCGGGATTCATAAATAATTTCCCTCTCCATATCCCAGAGAATCGCATAGCCACTCTCTATCCATTATATAGACGGTTGTGTCATAGAAATGCCAATTGATTTCGATGTATATCCTTTGGAATCAATGAAGAACGGTTAGAAGCGGAAATTTCATAACGATTATTAAAATTTCGCAAAATTGTATCTGAAAATATTAACTAAGAGAAATCCCAAATATTCCTCATTCATCTTAAAGGCTATAGAACTCTGTCGCCAATTTCCCTCATTCATTTTGAGGGCTATAAAATTGTGTCAATATTGGAACGAATACGAAATAGCGATGTTGAAATAAATCACTGAGACAATATACTAATATTACATGAAAAGGAAAATTCGAAAACTCCAACTGTGATAAAGAAATTTCCAATAACGATAAATTTACTGATAATATTGAATAAATCTTTTCAACACGAATTGCAAACGCAATCCATCAAAAAATGTGTCAACCGCTTGACTAAGCAGAGTTCAGAGAATAATTCATATCCTCATATGTCTTCCTTCACAGCTGGATGAAAGTCGTATCAGGAAAGAGTATATGAGGAAGAATGATGTGCTTGAATGATGTCACGCTGATTATGTATATTTCTGTCTTTCACTCTCACAACAGGTGCAACAGATGAAGGAAAACAGCAAATATTTATTGTATCACGCGGAGTTGACTTTCATAATACAAATGAGATATTAATTGTTTAGAAGACTATAGAAAGCTCAATTTTCCATGACTTTTCCTGTTGTTATATTCTCTATATGAATTAGCTGGAAGATAATTTAGTAGATTCGTCTCAGTTGGAAATCGAATAGTGACAAACTCTTGATTAGCGCATAAGTGGGCCACCCAATGTTGACATTCCAATCTTAAAATTGCCTGAACGCCGCTCACTGGTCGATGGAAAATATTCAAAAATTGCTACCAGGAATTTCAGCAATCACTGCTTCGATCACACGGTAGACAAGTTCACGGAAAATGACAAGAACCCGGTACCTAGCCATTCATTGGCAGACGCCATCATTTGACTTTTGATATTAGCGATATTTCTATTTCAACATGTTTAATGGTTATGATTGGAAATGCCGCAAATGACCCGTGATCAACACTGAGAATGAATTGACTTACGTTGATAATTCCTTGCTCTGCCGGAGATGATTGTCGTTCGATCTCTGCTTGCATTCGAGCCATTGGTTCAGCCTGAGAAGGGAAAACAAGACCAATTGGGCATTGCTGTTAGCAGTCTTGGAAATAGGAAAAATGTGAAGTTTTCTTATGAATACTCTCAAATTTCGACTTTTTAGTGATGTTTTAAAATGCATACCGATACAGAAATAAAATATTTAGGTACTCTCTTCAAACCTCATTTATCATCTCAAGAACGTAGGATATTTTGTAATCAAGTGAAACACAAAACTATCAATATAATTAACATGTATATTTACGATTTAACAACCAACTCCGATTACATTCATATGAACAAATTTAAACATAGAGATATTAGAGCTCATAGCTGGTAAATTTCTATAGCTTTCTCTGCATTACTTTGTCTGTACACGTGCAATGTACATACACACGCTTCTCATAGCCTTCGCTGCTTCATCATCTTGCTTGCTAGGTACAGTAACTTTTCTTTATATGCATTTTTATTTATGATGTGTCTTGACTTCCTGTATTTAGACTGCTAACTGCTTTAATTTGACGATCATTTGTTGATTGGGAACTTGATATTTGTAGTTAGAGAACTGATTAAGGTACATGTATGAAGGAAATGTCTCGGAGGAAATGAAGGAATCATAGGAAAGCTAGATCAAGATATCCCTCACCTGAGCCAACGCTAAACTGGCCTCGGTCTTCAGTTGATTGGTGGTTTGAAGAAGATCACAAGCATTGTGCGATGATTCCGTGCTGGCCACCGGTTCCGCTGTCTGAAATAATAAAATAATTGATAAAACAATCTTTCAGTGTAGCAGTGGATATGTCAATAAGTGAAATCACTTTTTCTTGACACGGTTTGTGATTCTGCTTTGTTTGAGGTGGTTTCACAGTCAAAATTAGTCAGATTGATTTCATGAATTTAGAATCACCATTACACAATAAAGTACAAATGAAATCAAATTTTGAAAGTTTCTCTTTAAGCATCTATTGTTTCCTTTACTGCACTCTCATAGGTTCATTCAATTAAGATTTCAAAAGCTTTCGTTGTGAAAAGTCAGTCACTTTCAGCTTCGATAAGTCTTCATGTCCTAAAGCTAATGGATTCGAAAGTGGAGATCCAGCAGTTCAAAAAACATCTTCCCATTTCAAACAAGTCAGGAAAATGAACAACTAACAAGTTCTATGAGGGAAACAAAGGGGCGGCCATCCATCTCCTCGCAAGAACATTAAGTAGTATTGAAAAAAATGTGGCTGTCATTAGAAGATGACTTTTCAAGGGATAAATTCATGTCTGTCACTTTGTCTTCGAGAGCAGTGATTTCAAGTGTTTCCCGAAAAGTGCAAAAAGCGCAAAACATTGTGTTAATTTGTAATTTTCTACAATTCCGACAAACTTGAGGTGACTGTCGAAGAGCAATCAGGAGAACGGTGTCGGAACAGAAGGGTTGCTTTGACTCAGGAAGTAAAGTGCTGCACATATTTTCCATATCTGTTCACAGTTGCATATTGCATACATATTCGATCTAATTTTGAAACACAAATACGTATAGGATATCACACTGATTTCAGTAGATAAACGCTGAGAATCTACGAGTATCATAAGCTATCTATTCTCCGAGCCGGAGGCGAGGAGAATAGATAGCTTATGATACGAGTAGATTTTCAAGCAGCGTTTATCTTCGGAAAATTCATAAAACTCAAGCGTTTAACACTGCAAATGTTGACAACATGAAAGACATGTTTAGTGGAACTTTCTAAAACTATGTATTCAATGTCGAGTTTGAGAAGTGAGAGACAATGTGACATGACTCATCATAGTATGATACTTATTGTTGATAAATTATTAAAATTTGTTCAATTTACTAATTTATCATAGTTTTCAGTATTTTACTATGGATCTATGTACCCAGTAGCATACACGATTATATTCTATCGTTAAATATCTAAAATTCTACTGATATCGGTCATATAAAAAGAAATATTGAATCATAAGCTTCAATTGATGATAACCGTAAAAACTCAAACTAGTCATTTTGCACTAGTCACCCAAAAGATGGCGGCGTCAAATGGTTGACAATGGCCTGTTCCGGCTGCGTATCAGTGTGATGTGTAATTATTCACGGTTATCATCATTTCTCTTTACATATGAAAGCATTTTTGTTGAAATAACTTACAAAAGATCGCCTTTCGGCCAGAATTTACAATAGTTGCGTGTTTCACAAATTTAATTCATCTTAAGATCTAGCAACAGATCTAAATCGGTGTCTAAATGAGCGGCTGAAATGACCATCAACAGACCGCCATTGTCCCACAGTAGTGTCCACTTGTCGCACAGTAATGGTGTAAGATTTCACGCCCAGCGTGTTCTAATTCACTTGCACACACAGTTGTGAGATTGCCAAGTATGCAAGTGAGACTTCTTTGCAAGTGTGATGCATCACATTGAACCGATTTCTATGTAATTGCAGAAACTCTGCCATAAAATAGATTCAAAAATGAATGAGTTTCAAACATACAGGTGTTTTAGCTTTGTTCCCTGATACATAACGGCAAGATGAACATTTCAAAGATTAGAAGATCCATCTGAACTGCTGATATCCAAGCAGAAGAGCTCTTGGATTGCGATGTCTAATGGGAAAACATTTAAAAAACATTTAAAGCCGTGCTCTAGTTAATCATATTATGTCATAGAAGTCCATTCTCTCTATCAAAGCAATAGCAACCAAAAGTTAATCATGAAGAATATAAAATAAAACAAAAGGATACAGAACATTCGGGTAAGTTGACAAAAAATGCTTCCTTCTACAAAAAGAATATAAAATAAAACAAAAGGATGCAGAACATTCGGGTAAGTTGACAAAAAATGCTTCCTAACTAAGTCATGGATTTCTGTCTAAAAAAAAACCCGACAAACCAATGAGACAATGAAATTCTGCTTGTCGATAGTTTACAAACAGTTTCAGAAATCATTGATCACGCGATTCGATATCTATGATTCATACAACTCATACATCCAAGAAGTAATATCAGTTTGGTCGAAAAACTTGAAGCGCTCGTGTAATCGCTCGTGGTGTAACCTTTAATTTTGTCCATTCTGTTGCTGCATTCCAATAACACTGAAATTTTGCTTAGTCAGCATTATTGATTAGCATCACTTCAAATTGGAATCACATCGTACAAAGTTTTCATGGTGGTTTGCTTGCATATAAGCTAATAATTGTTTCAGTGTTATTTATATTCTGGTAGCGTGCTTCCACCCAATCTTGTTTTTATTGGGCCTAAACACT